>CCYA01000089.1:79695-91337 GCA_900000165.1 Ceraceosorus bombacis
CCCGTTCGCCCTCGCCTTTGGAAGTTGTTGTTGTTGTTGTTGTTGTTGTTGTTGTTGTTGTTGTTGTTGGGAGAAGGAGAGAACGACGAGGCATAGCAATCGAAGACCTTTTCCGCGTGATTCCTCTTCGGAAGATTGAAGCGCATCGCCTAGCAGTCTGATCAGTGCCAGCAAGGTCAACTTGTTGCTTTGTAGCAGATCCAGCAGACCTGGAGGCAGTGAAGCTGTGAGAGCATCGTGCAGAAATGCAGTGATGTACTGCTGCGCTTCCTCTGTAGGCCTCAACGACACATGACTCGTCATCTTTGGCCCGCGCGCGCCAGAGAGAGTGAGAGAGGCGTGGTTGAGAGTTGGCGAGTGGTGAGGGGATGCGAGGCATGCGAGGCGTGCTAGCAATCAGCCGGACGCTTGGTATTCAGCAAATCGTGAATGTCTGCAATCTTGAATCGTAATCATGTCCTTGGCACTTCTCTCGCGCGGGAAAAGGTCACGCGACACGACCTCATGAGGCACGTCACGTGATTCAGAGCTCTACGCGGGCAACGAAAGAAGTCAAGAGTCAAGAGTCAGTCAAAGTCCGCCAACGCGCAGCCATGCAGCAGAGCAGCTGCTGCCAACGGCGCGCGCATCCACGCTCATCCGTGCATCACGATCAAGTCAAGTAACAGCTCCAGCCAGGACTCACGACTCACGACCATGTCAAGAGTCACGAGTCACGAGTCACGAGTCACGGGTCACGGGTCAAGAGTCAAGAGTCACGTCACGAGTCAAGCAAGAGTGCAGCCAGTGCCGCTCACCGCTCACCGCTCACCACTCACCACTCTGACTCCAAGGCTAGCAACACCACTTACTTTGCCCTCGCACCTCCTCAACTCGCAACTCGCACATCTCGCCTTGCTGTCAATAGCAGCTTGACTGCATGAGCCTCAACGACGTCGACGTGGCTCTCAACACGCTACCTCTGCATTCACTCTCCGCGACTTTGGCCTGCGCTGTCCCCACAACACACCTGGCTCGCTGCTTGTTCATCGCTGCGTCCCTTCCTCCCTTTGCTTGCTCTCGCTCCTCCTCTTGCTGCCATCGCTGTATCGGCTCTGCCTGCCAAGAGGAGATTCACAAGGTCGCATCAAGCACTTCACAAGCATTCATCCACCCATCTACAGCGACCGTGAGCTCACTCCCAAGCCATGTCAATATCTCCCGACTCCACTGGCGCTGCCGCACCCCAGTCCGACGATCATGCTGCCTCTCCCTCCTCACCTGTGCTCCACAACGAAACACTCGCATCCCCAGCCAGCATCTCCAACAGTTCTACCAACCAGCACATCCACATTCCTCCTGCCTCTCCTAGAGCACCATCCGTCGATCTCATGGCCGATTTGGAACCTGAACTGGAGCGTCAACGTCTACCGCGTCTGCATGCGCTATCTGGTCACAATCCAGGCCCATCCAACAATTGGACATTGACCTCTTCCCAAGCTCCTGGCGGCGGTGTTGAGGATGCAAGCGTGGGAGCAGAAAGCGCTTCGAGCATGGATCACGCACTCGCTGGACCTTCTAGTCCCACCATTCACAGATCTCCCGGCTTTGCTAGATCCGTCGGTCTCGCCAGCGCAGGAGGAGCGCTGGGAATGGACGTGGGCAGCGGGAGTCCGATGACGATGCCCGTTCGAGGATCATCCAACACATCGAATCGATCCCCCATCGCCGCCGCTTCCGTCAATCGACGCAATCCCAACGCATCGCCATCTCTCACCCGTGTAGCCGCACCTCATCGATCGTCACCCATCCAGATTCGTCATTCGGCGCTAAGCAGTCCGCGTTCGATCTCTCAAGATTCAAATCAAGACGACGAATCGTTCTCCAACGCGCTGGGGATGCACACTGGCGCGGCGCAGGGTGATCAAATGTCTTCATCTCTTGGTCTCATCACTTCTCCACCTCGTTCAAGAGAAGCTTCCGCTACCTCTCCTCCACCCACCGTCTCTGGCCCGGGAGCGCCTTTGGGCGGACAAGGAGAGAGTGCGCCCACACAATCCACGCTCAACGCTTCGTTTGTCGATCCTCACGCTTACGCAAACACGAACGAGGATTCGGAAGGGATGCAGACCCTCGTTCCTCTGCGCAACGTCGATGACAGTGCTAGCGGGAAAGAGCCAAGCAACGGAATGGGCCTAGAACTAGGTCTATCCAATCCCACGCCTCCCGGCTCACCGCCTGCTTCCCAAAGGTCCACAGCGCAAGGCGTCTGGAGAAGAGATTCGAGCATGTCTCCTTCCGGACGTAACTTGGTCACATTGGCTCCTCTGAACGGCATCAGCTCCACAGGCGTGACTGATCCTCGATCGCCCGTCTCGCCGACTGCTCCAGGTGCAGACGACCCGGAGCGCATCGTGCAGGTGGACGATGGAGAGCCGCGTCAGCTCAACTCAGGCAGAAATGCCGGCCCATCAGGTGCAGGACCTAGCGTGACGGAAATGTTCAGGGTGATGAGCAGACCTTCTCGACCTTCTTCCGTCGTCGCTTCTGACCTACCTGCTGGTGCTGTCGGCGACCTTGCACAGACCCAAGAAGCAGGCCAGGCACCAGCAATCTCCTTTGAGCATGCCGCTTCTCCCATCCCACCCTTGCCAGCGCCCACACCGCCGCTAGGCACGACCTACTCCTCCTTTGGCCCCTCCAATGCCAATTTCCCAACTCAAGCCATTCCAGGTTCATTTGCCAGTACCGGCGCTGGTACAGCTGCGGGCGCACCTCCTGGCACCACCCCTTGGGCGACGGCGACGGGAAGGAGAACGAGAAAGTACGATTTTGATATGAGACGGGACTGCGATGCGTTTGGAAGGGAGATGGACGAATTCTATTCTTACGTCGAAGCTCCGCAATTTAGGGAACATTGGGAGGCTTTCAAAGAGTGGATCGATCTGGGCTCCGGCGCTGGTGCGCAGGAGAAAGCCGAGAAAGAAGGGCTTGACGTTCCAGGAGAGGCGGAGATCCATGCGGATGTGGGCACGACGAGGAAGGATACGATTGGTAGCGGTGAGTAATGAGGCCTTCCACCATCTGTAAAGTCCTCTATGTCTGACCGACTGCGCTTTCGGATTCGGTAGAGATGGAATGGACCTCCTTGCCCTCGTCCACGCGTCGACGAACGCTCCTCCAACTCCTCTCCGAGCTGGAAGTGCGCGATAGCCTTACTCGCCAAAGGGCGTCCAGAGCCTTGTTGTACCTCTTGCAGGGCAACTTTAGGGATACGCTGGGAGAAGAACATCAGATACAGTGGATGATGGAGAATGCCAGGATGGTCAGAAGTTTGGGAGGCATAGAAGAGATCACTCGAGCGCTAAAGAACGCTTGCTGGAAGCATGATTGGCTGAGGTGCGTTTTTTTTGCTCGTCATGTCGTCCAGCTTTGAAACGAGGATGGAGTGTTGATGAGTCTGCTGGGCACCGCGCCTACAGCGCATTGCCGGATGAGATTCGCTCATCCACCGAAAGTCAATCACCAAACGACGCGCAAGCTGCTGAAAAGGACCCGAATCAAGCTCCTTCAGCACCAGCGGTAGCGCTGGCTGACGACGGCAGAAGGCAGCCGCTCATGACTCACGAAAATAAGCTGGATTTTTTGGACGAAATCAATCTCGAAATCGCACTGCATTTTGCTCAGCTTTACATCCTCGTCGAGACTGGACGAGGCGAGCCTGAGCTTGGAGACGAGTTGAGTGAGTAAAGGGCGCGGGATGCGGCGTTAGGCCAAATCGTGTCTTTCTTTGCGAGTAGTGGAGCGCTCGCACACAGGGGCCGATATTGGCTCACACGCTGCGTCTGGCTCCTCAGTGTCCCTCGATCCACCACTGCCCGTCTTTTTGTTCGGCTTGGTCGCTAGCTTGAGAGATAAGAATGCCAAGGGGTATCCCGTCAAGAAACTACTGCTGTTGCTTTGGAAGACGCTCCTGGCTGCGCTTGGAGGCGATGCAGACATTGAGCGCTGCAAGATGCTAGCGCGGCAGTTGGAGGGTCTACCACCAAAGAAGAATGTGGACGAGGCGAGCGGAGAGAGTGAGTTTATTCTTCGCGTTGGGTGTTGAAGCTGGAAAATTGACATTGGACCTCCTTTTCTAGGGAATACGAAAGCGACGCCTCTCGACATGAAGGCTTTCCACGAAGAGATCACAAACAAATTTCCCACGTACGAGTCCACCAGAAGACCTGACGAGCTGCCGCTGGACAAGATCGCCACTGCTGTGAATCCTATCCCTGCTCGCAAAATGTTTGGACACCACGACACGAACGCGAATGGTGCGCAAGCAAATGCCCAAGGCGGACCTGGCAATGCGCAAGGACAGCCTGGAACGCCAGCACCTACGCCTCCTGCGAGTCCAGGACCCAAAGTGGGCAAGCAAAAATACCAGACGGATCAGAATAGACCATTTGTCTTCCCTTTTAGTAGGAGCGTGCAGGGAGGCAAGATGGTGCCCAAAAGCATCGAAGAGGCTGCACAACTGTACAAGGAGCATATGACCGTTGGGCTGGATATGTGGCAGACTTGGAGGTTGAGAGAGCAGGTGCTGCATGATGAGAGCGGTGTGGCCATCGGGGCGGACGGGAAGCGCATTGGCGTTGGTGTCGGTGGTGCTAGAGCCGGCAATGGCCAGACACTGGGCATCGAAAGCGGGCCGAACGCGTACGGAGAGTTCAAACACTCGTACGGATCCATTTTGAGTCCTATCGCACGACGAGGAGATCTCACCATGGACGATGCAGCGTCTTCGTCGCAAGGCAGTCGCAGTCCCAGCACTACCGAGGCTCCACTTTCCTACACCACCGAGCGACGCAAAGCTCGCAATGGAAGCACGATGAGCAGCGGCGGTCCGTTTTCGGTGCGCGGGGAACCGACTGCGGAGAGACTGCACGAGCTGGAGATGGAGCTGGAAGCGGAGCTTGCGAGGGTGGAAGGGGACCACATGCTCGCTGTGCTCGATAATCCCAAGTACGTCTCTCTCTGCAACACTTTGGCCCAGCAACGTCTTGATGCGAGAAGACTACAAAGGGTGGACCTGATCTATAGAAACGCTATACAGCATCTGCATCCGACCGCCATTGTCCTCCTCAAACTTTTGCTCGCTACCGTTACGCAGCAGAGCAGCACGAATAGCCCGCACTCTCAGGCTGTCGCGGAAGGAATCAGTCCTGAGGAGGCGCCACCTCCGACGTTGGAAGACATTGATATTGTGAGACATCGAGAAATCACGAGCAAGGCTGTCAGCGCCATCATCCTCCTCATCATGAGGTGGTTCAAGACGAGCCATGCGATGAAGTTTCACTACTTTAGCCAGCTGCTCGTCGATTCCAACTCTTTGCTGCTCATTCTGAAAATGTTTGGACTGCAAGAAACTGCGAATACAGTTCGAGCCATCAACGAGGCGCCCAACTTTAAGTTTTTCAAGTACTGTGAGCTGTACTGCGGCAAGGAGGAGCGCCTTCACCAACCTGAGGATACGTACCCCGACCCGCTGTACGGCGTCGGCGCTGCTGGGCGCACCACCAACAGTCCACCACCGCCGGGCGGTATTGCTGCGCTCCCGCTGCGAGGCGATGAGGTGGAGCTGATGCGCGAATACTCGTTTCGCAACTTTTCGTGCGCTGTAAACTTTTTGCGAGTCCTTCAAAAACTCACAAAGCGCAAAACGCACAGAGTGCTGATGATGGTGCAGTACAAATCTTCCAATCAGCTCAAGAGGGTGCTCAAGATTCCTCATCCTGGCGTGCAAAAGTATGTGCTCAAGATGCTCAAGAGTCAAGTGCCCTTTTGCGGTCGCAAGTGGAGACAGGCCAACATGAAGGTCATCACTGCCATCTACCTGCACTTGAGACCCGATTTGAGAGAAGAGTGGCTGAGCGGAGCAGATATAGATCAGGACGTCGAAGAGAGCTTGCCGCAAGAACAAGCTTGTAGGAACCTGGTCAAGTTTTACAACCTTACCAGATTCGGTAATGGAGGCCCCCTTGCTGCGGGCGGGCATGGACACGGACACGCGCACAGACGATCCCTTTCCACTGGCGTCCCCGAAGGCGGGCTTGGCGGACCTCATGGGCCTCCATTGCCCGGCGCGTCTGCGGCTCCACATCATCCAAACTCTGGCCAGCAAGGACCAGCACAAGCGACGCCTGGTCTGTCATCTCCCTCGCGCAGCTTGGCCGGCTTCTTTGACACCGATCTGCACCTTCCGCCACTCAGACGTCGGACGGAGAGCACGGCAGGCACGCTACGGTACATTCCAGACGACTTGTTGGATGGTTATTTGGACGAGTACGAAGATGTGCTCGGCGAATTGTTTGGTTTTCCGGATGCTGCAGCGATTGGAGCGGGTGGCATGGAGCAGGAGAGTGGCACGTCGATTGAGAGTGGCGCAGAGAGCGAAGAGAGCGCATGGAGGGACGATCGATGGGCGCTGAATCAGAGCGGCGCTGAGAATGCGTGGGCTAGGCTGGGAGAGATTCTGGGAGTGAGTGCGACGTGGAGGTGCTATCTCGATGCCTTTTTGAGGGGGTGGAACCCGCAGCTAATGCGCCTCCGACGCTCTCGCAGGATACCGAGTCGATTTCTGATTCCGAGTCCATCAATCTTGGAGACTTGGGATCAGAGAGCTCCGCGAGCACCACGGACCTTGCGAAAGGCGCGATGGAAGGAGAAGGCGAGATGCACATGCCTCCTCCTCCAGAAGGCGCTCAATCTTGGGAACACCTTTCGCCCAGAGAGATGCGTGTCTTGACGTCTCCCCGTCCAACCACGCCCGGCTCACCAGGTGCTAGGCGCAGAAGACACAGCAGGAGCAGCAGCACAGAATCCTCTGGTTCGCCAGCTCGACCCACGGGTCAAATCAGGCGCTCCTCTTCTTCCGGATTAGCACACGCATCGTCGGAAGATGGAGCTGCTGCGGCCTTGCTCAGACCGAATGCTCAGCGCGCTGTGAGGAGCAATTCGGACTCGAGCCAGCTCAGACCTGTGCTCAGCTTTGGACCGGAGCTTTTGGAGGATGATCAGGATGAGGAGGAGGAGGAGGTTGGGGAAGAGGAGGAGTACGTGGATGAGATTCCGAGACCTAATCCTCAGCCTGGAGGTATTGACGAGGTGAGATGGGCAGTGTTGTCGAACCTTGCGCGCTCGGATCGACAGCTCACATCGCGGCGCCCGATCCTTTGCAGGTGGAGCATTTGTGGTCGGAGTAAGAGCCAAGTGCGCGTGCGATGCAATCAGCAAGGCACGCGACCGCACCGTCACCCGCATCCAAGCGCTCCAAGAATAAGTCGAGAGATTGCTCGAATCGTCACGAGGCGCGCTGTTTTCACGACGTGGACCGTCAGTCACGATTTTGAATTGCATGCTTTGCACTGGCGCTCAAGTTGATCAGGCCCGCTATCTTTATGACACCTCGCCTAGCTAAAAAGTTTCACGGTTCACGCACGTCTCGTCGCCCGCGCTTCTCTCGTTTCGCGCGCCATGCGTCCCGATAGAGATTTGATCTTCTCCCTCGCCTCGACCAACAAGGCAGCTCTAGGGATGTGATCGAGCAGAGCAGAGAGGTCACAATTCAGCGCCACATGCCCACACACCGTGACTCGTCGCAACTCACTCCTTCGTCAAGGCGGACTGCACATTTGCGAGCTGTCTGCCTCCAGGCTGCCCTGCTCGCGCGATCGTCGAGCGTTGTGAAAGTTCCAAAGTGCGCAGCTGAGGTCGCAAAGTGGAAAGCTGATACGAGAGCTGAGAGCAGAAGCGCATGTATGCAATCGATGAGGGCGCGAATCACGGGAACCCCCATCTCTTGCAGCACTCACCTTCTCGACCTGGGCCGAAAGATCTGTGCCAATCGCGCCTCTTTGGCCGTGCTCACCGTCATCGACCTCCCTCTTGAGCCCGACGACGCTCTTTAGCTGTTTAAGCTCCTCGAACCACTTCGCTTCATAGATGCTGAGCACAGGCTGATGTTTGTCCATCAAATCCTGAAGCAGCCGGTCTGTCCTCTTCACCAGCTCCTTTTGCCTCTTGGCCACTCTTTCTATCCTTTCATTCACATTTTCGGTCGAGTCCGCACCTCTGTGCTGCTGCTGCTGCAAACCGACTTTCTGCTTTACCCCTTCAATCTTATTCAGTTGACGCTCCAGCTCTCTTAGCTGCAAATCTAGCCGCGCTTGGACCGCCTGTACAGCACTGGTGACGGCCCTGAATTTGATCCTGAGCGATTGAGCAGATTGACCCAATGCTCTGAGCGTCTCGGCCGTCATGTCAATTTCCTTGCCTCTGCCCACAGACGGAGAATAGATGATCTTTGAAGTGGTGACGTTGGACGTATTGCCGGGTCCGAGTCCCAGCATGTCTTTAAAAATGGCAGGTAGCGAGAAGCCTTCGCCCAGCAAAGAGATGTACGCCGAGCTTGCGGTCGCATTTTCTGCGGGCTTGCCGCTCACTCTCTTTGAGCGATCGATGGTCGAATCGCCATTGCTTGGCTCGGGTTGTCCAGGTACTCGCATGCTGAGCTCAAGCGCTGCCACACCTCCAGACTGCCCGGGCGATAAAGCGATTAGAGCGTAGGAAAGGTAGACATCCGTCATGATGCAGAGTCCCGACAATGGGTGGGCAGGCGTGTCCTGTGACGGGAGCAGAGCTGCGGATGTCTTGACAGCCCACCTGACAGTCGAAGGCGGAGCTTCTCTGATAACTTGATCAAGAGGCGCTCCGGATCCTGGTGCACCTTCCGAGTCCGCTTCCTTTGCGAGTGCGGTGGAGATGCTTCGAGCCCATTCTCCAACACAGATGGCGTGCACGCCGAGCGAGTGATATGCATAGAACGTGTCATCATACAGAGCGTCTTGAACCAAAGTCGTCCTCTGGGAAGAGAACGCGGCCTCCAAGGCGGATAAATCTTCTCTTTTCTCAGGAGAAAGACGGGCCACGACGCTTTCTTGAACGCCTAAAGAGATTGTCTCGTAAAGCAAAATGGAAGGCGACGTAGATTGATCGAAATCATCTTCATCTTCGTCCGAGCTGTCGTGCTGTAGACGACGGGCAAATGAGCACACCAGCGAGATTGTCACCTGAGGCACGTGTACTCACAAAGCCATATCTGTTCGAGGACTGCGCCTTGCCTCTCTGGACCCGTTTTGAAGAAGCAGTCTTGATGTTCTTGCCCCAAGAAGGACTGAGCCTGGGCAAAATTGCCAAGTCCAAGCGACCATCATCACTCGCAACCACGGCTACTTCAAATTTTGCACCGTCGAGGCTAGCGGGAGAGGGGGAGGAGTCTTCCAGCGGAGAAGGGTGCAGCAAGAGAAGGTCTGTCACGAGCGCCTCCCTGACGTCCGACAGCTCGTGCGGGGAGCTCGAGAGTAGACAGGGTCCCTGCAAGGTGATGTTGCTTCCGCTCTGGCGCGGAGGCGGCTGAACGCGCACACTTGCCTCACTCGCAGCGGTGTCCTCGTCCTTCCTAGACCGAGTTGGACTTTCTAGCTGGGACTGCGCTTGGCGTTGAAGCGCTGAAACGTACCGCAGGGCTTGCGAGCGCATGGGATCATTAGGCGAGAGTGATTGAGACATCGCGCTCAGGGTAAGCAGAAGTGGAAGAGGTATGTTTCTGAGGAGGGTGATTTATCGGACGAGCTGGTGAGAAAAACGCTCAGCATTCAAGTTTTCAAAAGGACACTCACGCATTGAACGGCAAATAGGGACACAGCGCGTAAAAATCGCCATTTTCAGCCACAGACCAGACGGTCAGCGCTTCCCAGCCTTGAGACAAGAAGTTGCTATCCTTTTCCTGCTGTGTAGGCTGTGCACCCTCATCCTCTCCCAAGCCTGGCTGCCTGGCTCCGGTATCAACACCTGCCTGCTCTTCCGTCTCTCGAACGCCAAGCGCAAAGCTTGCACACCTTTTTGAGCTTCTGCCCTCTGCGACGTCGGAGAAAGAGGCCGAGGTGCGTCTATTGGAACTGAGCTGTGCGCTCGAGGGCGCTGGGTGAGCAAAGCCGTAGGATGGACTGCGTGTTGAGCGTCGGTATGCGTCTGCGTGAGGAGCTGGGTTGGCACTAGCTGAGGGCAGCAGCGAAACGACTTGAACAGGATCGCCGGGAGTCGCAGCGTTGTACTCCCTGGGTGTGTGCGTGTGATCCACAGTCAGCTGGAATACATATGCCTCTGGCCACGCTGAAGACCTCCAGCTTACCCTGCAAGCACTCACCGCAGCATTCCATCCCTGGTGCACACCAGCATGGCCAGACCATCGACGCTCCACGGGTGCCATTTGACCTGACAAATAGCATTGTCACTGTCTGCGCCATTCGAAGCTCGTTCGTCGTGATACCACTCTCCAACTCTGTCCGCCAAGCAGTTCAAGCTCTTGATTTGCTGACCATTGGCGCTCGAGTGGCCGGATTGAGCGCTTCGAGGTAGAACGAGCACCACGAGCCTGTGCGTGCCCACCACTGCGATCAGTCTGCCAGTCGGATTTACGACCAGCGACTGAATCTCGAAATCAAAGTCGACCTCTTGACTGTCCGCATCGATCGCGCTTGGCCTTGGAGTGGTGGATCGTGGGCGAGCGAAAGGTTGAGCATATCGATCCTGTCTCCATTGCGGGGCGAGCAGGGTGTACGTCTCTGTGGCTAGCACGCTCTGCAAGCTCAAGCCACCTCTAAGCCCCTCTAGCGCGGCATGCTTGGCGCTGATCAGGCTGATCTGCCGTAATTGTCTTCCTTGCGCCACGTACAGCGTCGAGCCACTGATGACCACGTTGGACTTTGGCGTGCATGCGGTCTGCTTGGTTGAAGTGCCAGTGCCTGCCCAACTAAAGATGGGATGGAAAGGCAGGGCATTCAACCACTCTGAATCGAGAGAAAGGGCATCCAAATCCGTCTCGGGTGGACTTGGCGACTGGGCGTAGCTGTATGGACCCGATGAATGCGTGCTCATCGTGCGCGCTGAAACAGGGATTGTGTCAGCGTGTGGGAGAGAAGAGGGAAGGAAGGTCTGGAGGCGATGGGTGAGGCGACAATCGCAAATGTAAATCTGACCATCACTTGCAACAGGTCAGAGAGTGAGAGTGAGAGTGTGAGTGTGAGTGTGAGTGTGAGTGTGAGTGTGAGTGTGAGTGTGAGTGTGAGTGTGAGTGTGAGTGTGGATTGGCGTGATCACTCAAGAATCGCAATCGCGTGGGTCTCGAGTCTAGAGTGGGCCTTGAGCGTGAGTCGTGAATCGTGAGTACTTGACTGTGTACCTACCGGTAACGTGCGCGGGTAAAGGAAGCCTTTGGCGGGCAAAACGCATCACGTGAGCTCGGCCTCAATTCATTCAATGTGAAGAATCAATCTCAGATTCAATTCGAGATTGGCGTAAGGTGCGCGCCTCCACTCATGACTGTGACTCACATTGTTGTGACTGCGACTCTAAACCGACGACTGCTCGGAACGCGAGCTACTCACTCATCACACTTTTGAGTTTTGACTTGTTGATCTTCGCAGCCTGTCCAAGCCACGCGTGCCCAATCAATCACACCTCTCACAATCGTGACTACCTTGGTCAAAGATGCATTCAGCAATGGGACTACCATTCGCGAGTCACTTGTGATGCGAGCTTGCAGCTATCACACCCAC
>CCYA01000089.1:91550-112264 GCA_900000165.1 Ceraceosorus bombacis
CCCCGCTTTCTGCGACCCAGCCATCCGCATCTGATGCAGACGTGAATGCAACACGTTTCAAGGAGGTGAGTGAGGAGTAACGCACATCATCCGCACTGCGCTTCTCCTGCACCCTCCCCCATCCGCTTCTACTGAACACATGCTCCACACCTTTCCCACTGCTTCATTGCGACTGCATCAGCTCAAGCCTGTCTGCGTCGAGCTGCTCTCCAATTGCCCTTCTTCTGCGTCTGGCAAGGTGCAGCCTGGATCGCACCCTCGCATCCGACAGCTCTTACATCGACTCGACTTGTTGCTGCAAGGCTACACCACCCTTGCACAGCCACAGCCCTCCTCAGAGGCACTCGACTCCCATTCCATCGCATCCACATCTCATCTGCGCATCATTTCACATCCACCGCTTCGTCATCCGCTCTCTCTGAGCCTCATCAACTACATCTTCTATCCATTAGCCCAACTCTTCAAATCCGATGCAGACGGAAAGAGTGGTGCACTGCCCGATACCATACGCCAGCAGCTCTTTCGGTGCCTCGCTCTGCTGGCTCACGACTGGTGGTCAGCATTCACACCAGCACAAGTCGCAGATGGATTAGGCAAAGCGAATGAGAGCTGGAAAGTGTGGCATCAACTCTTGATTCTTGGCGTCGTCGCCTTGGTTGGGTCGCCTGCAGTACCGCACCAGGGCACCACCCAGGCTAGCCAAGAGACCCAAACAGCCATCATCGACTTCTTGCTTGCACTGTTGGCACCCCGCATCGAAGTGTGGCGCGGGAGCCAGACGAGCAGCAGTCGACCTGACCAAGAGGGGGAGTGGGAGTGGGAGTGGGACGGCGTGTCGGAGCTACCGCTGCAGGATGAAGGTGCAGTGGACGATGGGCACAATGGAGACGGCCCCCGCGCTCGAGCATCGTCGCACGTGCATTCATCTACCTCTCCTCTTGCTAGCCGATCCGATTCAGGCTACCAGCGCTACCCCTGCGAAGCTCACGTCAATCATGCCATCACTCAGGGTTCCAGCAAAGGAGCGCTGGCACACGCATTGTCTGGTGCTTTGGATATAGCCAGCGGCGCAAGCGGCTCTCGACTGCTCACCACCTCAACCCGAACGCGAGCTGTCTCACTCGCTAGAATCATTCTTGTCGTATGGCTCACGGGGGTGCGTTTGGACAAACGCGGTCGTCTGCAGCACTTGAGTCGCGATGCCGCACGGGGGACAGGCGTGGAAATTGCGCGATTGGCACAACGAGCGACGACATTCCTGCCGGGATATGTGAGCTCCATGACTAGGACAGCCGTCGGGCAGGTTCGCAACACCTCTCAAAGTGCTAGCACGGCGCTAGGAGACATCACAAAGACTCCCGGAGCTCTGGTAGCTGCTGCACTTGACGCGTCGAAAGACGCGCTTCTGGTCACCGTGGCGGATCATCTCGGCCTGTTAGCCGAATGCTCCCCTCTGCCTGATTACGCAGGAGACGCAGGAGACAGGGCAAGATTTACGGATTTGGTCTCGATGGTGGAGGCTGTGCAACTAGATGAGCGAAGCTTGGGCGTGCCGCTGGATATCACAAAGGAGCGCTCTGGCAACGCCAAGGGCGCCACTGTCGGTTCGGACGAAGTTCTTGCGAGCATACAGACCACGCTGGAGCGCGTCGGCGCTGCTTTGGCCGCCATGACCGGTGTAGTGAAGCACCAACACGCATCCGCTCAGCTCGCCGCAGTACATATGGCGAGCGAGCTGTTGACGCACGCGGGCAAAACCCTCGACCTGTCCACGCATTTTGCGACAATGTCAACAGACCACTCGAGCACTTCGCGCATGCTCTTTGTGTGGCTCTTGGATATCAATGCCTCTCGTCTCTCAGCCACCATTGTCGTCGAAACTGCCAGGAACGCTTTGAGCGCCTTGATCACCAATGAGCAGGTGTCTTCGTCCCGATTGGCCAACTGGGCACAAATCGAGCTTGCGGAGAGTCTAAGGCGCCTACCTCGTGCAATTCTGACGCACGATGACGAGAACACCACCTTGCTCGCAGGTCGTTTGGCTGCTCTCGTCCGTTGCCTGTCTGGGGATCACCACCTGGGGCCCCAATTCGTGACTCTGTTCACGTCAATGAGTGTGATGGAGCGACTCACAAGTCAGCTTCTGCCTGCTCTCGTACTTGGATCCGTCGATGAAGCAGCTGAAAGAGCTAGCTACATAACGTTGCGCCATGTCGACAAGCTCACCACGTACGCTCTTCTAGACATGTTGATAGACGTCGGCAAAGGCTTAGCCCAGGTCAGTCGACACAGTGGATCCGTAGCGACGAAGCAGAAAATAAAAGACTCTTTCCAGCTTGTCGTGCACTTCTTGACTTTGGGTCAGGCAAGGAGAACATCACTGGGAGTAGCGTCGGATGGTGCTTCCCATGACAGACGCCTTTCGGCTTCCGCGCTTCTCCTCGCTAGTCAATTGATGGCTGGCATTGCGCAAGCCCTTGGAGATGAAACGACACGAGCGGCAACCGGACGCGATGGCAAAAGAGCTCGCAAGGCTGCCCATCGTTTGGCGCGCGATGCAACGAACGCGGTGATCGACATGTGGGAAGCAGATCAGGATCAGCTCTTGATAGCAGATCAGTATCACGATGGACTCACTGGACACCAATACGGGGGTTTGGATGGGTCTGCCGATCAACTCTCCACGACAGCGATTTCTGGAGTCGAAATAGAGCATCGCAAGGGCTTACCCCACGGTCACCAAATGCCGACGGAGCTGGAAAAGGCGGGTGCAGTACTCGATCTGAGTTTTGTTGAGTCTGCACACCTTGCAAAGAATGAGTCTGCACCATCAAGGCACGCTGCGTTGGCAGCAGCAATGGACGATGCCGCAATGCAGCTGCAGTGTGGAGACGTTTTGCTCTTTTCCATCGTCGGGTCGTGCTCAGATTTACTGGGCATCTCTTTCCGGCCTTTGCTCTTGCACACACTCTATCCCTTGATCTGCGGACTGGCATCTTCCAGCGGTGCAGTCGCTCAGGCTGCGAGCAGGACTTTGCAAAGAGTCGCAAAGGCATGTGCGTACCCGGATATGCAAAGTCTTGTGCTCCAGCATGCGGACTACATACTGGGTGCAGCTAGTCACCGACTCGTCGCTGGACTCGGTCCAGAGCTGCAAGCGGTCACTGCAATCACCAAACGAATGCAGATTGAAATTGCAGGCGAGGATGCAAAGAAGTCCGCCCTGACGCACGAGCTGGTTCGAGCACATTACGGCAACAAAGTACTTCTTCCAGCACATCAGACGTTGACACCGCTCAACAGCGCCCAGACTGCCCCGCTCGTCCTCATCGAGGTGCTGAGGCTGCTAGGCTCGGACGCGCTTCCGCTAGTCGAAGATGCTGTCGACGAAGTGTTGGATGCGCTGGACCGGTTTCATGGCTACGACGAGCTTTGTAATGGGCTCCTTGGGCTGCTGGATCGAATGCTGGAGGTCATGGCTATCGAGAAGGCCAATACATCCACAAAGCAGCGCGCGCCGTCGAATCTCAGCACGCTGCCTAGTCTGGCGTCGGAGTTGGCGTCTTTTGACAAATGGTACCGTGGACGCAAGTCTCCTCACGACCACGACAATGTAGAGCCACCTCTGGTCTCTGAGCCAGGCGCGGGTCTGGAACATTCGGCAGAGGCGAAACGGATGGGGCCGGACGACAATCCCGACGCCCCATCACGCACACAAGCTGTTACGTCCAACATCCTGGCAAAGTGCGTGCCATTCCTGAGTCATTCCTCGCCACTGCTTCGCGTGACAGTCTTGAGGTTGCTGCGGCGGGGCGTGTCGATTCTTGCGCCGCAGGAGAGGCACGCTGAGATACTCGCAGTCATCAACCCTGCATGGCCGGTGCTCTTGACCCGTCTGGGCTCACCTGTGACACTGCAGACCTCAGCACGAAGAAATGCGAGTGGTGAACAGCTGCTCGATCGATTTACGGAGAGAGATCCTACCGTCTGGGTGGAGAGTGCTAAGCTGATGGAGGAGTGTGCCACTCATTTGCCGGACTTCCTTGGCAGGAAAATAGTGGAGGAGGTATGGCCCCGGCTGGACGCCTTACTCGAGGTGTGCGCCACCCTGCAAACGCTGGAGAGCCGCCGCTTAGCACAGCGAGGACCTGTCTCGTTCAGCCTTGCCTCACCTTTAGGTGCACAAGCTTCTTCACCGCCACATGCCCCGCGACTCCAAACTCTGCCTGCCCTCAGCTCCAAATCTGTTCAACTCTTTCCAGAGTTTAGCACAGTTGGCCGCCTGCTACAAAGTGTGGCCTCGACCATGGCTGCGCTGGCGAAGCACATGAATGTGCGCATGACTGACGCGACGGCTTGGACGATTCTCAACCAGCCTCAATTGCTCTGCGCCTTGGATCGACGACAGCCAAAAGCGATATCCGAGAGCGCAAAAAAGTTGCTGGAAGCAATGGAGCTACGCGACGCAGACTTGGTGTGGGCGGTATGGTGGAAATCGCAGGCCAATGGTCACCTCGAAGTGGCGACAATATTTCACGACGTGATGTCTCGAAGCGCAGCGGAGGCGTAGGTCGTGTCGCATTTGCACGTTTGACTCTGAAACCTGACGAAAGCGCACTACATTTTAGGCGCTAAATTGGCCCGCTGGGGTCAATAGATCCAATCTTGACTGGCGGGAATTGTCCAAACACGTACGCGGCCAGCGGACACTAGCTCCTGGCCTCAATTTCATCGACGTTCATCATCGCTTCGAAATGCGTTCGTGTGCAATCACGAATGGCAAGCCCTGCATGCCGCGATACGGCTATCGAGACGGCCGCTTCGAGCGCATTTCAGCTCAAAATCGATTTCATTGGTGATTTGGCCGCCTGTGCCGGAAGCCATGGCGCGCAATTGCTGCTGCGCCGCGATAACACCACGAAAGCGTCTCCGCGCAAGTGGCGACAGCGCAAGGTAAGATTTCTCGCGCGTGATCATGCCGGCATACGCCGCAATGGACACAAATGTCCAACAAACTCCCACATTCCACGTCAAAGCGTGGTTCGGATGCTGTTGGATGCTGCACGCGAACGTTGCCCTGGCACAGTCCTTAACGAGCGCATTTGATCAGAGCTCATCCGCGTGGAAGGCATGGACAAGCTGATCCGTCAACCCCCTCGCTGCCCATGTCACACATCTCCATTGTACGCGGTACATCGCTTGCCGGATGCGGTGGCCAAAGCGCAGACTACATAGCCAGCTGTTCAGCTCATCTCCCCAATGCGAAAGTGGTTGCGGTCGCGCTTTGATAAGGTTTGCGCCATCTTGACGAGCGACGACCCGATGCTCTGGTCCACTTTCCCTTGCCACCAAAATGTAAACGCCCAGATGCCACGCCGCGTACGACAAGAGTTGCCACTTTTTCACACTGCGAGGGTACTCAGCGGCAAAGGGCTTGCTTCCCGCTCGAACGTCGAGTGCGATGTCAGCACGTCTGTTGTGATGTCTTGTGCCAGGCCGGAGGGGATCAAGCGCGTTACAAGTATAAAAATGCGGTTCTTTGCCACGGCCAACCCAAAATTCGTCCTTTACGCTTTCTTTCAAACGGTTTCCGCGTCCTCGCGATTTTCATCTTTCGTCACAGCGGTCAGCCGGTCTGACATTCCAATCAGAAGGGCAACCCGTTTTTTGAGAGCGCGCTTAAGATTGGCGCGCTCATCTCGTCCCGTCGCCTGGAGCCTGGAAAGTATCAAGTCATGGTCAAGAGATCTTCTGCATGGCTCCTTGCGGCCGTCGTGGCCGCACGAACGGCAGCTTTGCCTGTCTCGCCTTCTTCCAAGAGCTCTTCGAGGGTTTTGGCGACCACTCTCGTGGTTCGAGGTCTGCCCGGAGCCGAAGAGGGACTTGAGCTCGCCAAGATCGTGGGTCATGATGGTACTCACATCGTCAAATCTTCCAGCGTCGGGTCTTCAAGGGAGCAGCGCCTATCCCGAACTTCGAGCAGCAGCAACATGCAAGCGGTCCCACTGCCGTCGACCACGCCAACACTTCATAATCAGTACCCTAGCGTACCTGTCGCAATTGACGAGCATCAACGCTCGCCACTGACCTCTCCCAGGGCAGCATCTCGTCTGCACAAGGTGACGGAGGCTATCGTGCGACACCCCCTTCGAACCTCTTTGTGAGTCAGAAACCAACGCGTCGAGAGACATGCGCCTCGTTGACCCTTCCGCCGCTCCTCCGAAACTTTCCGCGTCTTCACAGCGGCCTGGCGGCGACCGGCGTAGCCGTTACAGCTGCTTATGAGGGTAGCCAGGTCTCTCTTAGAACTCGCAAAAGAAAGGCATATTATGATGCCTACGGGCATATCAACGGACGGGCGCTTTCTGGCGAGCTTGCGTCGTCGTCGGCATTGTTGCCGCGCGACCTGATCCCTGTCAGTCACACCGCGGGATCTACAGGCGTCAAAAAGGTGGGCGGCAGAGTCAAGACTGGTCTCAAGTGGGCTCTGTGAGTGATCTCGAAAGCGATGGTCCTGGTACCCGTAGACTAAGTGCGCGTCTTGATCTCCCGCAGAGGCTTGATTGCCGCAGCTGGTGCAACCGTCTCGGCTGAGCTGGGCTTCCGTCATTGGTCCAAGTCTCTCGCAGAAAAGCACGCTATACAGCAGTACAATAAGGAAGACCCCGCAAAAAAGGTTGACACGTGGTGCGAACGCCACAAGAGGGGAGATGGCAATTTCCAGAGCTGTTGGGAGGCTGGTCACGGACCGTCATCGGGCCAACCTCCCGGGTGGGTGGGCGGCACTTGGTGATGGCGACATTTGTGGTCTGATCGATGCTCTGCGCAGTCGAATCGGCGGCGAGAACACGATGGATACACGACGCATCTCAGGCTCGGAACTCGAGAAAGTAACATCAATACATGCTATATTCCGCCAAGCTGGATCGCTCCTGTGTTCGCCCTCGCTCGGTATACTTCACATCCACAGTGCCTCTCGCTGTCACCAGTGCGCTCTCGTCAAATGTAACATTGACGCTGTCGTGTAGCCGCGCATGAACGACTGTTCTGGACCACACACACACAGGGAGCGAGCGCAAGGCCTGGCCAGTCTGGCGAGGCCAGCAGGAAATTGGGCAATTTGGGGCACGTACAGCCGCAGCGGGTGTCACCTGGAGTGCGGCAAAGATCAGGAAAAAGGTCAAGCGCTCCAGCGATTATGTTATCCCCCAACGACAGAACGACCACGCGCCACAAGACAGCCGAGGTAACTTTTCTTGACAATGGCGACTCTGCGCACTGTTTCAATGACTGAACAGGCCGCTACAAGTGGCATTTGGGTGGTACCTAGAAGAGGGAAGGAATGGCAGAAGTACGAGGAATGACCTAGCAATGCGTAATGCCTCACACGCAAATGGCTCCTCTGATGATGGTGGATGGAGAGCCACCAGAGGTCTTCAAGACAAGTGGTGCGCGAGTAAGCGGAAACGATTGACTACAAGCGTGCAGAGGAACGTCTCACTATGTCTCACGCGTAGCATGAACAACATCATCGCTAGGAGCGTGGGTGGCCTTCACTTGGAGATCCATGCGGGTCTCGACCTCGGAAGCTCAACAGAGCAAATGGACGCTCCAAAGCGTCGCCATGGATGTGAAATTGAAGGCGTCCCATGGACCGTCAGCAACTTGCCGTACCCCAAACACGTCCACTGCACGGTGCGATACACTACAAAGCCCAGCAAATGGGCTTGCATCGCGCCAGCTGTTCTCGATGCGAATGATAATCTCCCAACAAAGCGCAGGAGAAAGAGATCGAGATAGCACGGTACAGTCTCTGTAAGCGGACTTCTTCAGTAGAGCTTGTACATCTCAGGTACCCAGTCTCCACAAATTCCTCTTTGATCAGGTCGCGGGTGTGCTGCAGAACCGTCAAAGTCTGACGCTGCTGCTCTCCGATGATTTTGATGGACTTATCAATGCCCTGGTCCAGCTTGTTGCAAAACTGAGCATTGAAGAGCTCATGACTCTTGCAGACTTGCAGTTGAGTTGTCGATAACTCGGCTTCAACAGTTGCAGCGCCAACTACCAGCACTCAAGGCACTTCAAGCTCTTTGGTCTTGCGCTTCAATTCCTTGTTCTCTGCGCAAAGAGCAGCAAGGTCCATCTCTTGGCGCTTGCAAAGAGACACAAGTTCAGCATTGTGTTGGGCTTGAATCTGGGCAAGCTTGCCACTGAAAGTGAGGCAGAGACGCTGCATCTCCTGATGCTGTTCAGCAATGATCTGCTGAGTCTGAGCATGAAGAGAGTGTTGAACATCCTGCCAATGGCAAATGAACCCAATGTGGGTGTTGCTGAGCAAAAGAGCAATGGTGCAATGTCAGCGGAGAGTCCGCAATTACATGAGAAGTAGTATGCGCTGAGGTAGCTCAGGACCTTTGCAATCTACTCACACCATGAGAACCGCAGGAATGCCAACAATGCTGCTTCCTTCCATTTCATAGAGAGCATTGAAGCAATGGTCTTCAAGACCCCTTCCTTCCAATTGTCAGAGAGCGCCATAACCATCTGGGAGCCTTTCTGCTTCCAAGAAGGTATTGTTGACCAACAAATCCAGTTCTTCTTGGTGCTTGCATGCCAGAGTTTGGCACCAAGATCACCTAAGACGTCCATGAACTTGATTGGTGTTGGAGGCAGTGGTGCATAATTGAGAGGCAGCGGAGAGAAGCCTTTCTGCTTCCAAGAAGCTGGTATTGTTGACCTGCAGATCCAGTCCTTCAACCCGCAGATCCAGTCCTTGTTGGCGCTAAGGACTACATGCCAGAATTTGGCCCCAAGGTCACCTAAAACGTCCGTGAACTTGATTGGCGTTGGAGGCATTGGTGGATGATCGAGAGACGGCAAAAGAAGGTATGTTTCACAAAGTTTGAGACACCAAGCTTGGCCTTGTCTAGCCAATGGAGAGGGGGAATCTCGATGGTGACTGTTGGGCAGAGCTTGAGGTAGTCCACCAGCCATTCTGGAACTTTGTTGGGATGACGGGCCCACTCGGTCAGCTCATCTCCAGCAAAGTGCCATAGAGTGATCATTGTCACTGCTACAGCAGCAAGCACCAGTCCAAAGATGAGGTACTTGCTCCATTGAAACTTGCTGGCAAGCTTCAGGCGCTCATTCTCTGATGCAAGCACCTCTACCTTCTCCTCCAGCTCTTCACACTTGATTTGAACCTCCTTTTGGAGGTGCTCCTGGTCAGCCTTGTGCTGAGCCAAGGCAGCTTGGATCAGCTTGTTTACCTGGTCTCTACTCGCATGTCTCTTCCTGCTACCTTTCCCTTGCCAAATTGTCTGCAGATTTGGTGCTCAGATGCTCCTTTGCACTTAGGGTAAGCATGAGTGGGGCTACTCCTCCCAAGCTCAGGTGGCATGCAAAATGCTCCGGCTAGGCCTTGTGCATTGCTACACAAGCTCTCTGCCCTTGCAACCCACTCCTGTTAGCTTATACAATGCACAAGCGGCTGCTGCAGTGCGGTCTTAGTCAGCAGCTTGATGCCAGAACCCTCCAATGGCCCCTGAGACTCCTCCTGTTGCCTGTGCTTTTGCAGCAGAGTTTGGAGACCTGCGTACAACTTCATGCCTTGCAGCTTGCTGCTGGGAATGCGCAATGAGGATACAGGCAGGCGCAAGGGGCTAGTGGTGGGAGAAAGCTTTGGCAAAGCAGGTCTTCCAGAAGAGGCAGCAGAAAACCCAGGGGTCTGTGTAGCGGGCATGCCCAATGGCTTGAATGGAGAAGGTGTTGCAGGGGAGGGTTTCTTCTCTCCGGACTTGGTGAGAGCCCAGATCTGCTCAGCGAGCAATGTGGACTGTCCGGGAGATGCGGCAAAGAAGGGCTCCATTGCGGTCAGGCCAAGGCTGGCCATTCTTGCTCTTGCAACTTGGACATTGCTTGTTGTGGTTCCCGCGGGACTGGCCCACGGTCCAATGGAAGCTCTTGAGAAGTGATAGGACTTTGCAACATTGTGCAAAATGAGGGGTCTTGGGACAGAGAGCAATTTGTGATGAGTGGGGGGAAAGGCAGATTGATGAGTGCGCTTGTGACGTAAGTGATTGCGCCCTGCGCTGTGCAAACAGACTTTGGTACTCCATCTTGCTTGCATTGTGACAAAGTCATCCACATCCACCAGAAGTTGATGGTGGGAGCCCACACTGGAGTCCTGATTGTACCCTGCGCTGTGCAAACAGACTTCAGTGGTCCATTTTGCTTGCATTGTGACAAGCTCATTCCCAGCCACAAGAAGTCCACAATAAATACTCAGCAATGTTGTTAGTGGCTCTCCCACTCAAGGGGCGCCCTCAGCAGCTCCAGCTGATCTTGCCTGGATCCACACAAGCAAAGCAGCTTGTCTGGGGCAACAAGATCCTTGAGAGCAAGCAGACTACAACAGGGTGGGTCTGCGCCAGTGCCACGCCTTGATGATGTGCTGTGCTGACGTTGAAACACACCCTATCCCGGGTCTACAGGCAAAGGATCCAGATCGTCCGTCTTCCTACCTGGCCTACCTCTTCGCTTGCCTCAACATTGAGGATGTGCAAGTCTTGCCTCTGTGCTTGCTGCCAGATTGGTGTGGCGCCAAGGAGCTCCACACCATCAAGCACATGTTCATCATGGCTTGCAGAGGCATCATGCGTCTTGCCAACACCTCGCCTGGCTCAGCTGCACCCAATGTTGAGCCTGCTCATCGGCCAGACGAGGAGGAGGAGGAGAACAAGAAGTAGGGGTGAGCCAACAAGCTACTGTGATCTCGATTGTCCCTGTGACTGACCATATGAACCTGTGCTCAACGAGTGATTTGCAGGGCTTCTCAACCTGAGCGTACAAATGGGCTTTGCAACTTGACCATGCAAATGTTCATGTCAATTGGATCCAAATTGTGCATCGCGAATAGTGGGTTGTGAATCCTGAATTGTGGTTGCATGAGCGTCAAAGCGCTAGATCCTGCCAAGGCCCTTCCTGCTGGTTGCGCTTGTCCAGACAAATTGTGAAGGCTGGAAGACCACATTGTTCACCAGGCGCAATGTTGCTAACCAGCTTTGCCTTCATCACAAAGTGGTCCTGAATGATCTCTGCCAAGTTGACATCCATTTGATCTGCAGCCTGTTGCACCAGGTACATCTCCATTGCTCCCTGCGCTTTCTCATGGTGATGCACGTCCATCATCAAAGCTCAAAGTTAGCTTCCGACAAGGGCCCTTCTTGCTGGTCGCACTCAACCAAAAGAACTGTGAACATATGACAACCGTATCTCTCCCCAGGCGCAATATTGCTGACCACCTTTGCCTTGATTACAAAGTGGTCCTGGTGTCTTGCCCTTTGCATGTTGCTGTTAGACCATCAGACTTTTGCAGCATCAGGCGCCCCAGCCTGGCCTTGGGCTAGGAGCAGGAGAGGATCCAGAGGTTCTGCTTGCTTGCGTTTGTCTATTCAGGGAGGGTGCGCCAAAACAGGCAGTTGGGAAGGGGAGTGATGGAAAAGGCAAAGGGAAGGAGGCAGAAAGTGTTGTGAGAAGTGATCAAATTTTTGACAAGTAGGAGCTTGACTGAAGGAGGCCTGGCCGTTCTTGCTCTCGCAACTTGAATGTCACTTGTTGTGGTTTCCGCCAGACTTGCCCACTCATTGGGGAGGTCCAATGGAAGTTCTTGAGAAGTGACAGGAATTTGCTGCATTGTGCAAAACAACGGGGTTTGGGGTGGAGAGCAATTTGTGATGAGTGGGGGGAAGGCAGGATTCTTTGGGCTTCTGGATCAGATTGATCATAATAGAAGACCTTGGCTGTGAGTCCCCTCCAGTGGTGCATGTTTGCCTGAAGGAGCCTGCAAGTTGCGTTGGAGAGGTGTTCCGTCTGAAGCAACCAAGTGGTCTCTTGCTCCATATTGATGGCACCGTCCCTTGTCAACTTTGCAAGGCACACACAACAAATTTCACCATGATCCTTCTGGCAGCCGCACTGATGCTCCAAGAGGGATTGGGGGATTGAGCTGAGGTGGCCAGTCCCCTTCATGGTTTGCAAAATGTTGGCCGGCAGAGGGATTGCTTGCGCAATCATTGTCCACTTCCTCAGCTTGAGCATGGGCACGTCACACAGACAAGAGAATGTGACTTAAGAAGCCAGCACTTGCTGGATTGAGGCAGCTCTTGGCTTGTTTTATCAAGGATGGAGAGGCCCAGGCGCAGGCTGCCTGTGCAGCTCATGCTCAGCCAGGGGGAGTGATGGCGCTTGAAACCCCAACCACAATGTAGTTTGACACTTTGGAAACCATTCTCACTTGGCAGGGAAATGCCATTCAGCGCAAAGATCTTCTTGTAGGACTCATTTTCATCAGTGGTCTGCTTCAAGTAGCAATCAATGATGGTCATCACCACCAGCACTGCTTCAAGTGATAGAAATGCAGCCCTTGAGGTGGAGCGCAAAAAGGCTATTGAAGCCCTTTAGCTTGCTGCTTGTCAGTGCAAGGGCCACAAGGCAGGCTGGCTACAAAGATGCAAGTTGTCAGCGCCAAGGTCGGAGAGATCGCGAGTCTCCACGGGGCCAAAGCTGACGTCCTTGAGAAGCAAGTGAGCAGCCTCAACACCGCCGGAGAGGTCACCAAAATGTCCACGCGCACCACCTGCGATGTTTTGGTTGCCTTGGAGGTGGTCCAGCAAGAGGCTGCCCAGAACCTGGCCGTCATGATGCAAGGCATTCAAGCCTTGTCACATGAGGACAAGGAGTGTTGGGCCGCTCTCGAGCTGCGTGTTCTGGACATGGGCAAAACAGTTCAAACCCAGACAAGGGAGAACAATAGGCTCGAGAACAAGTTCAAAGAGCTGGCTACAAAGATGCAAGTTGTCAGCGCCAAGGTTGGAGAGATCAGAGGGGGTAGAGATTTGACCTCATATCCAACTCCTCCTTGCGGCGCAGCACAAGCTTTGTGGCCCTGGTCACCTTTTTTTCCCCATTGCGCTGCTTGCGCTCAAACTTTGCACGCGCCTCTTTGTTCTCACCCAGTATGCTCCTGTAAGCCGCACCGTTCTTCCACATCAGGTGAATCAGCTCCAATTCCTTCTTTGCTTCCACTTCTTTGGCCTTGAGAGCGGCAAGCTCATTGTCCACAGGCTTTGGTGGAGCAACAGGTGGAGAAGGGCGCGCCTTCACAACAGGAAGAATGAAGGCGGGACACTTCTTCTTGGGCTTGGGCAGGGGGTCAATGATGGCCTGCAACCATGACAGTGATCTGAGAAGTGGACTCATTTGATGCAAATAATTGGAGACTCACTCTCAAATGCTGAATCTGTGCTGGGTGCTTTTTCCTTGCCCGCCATCCCAGGTAATAGGCTCATGAGCTCACTCTCTCCCTTGCTCCAGGCAGCATGACAAGTTGAAGCTACATTCCAGCCGTGATAATTGTTGTCCTTGTTGATGCCAAATAGCCCGCGGGTCAGGATGGTGCTAGCCTGTCTTCCGTTTGTGGTGATCAGAGCGGCGCTGCGGCCAGCACAAGCGCACACCCCTTGATGACCAAGTACGCAAGAGCAAAGATCAATCGTCTCTGCTGATCTTTCAATTGATTAGGCCTTAACTCATTGTCTCTGCTGCTTGATTCTCCCTCTCACCTACCTCAAAGCTGACTGGTCCTCAATCTCTCTCTCTCTCATCTTGTTGCTACTCTGTACCATCATCCTTTTCCCTGTACCATCATCTCTCCATTTGCCCCTGTACATCTCCTCCTGTGCTCTCTCTTCACAATGTCACCTGTCGCAAGACCTACCCCCAGGCGCACGTGCTTGTCGTGATACTCCCCTACAAACCCCTGTCCCCAACAAAGCGCTGCAAATTTGCAGGCTTCCCCTCCCCAAGAATGCAAGTCTTCTGCAGAAGATTTGCCCGATGTTTATAACCCCACCACATTGCAATCTTCCTCCTCTGCCCCTTGCCTCTGCACACCTCTAATGCCAACGGAAGGAGGTGAGCTGTAGACCCTCCCAATAGCTTGCGCTCTCATTGCTCCCCAACAAGTGACTGCGCAATGGCAAACTCCTCTAAGCGTGCAAAAGCTGATCACAGGCGACGCACCTGTTTGCATTCCCGTTCACAACCTTGTACTTGTCATGGTCCCTCACGCTCTTGCTTGCGCTTGTTTTCTCCCCGCCCTTGCCACCGTCGCTTGCGCTCCCGCTTGCGTAGCTGTCAGAGACATTCCTGCTCACGTTTTCGCTCACCCAGGAACCACATGTCCAAGCGCAGGAACAAGAATTGGAACGGCCGTTCCAATGAAGCCCTTGTCTTGTGGCTGAAACATCTCAGGACGCACCACCATTGCCAACTTGCACTGCTCCAAAGAGTCTTGCAGTTGCAAGCGGTGGAGGCAACGTCAAATCAAGTCAACTTGCTTTTCTTGCACATCTTTGGAAATGCAAAATGATTACATGTTGAAGCGCGGCAATGAGCGTGCAAGCAGAGAAGGAGCATACTCTGGTCAGCTTCATGCTGGACTATAGCTTCTGTGCAATGTGCACTTTTGGTCCGCACCATACTCACATGGACATCTTCAGGATTCAGCAATCAACACACAGCAGAGCATCCCAGGCAACTGTGAAACACCTCAGGACGCACCACAGGAACATCTTGATTGCCAGTTGCACAGGCCAAGCAGTGAATCCTGAGATGTTTCAAAGTCCCTTGCTTTCTGGCTGGCCACAACATCTGGCGTTCCAGCTGCACAGCAAGATCAAAGAGCAGTTCTTCTTTCTGGGTCCCTCCTCGAGCATCTGAATGCCTTCTCTTTGGGTGCGGGGACATTGCCGACCTGCCCAAGTTGCTGCGCTGACGTCAGTCCGCTCGGAGGGTCCTATGTGCATGTACACATCCGCCCTAGAATGCCAGACCCGTCACACGTGTACGCGTACCCAAGCTGCCTAAAATCATTTCGCCCTTGCCACCCGTCGGTCGTGATCATTGTTCACGCTGGCAGTGAGCTTGCCTTGGCCGGCAAAAATGAGTGTATACGCTAAATTTGAAGATGCCATAGATCACCCCGTTGCTGCATCTAATAGCAGCTTCGCTAACCCCTACGGTAACGTCAAGTGACGCGTGCGCAACTTGAACCAGAACACGCCGAACGTGAGTGTTGAAGTCTTAAACAGTGGCTGGCAGCAAACTTTGCAGGCGAAGCAGCCATGCAAAAGGAAAAGTCTGTGAACTCATGAGTGCTCATCGAGAACCTGCTGACATTTTGAGCTTTGCCCCTCGATCCCTCTGTTTTCCTCTTCTTCTCCGCCGGCTATCTGACCGACATTGGTCTGGACGCTCCTACTTGTATGAAGCTTGACGTGTTTGTGCTTGTGTCTCTGCGAGTTAGAGTGCAATGTATGCGATGGTGAACTGTGTACGCGTACGCAGAAGAAGCGATAGTACTGCCGTTGCAGGCTCACAGCAGCACGCACAAGTGTTGATGCCGATGCAGCTGTATTACAAAGTCACTCGGTGCCAACGACACATAAATCAATTTTCTATTGTTGAAGGAGGTTCGTGGGAAGAGAAAGGCTTCGCAATCAAACACACCGCGAGATAGTGCAGCTTCATTGAGCAGCACAAAGCTACGGCTTAGCCCTACTCGCAGATTTGTTCTCATACGCGTCACAAGCTCGACGAAAGGGATATATCAACAGTTACACGAACACAATTTCACGATCACGGCGTTTTACGGCGTTTGGCGAATCTCTCCGCAAATGACGTCAATAAATTGCCTCATGACTGGGTATGTGACTCGATATCCACTCCAAATTCAAGCGAGGATTGTTGGGTCTTTGCTTTCGATCACTGTGGTTATATTGCTTCTCACTGGAGATCGACGATTCTCAATACAGAACAAATGGCGTAGAGTACAAGACTAGAACAGCTCGGTACATTCGAGAATTTAGTGTTGCTCTCTCTGCACTGAAGATGAACGCGAAGAGAATCACTGCGTGCGAACGGGTCTAGTGCGTCATATTCACTCCTCGTCATTCGACCGACTCATGTTCTGAGACGGGAGAACTTCACCGTCATTGGCTCTGGGCGAAAAAAAGGTTGCCTTCTCACTGGGCCATCAGTCTGGAAATTGCAATTGCCCAGCGAGGCTGCATGCACTGATGAAACCAAAACACCTCCTACATTCACAGATGGTCAATGCCAAGTCGGGAGACCGTGTTTTGACCTGCGTTTCTAAGACGAACAGGGTCAATTTGATTTCGTTCCCTTTTTCGTCATCATGAGACGTTTTGCCATTTGCGCTACTGAGGTTAATGGTAAACACGCAAGACTATATATCCTGTCTAGAGAGTGCCAGCCGAAATGGCGAAGTGACTTGAATTCGTTTCTGCTAGCGGCGATGCGTTCAAACCTGCCTGAAATATTAAAGGTAAATTTTATGTGTTACTGTATTTGCCCCCTGTACGAAACGGTACGATGGCTACAGGCTTCCTTAGTTTGCGTGGTAATCAGAAAAATAGCAAATTTTTCTCCAGTCCCCTCGTTTCGGACTAAAGGTACCGGTAGTTTTTCTTCCTCTGAGCGCCAGCATGTACTGATGTGAAGAGACGGGCGGAACTTTGGAAAGAACGAGTTGACGGGGCACTGCAGCCATATACAGGAACGTCGTTTGCGATGCCAGACACAGCGTCCGACGAGCTTTGCGTCTACTACGAAAACACGTCGAGATGCGCCGGCACGTTACGTCAGTGCGCTGCTACGGCGAACTAACCCCAGTTGTGACGAATCTTTGGCTAATTCCGACGGGTCCCATAGGAATGCATTAGCATACTTGTTGAAGCGATGGATTCACACGTGACGAGACAATGGCCAAATTGCCTTATCAGTGGAACCTCAGCGGTCGTTGCATGAATCTTGCAGAACCAAACTTTAGGAACGTACTCACATTGAGGCCGAGTCCATTGGCACACTTTCAGAAAATTTGAGACGATTTTTCCGCGATAGTTGATTCGACGGAACAAGCGGTAGTCGGAACAAAGTCGTTACGCATGTCGAGCTCATCCGTGCGGTATATGTAGGCTTCTCGAAGTTGCACGCTATGCTCTTGTATATTGTCAACACCCCATCAGACTGGATGTGATAACCTTCTTGGTCGCTATACGATGTGCATTATTTAAAAATGACGATGGACAAGTGCTAGCGAGCCACCTCGGCATCGCAACCCGAGCTTGTATTGGATTGTTTCTGAGGTGCAGCGAGAGTTGACAAAACAAAAAGAACAACCGTCAGGAGTCGCGAATTAGCCGAGACAAAATCTCATGGCGGTGCAAGGCCGAAAGACGCGCGCGTGTTCCAAGTGGCTGCGTGTGTTGGGCGTTGCTGCTATGAAATTAAGCTTTTTCTGTCGAGATGAAGCAGCCGCCTACTCAAGCGTGCACTTGCCAACTACTTCAAAAAATCATGCATCGTAGCTGAGTGGACTCTTAGACAGCTGTACGATGTATTGACTTTGCGTTGAGGCAGAAATGAGCTGTGGTGTGACGTTGTAGTGCTAGTCGTGGCTACATGTACACAGTCACCATTTTCCAATCTCGCGTTTGGATATTTTCCTGAACATTATTAAGGACGCGAATACAGTCGTCGCTCATAATTTGCGAGCGAGCAGCCTCTCTGGTCAATTTTTGAATCTGCCAACGATTAGCCTGCCCCCTTCAGCTTTTGGATCATCAGATGTTAACACATCAAACATATCATCCGTGTTTGTGTGAGCAACGATGCCACTCGTCACCACTTCTTAACGTCTCTTCTGAGCTTGGGATGACAGAGCTGCGAAGACCTTGCGCCGAATTTGCCCAGTCATCTCGTCCTCAAGCAGCTGTATGACCGCCCTTTGCGTCAAAGAGCTACCTTGGCCGGCTGAACGCTAGCGCAGCCCCGAGCGCGAGACCTGAATACACTACTGATGTCTAGCACCTTGTGACCGCTTTTGTCAAGATGCTTGGACGACGGTGGGAGGAGTGCCTCGAGCTGTCATGCAGGCACACAGAACAGAGCTGCAAGCAGCTTTCATCAGGCATGTCCATCAGCACCCAAGAGACTGGTCAGAACCATTGCCTTGCAGTTTACGCTATGCAAATCCCAGCAGCAGGCAATGCCAGGTGAGTACAGGCCAATCAGGAGCGCAGAGGCGGAACCAAATGAGAGCAGCTTGTTTCTGCGTGTCTGATTGGCCACTGAAGACCAGTGTATTGTTCACAAACAGCTTGTTCTGCGCCAATCGCAACCACACTAGTCGTGTTGTCCACTCTGACAGCGACTGACCCTCAATTCCCATTTTTCCCTTCGTGTAAAGATGCCATGCCTACCGAGCTCAGATTTTGCACATACCATCATGTCGATTCAGCGCAAGTCAACGGAAGCGCTTTGGTACACAGGCTTACTGCACCAGCGTCACCGCAAAGATCAGCTGCTGTGTAGCTGCTATGAGGTCGCGCCTTGTCGTGTGCAGCCAAGCGCACCTCAGTGTCGCCTCCAAGCCTTGCGCCTGCTATCCTTTTGTCACAATCACTGTGGGTCTAGCTTTGCCGCACATTCGTAAGGTTCGACTCAAGATGGAGCTCATGTCGAATGCGTGCCACGAAGCTCCTGTTTACTCGCAACAGTGAGCACGATTAGGAAACCCAACGAAAGTTGTCTCGGTCTGCTGCTACATTATGTTCTACTTGACAGTCGAAAAGCCCGTGGTGTCATGGACTTGGGTCACAGCGCAATCTGCAATGGCTAGAAAAGAAGGCTGCGCTGCACTGATACCTCTAGGTCATCCGAGCCGAAAGTAAACCAGACTGGGTGGGACGAGCGCCAGACCGTCGGAAAATTAGGTGGAAAAAGATCTTTTGCAACGCAGAGAGCCGCTGTATCAGTCCTTGGACTAGACAAGATTTAGGAGCACAAGAGCATACAGATGACTATGGTTGCCTGCCCACCAGACGTCCCGAAGCACAGCCCGTGGGCTTTACCGTGCAGGTAAATCAGCTGGTCGTTCAAGCGGCAGTTTGAGCAGTAGCTATCGCCTTGAAGACAGACGCTGTGATTGGAGCAATATCATCATAATGGGGTTTGCGAAGGAGTTCGTCCAGCGCGAGCTGTTGATCCCACTTGACGGTGCTCTCGCTGAAAGTCTCCTCGACTGTATTCTCTGATTTGGCGCCTGGAACGCTTTTGAGAAGGATGTCGCGAAGTTCCGAATTCGTGACATTTCTTCCTGCCATCACATATCGCTTGCCAGCGCTCGAGGGCGTCAAGAGGGCTGCAATATGCGCTTCGACGATCTCCGGCAGGGTGACCCAGGACAGCCAGGCAGCCGGCACTTTGGTGACGGGATCAGCGGTAGACTTTGAGGTGGCAAAGTGAAACGCGATCCCAGGGGTGCTGACCGAGGGAGGCCCGACACGTGCGCTTCCGATGGTTGCACCAGGTAAGATGGTCGTCAAGCGGAAGGGGTTGCCAGCTGCCTTGAGCGTCGCCCATGCAGCCTTTTCCGCGAGCGCCTTGGAGGCGGTGTAGGCGAGCATGGCATTGTCAGACGCTGCAATCTCCTCGTAGGTCGCCTTGCCATAGTCTGAAGCGCCGAGAGTAGTGTTGCGCTCATCGACCCAGGACGTGGTGAGAGCGGCCGCCGAAGACGTCAAGACGAGCTTTGAGAATTGAGGCGCGACGGCGCGATGTGAGCTGCAATGCTCGCTTTCCGCTTGCGCCGGTCGTTCGCTCGTGCTCACATGTTTGACTGTGCCATTCTTGACTGCACTGGATACGATACCTCTGGCAGCCTCGATGGCAGAATCCAAGCCACTTTTGGCATTGCCTACGCAAGCACAATACCCATGAGCCGGATGTTATGCTCTGGCGCATGATCGGTCCATCCACTCACCAGTCGCAGCGATGCCCTCTGCGAAGTGCGGCACAAGCGGAGAGGTGGTGTGGATGATGCCGTCGATGCCACCTTGCACAGCCTCATCGTATGCGCCTGAGGCGGTAATATCGGGAACGATGGCGTAGTCGAGACGCGTCCCGTCGTACTCTGCAAAAGCGGTCTTTAGCTCGTCTACACGCTGCTGAGAGCGAACGGTGCCTCGGACACGCAGCTTCTTGTCCAGTAAAGACTGGATGAGGGCTGCGCCCAAGAAACCATTTGCGCCAGTGACGAGGACGTAGGAGGGTGGGGATGGAATGTTTGCCATCTTGATGCGACTACTCGTGATGGCGTGGTCTCTTGAAAGGCTTCGCGCTCAGAGTGGCTTTGCAGATGGCCAAGAAGCTGGATCAAGCTAGGGAAAAGCATTCTCTGAAGGTTGGACTTGCCCATCCATTTTATATGTTTGGCTGGAGCATCCAGCAGCGTCGTTCCACGTCGACACCAGATGATGAACATCGAGTTCATCCTTTGTGACGACGGGGAGCAAAGTTGCCTTGTCTAGTCAGAGTCGCGGACGATCCGAATGGGTCTCTGCCCTGTCCAGTTTGGTGGTGACTGAGAAGTGAAGACTTGGGGAGCTGTGATTGCTGGACTCTTGCGGCCGTAAGCGAGCTTGACAGTGGCCGGCGTGCACGCGTGTCATGTGACACCGCCGACGCTTCCGTGGCTCGGCGGCTCGGCGTTCCAACGATGCACGCTTCGTGGCGGCGGCCTCAGAGTGACACGAATTGATGAATGGGAGGAAGGGAGGGCGCAGTTCGAC
>CCYA01000089.1:136332-157680 GCA_900000165.1 Ceraceosorus bombacis
ATGTGCCGCATACATGCCGTGTGGCGCGGCGTGGGTGCGGTGCGGTGCGGTGCGGTGCGGTGCGGTGCGGTGCGGTGCGGTGCGGTGCGATGCTCATGCGTCACCTGACCACCTCCCTCGCCCCCGGCGCGCGCAGGTCTCGCAAATTCATCGCAATTTTGTTCAGACGGCCACGATGCTGGATCAATTGGCGGCGCTGCCACAAAAAATCGAGTCCGTCGCTCACCTCCTCGCCATTTCTCGTCGAGATTTGTTCGACGGTTGTCCCAACTTGCTAGCCTTGCACTATCACATCTCCAACTTGGAGACCTTTCGAAACGAGACGTTGCAGATGGCCAGGACGTGCTCCTCGGATGTGAGGTTGACGCTGACGGAATACTTTGCCCCGCTGGATGGATTGGTGAGGCAGTTTGAAGAGTACTTGTGGGACTTGGGAAGCAGAGCATTGGATCTGGCCCGCGAGGATATGGGCGGAGTGGTGGTGCGCTTGGTCAAGGTCATCGAGGTCGAGTCGCGAGCAGACGAAAAGGCTGCGGCCATCAGGTTGGCCAAGAAAGCAGGTCTAGAGGGAGCTGCACGCTTCAGGAGCGTTATTGCCAATGCGCGCGTCATCAAGCTCTACAGACCCAAACTCTTGGAAGCGATGGACAGAGCTACGCTGGAGCTGTTCGAAGAGTGCTGGAAGAGATTCGGGGCATCGGAAGATGGCGGAGATGCGCGCTGCATGGAGTTTTTGGAGCATTTGGATTGGATATACAAGGATCTGGAAGCGGTGCAAGAATTGCTGGTGCCGCTCTTTCCGCAGGACTACAACATCTTTCGATGGTTCGTCAAGAGCTATCACAAGCATTTGGGCGAGATGCTCACGCAGAGGATCCTCAAGACAGATCCAGAGGCTAGCGCGCTCTTGGAGCTGTACCAGTTCTGCCAGTCTTACAAAAAGACGATGACCAAGACGCTGGCGGTGGATGTCAAGTGGATCGAGGAACCGCGCACGTTGCTAGATGGCAAGGAGCAGACGATCATCGACGACTACCTCTCGCTCATCACGCGCAAGATCGACGAGTGGATCGCGAACCTCATGTCGGATGAAGTGAGGACCTTTGTTTCGCGCGACGTTCCGCCGGAAGAGGATGGCGATGGCGTGTACGGCATGCAGTACTCGTCTTTGATCTTTCAAATGATCAATCAGCAAGTCGACTTGTCTGCCGACTCGGGACAAGCTTCCATCCTCGTTCGAGCACTGCAGCACTCCTGCGGCGGTATGATTTCGACGCAACAAACGTGGAGCAGGGTGCTGGAGACGGAATTCAAAAAGCAACGCGAAGCTAAAAACCCGCAAGATGTAAACGAGGGACTGGTAGAGTATGTGATTGCGCTTGCCAACGATCAGCTCAAGAGCGCAGACTTTGGCGAAAAACTGCTGGCGAGGATGGAAGGGGTGGTGAGCGAAAAGTACAAGCCGGTGGTGAAAAAGAGCTGCGATGATGCGATCAACGGGTACTTGGACGTCAGCAAGAGGTGCACGCAGGTGTTGGTGGATCTGGTATTTGCCGACGTCCGACCAGCGCTCAAGGATTTGTTCACCTTTCCCTCGTGAGTGCGGGTGGGGAGCAGAGAGGAGGAAACGTTGCGCTTCTTCTGACGCGGACGCATTTCGTGTGTGGTCAGATGGTATACGGGCGAGCCCACCACTGCGATTCTCGAAACGATTCGGGATTACACTTTGGACTACTCTGAGCGCCTCTCGACTGCGCTCTTTGATGTGCTGTTGGACGACCTGATGGATCGCTTCTTGACGGCGTATATCGGAGCGCTGAGACGAACCAGCAAGTTGCGCATGCCGGACGCGGCGAATCGTATGAGGGAGGATCTGAGGGATGTCAAGAACGTTTTTGGAGCGTTTAGGGAGGCACAAGGGGTGCAGGAGAAGTTGGAAGTGCTGGATCTGGTGTGAGTTGGGGGTCGTGAGGGTAAAGAAAGGCGCAAACGTAGAGAAGGATGCTGATGGCTGGCTGGCTGGCTGAACCTCTGCCTCTACGTCTTTTCGCAGCATCTCTATGCTCACGTCGAGCGCTACAATGGTCTTTCTGTCGTACTACAACTTTGCAAAGATGTGCGGACCTCAATTGCCATTCCTGGAAGCCATCATGCGTGCGGTGAGTCTCGAGTCCCGGCGCAGAGACGTATCGGCGCCATGCATCGAAGCGCACCTACACTTCGACTGACTGACTTCCCTTTTGCTCGCTCGATCGCAGCGGGACGACTTGGAAAAGTCGGACATTTCCTCCATCATGGAATCCGCTCGACGCAAAGTGACGCAAGAGGGCATGTCGGACAAGCCGGAATCATTGATTTCTCGCCTAGAAGCTGCAAACTCTACAGGTCTGCTCGCCGCTTTCGGATTTGGAGGAGGGGCAGCAGGAGCAGGCGGGGCGGGTGTGGGAGCTGGGACTGCAGCTGCTGCTGCTACGACGACGAATGCCAATCATGGCGCCCATGCCGCCGGTGCGGGTGCGGGTGCGGGTGCGCAGGGTGCGCAGCAGGGCGGATGGACGCAGTTGGCCGCCAATGCGCTCGGTGCTGTCGGTAGGCGGGGCTGAGTGAGTGGGGGCGTGCGCGCCGCGCGAAGGGACTTGACTTGCTGCTGCTGCCCCTCCGCCTCCCCCCTTCGACATCGGATTTGCAGACTTGCGAATTCGAATGTATTTGTACGATCCTTTGTTGTGCGCGTGCGTGCGTGCGTGCGCGCGAGAGAGAGAGAGAAGGCAGCTGGAGGAAGAGATCGCCTGCGCCTGGATCACGTGAGCGAAAGCGAGATGAGGCGCAGCCCGCAAACGCTCGCGCGCGCGCGCGCCCGCCTTGGCCCTCCCCTCCACTTCGACTTGGCAAGCGCGCGCGCGCGCTTGCGAGAGAGATTCACGTGATTCACATTTGGCTTGGTGTGAATGAACGAAGGAGGTGCGGTGCGCGCGGGGTTGTTCGCGCCCCCCTCCATCCCGCCATACTCCCATCTTGCCTGCATCACACCGTTTGCGACTGACAATGGAGAAGGACGAGGTGGATATTTGATAGCAAAGCAAAGCAAATCACACGCGAGAAAACGTCATCTCGATCCTGCGAAGCTGATACGGATTCACATTGCGCGTAGGATTCGCCATTGCAATGTGCAAAGCGCACGAAGAGGATGGCGAGATGTCGACTTTGCGCGGAAAGCAGCACGACAATGACGATGACGGCAGCAGCGGCGGCGGCGGCGGCGGCGGCGACATGGCCCAAGAGGCAGCATCAGAGAGGTTGTGGCCCAACAACAAGCTTGTCCCTTGTCCATCCTGCGCCAAGTCCATCTGTGCGAGCGAGGTCAATGAGCACTTGGACACGTGTCTCTCCTTTGAGGCGGCCCACCCGATCACGAGCGCCAGCGCCAGCACGAGCGCGAGCACGAGCACGAGCGCCAGCACGAGCGCCAGCACCTCTGCCAAGACGTCGCAAGATGTGTTCAGGAGGATGATGTCCTCGCAATCGACCGCGCACCCGCACCCGCACCCGCAGCATTGCACCACCACCACCACCACCACACCATCGCGCAGATCATCAGCCATCGCTTCCTTGGCGCATACAGACGCTTCCGCCACTGCGAAACGTCCAAGGCTCGACTCGACGCAGCACCCGCACGCGGATTCCGCATCGAGTGTGGAGCAGGAGCAGCAGGAGCAGGAGCAGGAGCAGCAAAGAGAGGCTTGCGTCGCCGCGCCGGTGCGGCAGAGGAGCAAGACGAGAGAGGATGCGGATACGAGACCTTTGGCAGAGAAGCTCAGACCTGCGTCGTTGGATGATTTCCTGGTGAGTGCGCCACGACGACGACGAGGACGACGACGAGGACGAGGACAAGACAAGACAAGACAATGCATGCGCATGCGCATGCGCATGCGCAGCCGAATTTTGACTCCTTTCTTCTGCTTTTCCTATCGCTTCGCCCGCCTCGCGTAGGGACAAGGAACGCTGCTGCATACGCTCAAGTCGTTGCATGCAGCAGGCAAGGTACCCTCTTGCATCCTGTGGGGTCCACCAGGCAGCGGCAAGACGACGCTAGCTCGCATCCTGTCCAAGTCTAGCTCGCAGCAGCAGCAACAGCAGCGCAAGAATAGACTGGTAGAGATCAGCGCTACGAATACGGGTGCGGTGGAGCTGAAGAGGATATTGGAAGAGGCTTTGTCCAGGTTGAAATTGATGGGGCAAAGGACGCTGGTGTTTGTAGACGAGGTGAGGCAGGCGCGGATGCGTGCAGCGAGGAGCAAGGAGCAAGGAGCGAGGAATGAGATGCTGACCCGACGCTTCTGAGCTTGCTTCAAGATTCAAAGATGGTCCAGAGCGGTGCAGGATGTGCTGCTGCCGTCGGTTGAAAAGGGGTGAGTGGGGTGGGACATGGCGCATGGGGCATGCTCGAACAGATGGGCAAATTGACGCACATGGCCTCCCACACCTCTCCCCACCACCCAACACTACACTTCTAGCGACATTATTCTGCTCGCGGCGACGACGGAAAATCCGTCGTTTAGGCTTCAAGCGGCGCTGCTCAGCAGGTTGCGCGTGTTTGTGCTGGAGAGGATGACGGTGGAGCATACGCGCGCGCTGCTTCGCAAGGCTAGAGAGAGGGTCGTCTCTGCGAGCGGCGATGACCATGCGATGCCGCTCGGCGCGCGGGACGAGATGCTGGATTGGATCGCTGTAATGGCGGACGGAGACGCTAGGTGAGGGGCAAGGTGGGCGCTGTGAGGAGGATCTGAGCATTCAGGCTGAGGTGACGCATCATCCACAGAACCGCTCTCAATTCGCTCGAATTGGCGTTATTGATGTCGAGTCAAGACTCGCCCACAGACATGGACTCGCTCAAAACTTTGCTGAGGCGAAGCGCCATGCAGTATGATCGGACCGGCGACGATCACTACGATTTGATTTCTGCTCTGCACAAGAGTATACGCGGCAGCGACGTCGACGCGAGCGTCTTTTGGCTCGTCTCGATGATTGAGCGGGGCGAGGTGAGCGGGTGCATGTGGACACGCCAACGCTTCAACCTGCTGCTCACATCACTGCACCGCACCACGCCCCCTTCAGGACCCGCTGTTTATCGCTCGTCGAATGATCGTCGCGGCATCGGAAGACGTCAATACACCCGAGGCTCTCAATATCGCACTCAACACGTATCAAGCCTGTCAGCTTGTTGGATATCCCGAATGTGCAGAGAACCTCGCTCAGGCCGTCGTCTTTCTCGCCGAGAGCGAAAAGAGCACGAGGGCGTATAGAGCGCTGCAAAAGGCCAGAACGCTGGTCAGACAGGGCACCAATGTGAGTGCGGCGGGCGGCACAACGCACGCGCGAGCGCCACGCAGCAAGCCATGCTCATAGCGCCACTCGCGCCGCCTCCGTCAGTATCCGGTGCCTGTGCACATCCGAAACGCTCCCACCAAGCTCATGAGGTCGCTCGACTACGCCAAGGTGGGTGGAGAGTGTTTGCGTAGATGGTGGATTTTGCCCTAGAAAGTGTTTGCGCGACTTTTGTGCCTCATAATGCTCTCCTCCCTTCCGACAGGACTATCGCTACGAACCCTCTTTTGCGCATCCTGTCCACCAAGAATACTTTCCATCCCAGCTCAAAGGCACTCGACTCGTCTCTCCGCCGCCAGGAAGAGCGCCCGATGCGCCCTTGTCAGCAAAAGGCGAGCAGTCGACAAGTACGAAGCTCGCAGCTGTTTCGCCCGCCAAACAATGGACCGGCGCCCATGCTGTGAGCGCGAACGAAGGGGTTGCGCAATCGCTTCGCTTGGCCACCTCAGATGCGCAAGGACCAGGATCTTGTCAGCGAGTCTGGAAGATTGGAGCAAGGGCAGTGGATTTGGACCTGCTGGACGAGTGGGAAAGGGAGCGAAACGGTGGCATGCGATGGCATGGCAGAGATGCGCTCGAAAAGAGTCTCGGTGTCGAGCGCGATGATAGCAAAGAGGCAAAAGAAGATCCGCCGCGGGACTCTCGAGCTGCAAACGATTCCGCGGACGTCGCAACCCCGCGACGCACAGCGGGCAGGTTCAGACCGAGCGCTCAGCAATGGGATCCGTCGGTGATGCTGCAGGACCCTGCTGCGAGCGGCGTCGCGCGACCCGCGTACGCCATCATTCTCCTCAATGCGCCCATACACGCGGATCATCGTCGGACCTTTGAACGGCTCTGGAATGGCGGTGAGTTGGGCGCGCGCGCGCGTGCGTCGCGCGCAGATCATCGCAAAGTTTGCGTGAGCTGACGATGGCTCATCGCACAGCGAATTATCGGGTCTGCGCGGATGGAGGTGCGAATAGATTGCACGAAGCCTATCGAAGCGGTGGCGAATCGGGCGAGACGGTCTTGGATCCTCATGCGATCCTGGGCGACTTGGACTCTCTGCACGCGCACGTGCGAGACTACTTTTCGTCCCTGGGCGTGGCGATCCATCATCGAGCTTCGCAATACGCGACGGATCTTCAAAAGTGCATTCAGCACATTGAGGATGTGGAAGCGCAGTCTCGCAGCAATGCCGGCGTACCAGGTACGACGAGCGAGGGGGAGATGCAGCTGGTCATCTTTGGCGGATTGTCGGGTCGTTTGGATCAGACTTTGCACACCATCCACACGCTATGGCTCTTGGCGCCGGGTGTGAGTAATGGGAGGGGCGTGGAGGATCCGGATGGTGGGGAAAGCGATGATGCCGAAAGAAGACGAGGAGGTGGCTTGAAGAAGCGCAAAAGGACATTTGTCGTGAGCGAGAATAGCGTTGCTTGGGTCTTGCCGCAGGTGAGTGGGCGTGGCGTGGCGTGCTGCCACCTCAAACGCCGGTCGCACGACTCGCAACTCATGCTCGCCCTCTTCACCTCGCCACGTTCAGGGCGAACATGAGCTGCACCTGTCACCCACAATCTTGGGCAAGACGTGCGGCATGCTGCCCATCGGTGCTGGCCCTGTAGGCGTACGCATCCAGACGGAAGGGCTGGAATGGGATCTAGGTGCGTGTCCCAGTCGTCCGTCCTCTGTGCGCACCAGGGCGTCTCTCTTGCTCAACTTCGATCGCAACTCGTTGCGCGGCGCTGCATTTTCCCCCCGTACCGTAGATGGATCACAGAGGAGCTCGATCGGCGGCTTTCTCTCCACCTCCAATCATGTGGCGCGAGCGCGGGTGAAGGTGCAGACGGATGGAGAGTTCTGTTGGACCGTCGAGCTTCGTAAGGATTTGGAGCGGGTGTGAGCTCCGCTCCAGAGAGAAAGGACATGCTTGTGCGAGCTCGTAAAGGTTCACTCCCGTCCGGTGCAACTCGTGATTCTTGATTGTGTGATGGTGACAGCTCCGACACTCCACAGCTCTCGCGCGTCACGTGACGGACGTGCGCATTCTGATTCCCGCATTGCTGCATGCGCTCCCGTGTGGTGTGACAGTCTAGAGTGGAGTCAGGGTGTCTGCTGTCTGCTTCTTCTTCCTGATCATCACCGCACCGCACCGCCACCACTGCCATCCACAGCGACTAGCATACATGCACCCCCCGCACCTTCTTGCTCCAGCACTGCATGCGCGAGGATGGACAGCTCATCGCGACAGGCCTTCAACATGAAGGTGCTATCGCGCTACGACCCTCAGGCAGTCTCGTTGCTGCAGAGCACCTCCTTCGTCGTGCTGTACACGTACGACGAGTCGAGCAGCGCATGGTCCAAGACATCCATCGAAGGTCCTCTATTCATCTACTCTCGAAGCTCCGCTCCGACGTACGGACTGTTTGTGCTGAATAGAAATGGCATGAATAATTTCATTGCGACGTTGGGAGAGCGGGATGAGGTGGATTGCAACGAGGGCTTCTTCATCTACAGACCTGCCGCCGAGGAGGCGCAGGAGGGGGAGCAGAGGCAGGAGGGGCAGGAGGAGCAAAGCAGCAGCTACACGTACGGCATTTGGATCTTTGAAGAGGAGCAGCGGGATACGTTGGGACAGGAACTGGTTAGGTGCGTTGGGGGCGCATACATGCGGGGGCTATAAGCTCGCCCTCAGCCTATCTCCCCTCCTTCCTCTCCACCCCACAGATTGCATCAACAGTCCGCAGATGCAAATTCGGGCACAGCGCCCGCGTCTGCCAGCCTCTCTGTGGATGCTCTCTTTCGTTCGTCAACACAAGCGTCCACGCCCGACACCAGCGGCCCCTCGCTGCTCGATCAGATGTTTGCTCAGGCCGCGGCCCCGTCACCGTCACCGCCAGCACCGCTAGCAGCGCCAGTCGTCGCGCAAGCAGCGGACAAGTCATTGCTGGACATGCTCTTCGCCGCAGGGTCCAGCAGTGCATCGCAAGCATCCGCCTCGCCCGCAGTCAGTCAAGGCAAGAGAGGGTCATCCACCCAGTCGGGCACCTCGCAGCACGCGCACATTCAACCTCCTCCTGCCGAATCGCTACCGCTACCCCTGCCAAGTCCCACGAGTCCCAGACGAGAATCGTACGCGTCCGCATTGGGATCCGCGTCGCGCAAGTCTGACGCGAAGGCCGTCAAAGAGGCCAACGACTCCGCAACGACGTCCGCCGAAGGATTGATGGCGCTGCTAGGTCTCTCCAAGCCTGCTGCAGGGACCGACGCTCCGTCTGCAAATGGGCGCGTGGCACATTCAGCAGGCGGGCCCAAGAGGATCGGTATGCAAGACTTGTTTGGTCCGGGTGCCGTAACACTCGACCGTAAGCTTGTGCTAGCTGCAAAAGAAGAAATTCGGACGGGCGAGCAGCACTTGCTCGTCGTCAGCTCGTCGCGACGGAAGGGAATCATCGCAGGACGAGGTGTGCTGCTGCGCGTTGGCAAGGGCAGGCCGACGAGACGGGAGATGGAGCAGGAAGCGCAAACGAGAAAGACTGAGCTCAGACGCGGAGATTATATCGTTTGCGCCTCGGAGCACCGGGACGAGGAGATGGATGCAGAGACGAGCGAGTGGTTGGAGGGGCAGGGGATCGCGTGAGTAGAAAGGAGATACTCATTCGCGCCGCGGGGATAAGCACGGCTGATTTTCCTCTGCGCCCCTCATCAGCCTCCTGCGTGCGCAAGGCGAGGCATTCTCAGCGATGCAAAGCGCTTGCGAGCGTCTACAACGCTGGACATGTTTCGTTAGCGGAGCGGTGCGAGGTGGTGAGTCGTTTGGACGGTGCAAGTCCGCACGCTCTTCTCACTGTTTGCATCCCCACAGACGAGAGCGGAGGAGAGCTCGTGGTTCTTTTTTAGCAATCGCGCTTCTACAATAGCACTATACAGGGTGATGTCTGCGAGGTCGAAGCAATGCGCAGATGGTGTCACGTTGGTCGCCAGCCATGTGCTCGAAGGGCGGCAGCCTGGGTCATTCGAATTGGTCCTGATCTGGTCCGTGGGTGAACTCGGCATCGCACTCGAGCCTATCGGAAGCAAAGTGTCTCGAACAGCCCTTGCGCGTTCATTCGAGCTTCCACATGCGTCGGTAGCGCGTAGGTTCATGAAGCTGCACGGCTGTGGCAGGCACGCACCTCGTCATCGAATGCAGAGTTGAGATCCCTGCGCAGTGCAAGAGGCCCAAACAAATGCACCAGAGAGCAGCTAGCTGCCCTTGGAAATCTGATGTTCTCGCAGGTTATTGGACCTAACCCGGGCGGGGACAGACGACGTTGGCTGAAGATGCTCTGATGGAAGAGGTGCAAGTGATGAAGCAAAGGCTGTACAAGCCATGTCGATGCGACGGCGGGCGGGGCCCGTGCCGACGTGGGTTGGGTGGGATGAACTGAGATGCACTCTACTCCCTCCCTCGCACCCCCTCGCGCCTCGCAACTCCGCTGACCAAATGAACACACCCGATGGGCGCATCGCATCACGCGCAAAGCTGGCAGCTAGGCTGTTCAGCACGCCTCGCTCCGATACTTGGCATCGTGGACAGCAGTGCAACGCTACCCACAGCAGCATGTGCGAGCGATCGTGACCGCGATAGCGTGCTGACTATGTACGGGCGACCGCCGCCGCGCAATTCACGTGCAACCGCGCGCGCGCGCGCGCGCGATCGGATCGGAGGCGAATCGGAGTCAAGCAGCGCACGCGCCGCGCCGCGCCGCGCGGTCCGCCTTGACTGCGCCCGCGGTGCTGCTGATTCGCGACTCTGCCTCAATACACGCAGCATACCGTACATGCTTTTGAGATTCAGAAGAAAAGGCTACCGCGTACCGCGATTGCAGTCACGAGTTCTGCCATGACGACGCACGGTCGTGCGCGCGCGGGCCGGGTCCGGGGTGGGTGGGCACTCAAGTCACCAAGTCACAATCGAATCGCTCGCTTCGCACACGAGAGGAAAGCGATATATAAAGAGGCACTGCGCTCTCACCATGCTCCTCCGCAAAGTTTCCTGCACCATCCCACCCTCCACGCATCGTCCTCGCAAGCAAACGCCCACTCAGCCAAAGCTCCATCATGATCATGCGCTTCTTTCACGCGCTCACTGCCATCTCGGTCTCGCTGCTGCTCCTCTCGGTCCGCGCTGAGGATCAGCTCATTCTGCGCCCATCCTCCGACGAGGAGCAGCGCCGCGCCACCCAGCCAAAGTGCGGCATCGACGACTATCGCTTCAAGTTCTTGCGTCCTGCTGTGAATGCTGCGCTGGAACAGGGCGAGGAGTTCGAAGTCATCTATTGTGAGTGTGCGTCGCGTCTCTGGGCCCATCCTCGCGTGCTCGGGCCCCGCCTTACCTTGCTGTCATTCTTCTCTCCCCCCGCAGGCTCTGGGGCCTATTTCAAAATCTCCTCCATCGAAGCGACGCTGTTCCTGGAGCAATCCTACCGTACCAACCTGCAGCACATCTACACGCTGGCCGAGCACGTCAAGCCCGTCGCTGGCGAATCCGACGCGGGTTACAGCGCCTACCATTTCAAAGCTCGTATTCCAAAGGAGATCGATCTGGCTAGCAACTTTAACCTCCTTCTCAATGAAACGACCACCACGTACGGATATGGCGGCAATGCGGACGGCACAGACGTGTACGATACGTTGCTGCCCATCAAAGTCTTTGAGCAAGGCGGCACACCTCGCCCAACGTCCGACACGCCAAAAGGTCCAGCATAGGTAGGCCTGGCGAGGGCACCCCCAAGGCAATTCAATGTTTTCCCCCGATCTACGCACCGCACCGCTCGACAAGAAATTCGGATCGGATGAGTTGCCAGCTGTATTGCTTGGCCCAATTCGGCTTCGCTCTTCTCCACGATGCAAAAGATGACGTTCCATGGTATGGCCTGCGAGCGCAATTTCCGCGCCTTGCGATCCTGATCGAGATTGGACTCGACGTACACGGGTCCCATATCGCACAGCTATGCAATGGAAACATCTTTCGACATCAGCATGAGCGCAGGTTGCTGCCAAAACGCCTGTCTTCAAGTGTGCCTTGGCTCTCAGCGATGGTCTCGACGGTAGCAGAGCAATCCGCGCACCGCATTGCGCCGCTGAAGCGTCGGTCGTTGGCGTTGGCTAGGCATTGCTTGAAAGGCGGTAGGCAGTACTCGCACGTAAGCGTTCGGCCAGATCTTCTCCCTTTCTCTGTCGGCCCTCGTTCAGCTCGACATCCCACCCGACTCTATTGGGAGCCGGAGCCAGGTCTTCTGGCGTGTACAAGCCCCATCGTCCGTTGAGAGTTGAAACGAGCAGAGCTTCTTTGCACAAATATTTGTACGCTTTGAAGCTGCCCGTGCTGATCTCCTGCTCGGTAGGCCTTAGCTGGCTCTCGTCCAACGAAACAGCAATGTCTTCGACGCAGGCAATAAGCAGCACGATGCGCAAATCTTTCAGACACTCTACGCATTCGTGCCGTGCGTCATGGATGCCGGGTCCGCGGGCATCCATGGCACTCGTGCCGATGACACCAAGTCGAGAAGCGAGCGCAACTCCTTCACGGGAGCCCGACTGATAGAAACGCGTCGCGTGCGTCGCCGTTGCGCTGCAGATCTCGAGTCGACTGACCGAGTCCCCATCTTTACAGCGGCCTCAGAATCGTCCTTATCTGGCCTTGAATACTGCGCGAAAATACTTGACCCCCCCTTGTTCTCATCCCTTTTTCGTCTTTTGCGCGTGCATTGGTCCGTTTGAGAGGGAGAATGGAAAGCATCGTGACGCCAAGAACGGAGCTTGCGCTCTGCGCCTCCTCCGCTTGAAGCCCGCGTCAACTTCTCGAGTGATCAGCTCCAGGTCGAAATTGGCTCTCTAGACCGAGCACTTGCAAGCAAGCCTGGAGCTACAGCTGCATGCCACCAAGGTGAGATCATCGGGTCTTGGACACGTGAAAGAGGATGGGCGGTGAATGGTAAAGCGCCGCAAGCGAGCGAGCGGAAAAACAAGACGAAAGTCGTGTTCATGTCAGGCACCTCGCTTTCAACACTGTCCAAGCGCTGCCACGTCGACTCACCTTCCGCAAGATCCTCGTCAGAGGACCGCAAGCAATTTGAAGCTTTGCCGTGATCCAAAAACCCCAGGCCGTCTTTTCAGGGTGTGAGCGTACAGCAAGACCACTCGAATTCTTCGAGATTCGACATCTGCTCGACGAGGTAATGCAGACCGTCTTGGGCTTTGAAGTGATCACATCCTTTGGGCATCTTTCTTTTCCTGTTCCAGTCAAGCCGCTTTCCGACAATTAATCTGGTCATCAGGGCCCGCGCCCCAAACCGCACCGCACTCAAGACTCTCGCCATGCCTCTACGCTTCTGCAATTGTACCTGGCTTGACTTTTCGCAGACTCGAGCAGCACCGCCTCTGCGCGAGTCTGAGAAAGAGACGGATCGAACGCGCTTAGCTGGCTGGAGTTGGAGCCGCACCAATCACGACACCCACCTTGTCCCTATCCACGACCGTACACCGCGCGGCATGTACACCGCGCCGCACGTGTACGCCTTGTTTTCTGCATTTGTGACTGAACTTCTGATTACGAGCGCAGCCCTCTCCATTCCTTCCCATTTTTTTGCAAAATCAACCAGCTGCCAAGTCCGGCGGCAGTTCTACATCAGCGCAACCTGGCAGTTGACTGCCAGCAGCGAGACAGAATCTCACGCTGGGCGCGCTACCGACTCTCTGAGCGCGTACAGATTCACGACGCTATCCACGGCAGCAGTGCCCCTGCATTCGTTTCCTAGCACAACCAATAGAAGTGATAGTGGGTAGGCGCCGCAGGAGAACCATGATATGACACGCATGCGTCATTGTACTGGAGCAGCCACCGTCCTACGTTCTCTGTGATAAATGTCCGCGAAAGTACAGGAGACCGCGTACCACATTGCGTGCAAGCTCAGGATCCTCTACTACCCATCGCTTGAATGGCGGCACGCATAATTCATATGTAGAGCTGGGAGAGTCTGGCTCACTTGGTCTGACCGGAGCCCCTGTCGGTGCGGCTCGAGTGGCGTCTCCTTTAGGCTCTCCAGATGTATCATCGTCGACTTGCAAACAAGTATAGAGTCCCTGTGCATCCAGCTTCGGCTCGGATGCCGGATCGCAGCAGTATTCGACGACGCGCGTCATCGTAGCGTCAAGATCTTCCTCCGATATGCTCGTATCGTCTTGAGGTCTTGCAATAGCCGGAATTTCTGCGACACAGGGTAGTAGGGACGTGCGCAGCCGATTGAGGTAGTCCGCGCACTCCGACATCATGGGCTTCGGATGACGCTGACCGTAAGGTAGACCAACAACTAGCTCGAGCGCCATCCAGATTGGAAAGAGTCGTCGAAGTGCAAAGATTTGAGGACTTCCAGTTGAGAAGCTCTCTATGTGACCAACGAAGACGGCTGTCAACAGCGTCTTGACTCGTGACTGGAGGACACAAGTAAGATACTCCTCCCCTTTCGAAGTGATTTCCTCGTCCGCTTCGAGCCATGCCCAGCCTTTTGGCAAGAGTGCACTATCACGGGGGAAGACGTCGATAGGGGGGTCGTTCGCTTGCAATGCTGCACCAAAGACAGCAGAATCGCTGTCTACGTCGCAATTTCGTAGCCATGCGGGATCTCTGGCCACATTGAGACGGAAGCACTCATCAGTGAGTGACAAGGTTTGGAGAGCGGGCGATGCGGCCGCTAGCCACCACACGGGGAAATCGACGCATCTGTCATATCGAAGGATAGCTTTAAGCAGGCAGTTTGAGAGGCACTCATGGTCGATGCATTGCACTCACCCATGACATGGCTTTCTCCTTCGCAATGGACTCGGCGGAGTCGGGTCTTGGTCCCCAGGCTACTTGCACAAGCTTGTGGCAAGGGCATCGTCGGAGTGACCCACTCGAACTCTTGAAGATTGTCAAATGCCTCCAGCACAATGAGAATATCGTCTTCTGCTGCACGCCGGCGGTAGTCTTTGGGCATGACGTGAAGCTCGTCCCCCCTTGGTTTCTTTGTTGTTGTCCCACATGTCGGGTCCTCTGGCCCAAGGCTTGTACGGATGCACCCATGTGGGCCACCAAATGTCCTCCTCAGCGTCGTAGAAGCCGATTCCCTCTTCTTTCTCTCCTCGCGATCTGTATCCTGCAATTTTTTCTTGACGAATCTGGGAAGGGGATCAACACTGTGCACGTTCGAGACGATCCACTGGATGTCAATTGCAATCGTTGATCCTGGCTCACTTGTTCTCGATCTAAAAAGACATAATCCATTGGCCAACCCATGCGACGGGGCTGCTGGACATCTACGTCCATGGTAGGGAAGGACCATTCAAGACTAAATGAGGTCACAAGTGGGCGCAGATCATCGCGTTGGTGATCAACGAGCAGGGTACGGAGGGCTCGGACTTCTCGGAATGTGTGGCAAGGCACCGTCTTCCACATCAAAGGTAAGACAATCTCTCGCACAGCCCGACAAGTTTGCGAAAGGCTCAGGAGAGAGCAGCAATCGAGTCTGCTTCTGAAACTTGTCACAGACTCGTACGGAAGTTGTGAGGTAGAGCGCGGACACCGCACATAGTACCAGCGCCAGGTGTAGCTTGCCGTTGGACAGACATGCTGTACAATCTCGCTGTCACGAAGCGTATGATGAGCGAGTGTCGAGGTCAGTAGAAGGACGATTGAAGACCAAGGGCAGCTCTCAAGCTAGTCTATGTTATTTCAGATGTGCTGACTTACTTCAGAAGCTCGACTGGCAAATGAGTGAGCATCTGTGCTCGCACACACTACCTCCAAGAAGCGGGTCGGGAGGAGTGTCGCGTCCAGCGATTGTTCGATGAGTGATGCAGGCTGAAACTTGGCGTTGCGATTGTCGCAACCTAGGATGGTGGTGGTTGTGAAGCGAAACGTGCCCCGTTACCTATCATCTGCTGTGACGCACTCTGGCCGAAGGTGACCCAGCAAATTCTTCCGAATACCGCCGCTGCAAGTATAGTGACCACGCGGCTTCAATGCGCCTCACCTCTCATGCGCACGCGGTGAGATGCAGGCCGGCATGCGCCCGCGTGAATTCAAAGCGCGGAAAAGTCGCATTCCGCAAAGTCATGAGTCCGATACATCGGTGCGCCAGTAGACGCAAGAAGGGACCCTCGACGCAGAAAGTACAAGGGAAGCTCAGTGTCACTCAGCTCTCGCGCTCCTTTGTAGTGCCACAGCGATAATGTTGCAATGCGCTTGTCAGCCACAGCTACGGGCGAAGCGAGCATGCTATTCAGATCGCGTAGGACTTTCATTTTGACAGCTTTCCTCTGACGTCGCTGTCCATCCGCAGGATCGGATGTCAATCTCGAAAGCAACCGCGTGGCTTGACTTTCAAATGCCAGAGCTGGAGGCCTCTCGTATTTCGTGCATGCTTATGCGACGCCGGCGCGGCGTCGGCTGGTATTCTGCCTGTGACTTTTGTTGCCTCGCATGCTGTTCAGAGGGCCAAAGAAATGACCATCTTGCAAAAGTTTCGAAAGTGGTGCTTTCTCACACCCCGCACGAGATTTCTTGTTCAAGCAATACAACTCTGCGGGCTGACGAGTACTGGTCCTCTGACGGATCTTTGTACGGGCGTTAAAGAGCTCCTGATTGCAAAAAGCGGCATGTCAGAGGCCGGCGACATGATCTTGACCTTTTCAGTCTTTGATGAGAGCTCTCATGCGTTGGCAAGAGCATTAGTATGTTGACGGTAATACAGAAGGCCACGTACAGTGTTCCGCGCGAGCACTGGGTCGTCTACGAGCCAGCATTTGAAGGGTGGAACGCGTTGCTCGTAAGTTGATTTCTCGCTATTGTCTTGATCTGTCGCTACTTGACCTGGCATAATGCTACGCTGTGACCCGTGTGTCGTGAGCGGCTCGTGGAGCTGATAAAGACCTCGCGACTCCAGCTGTGGCTCTGGGGTAGGATCCCGGCAAAGGGCGACTATCATGTGTGCGGCCTTCTCGACAGCATCGTCCGCAAGTCCAGAAGGGTGCAGCTTGTTGTCCAGCACAAAGCCCGGCAACACGTCCAGAGAAGGCAACAACGCCGCGCGAAGGCGGTTGAGGTACTCGACACATTGCGTTGCCGTAGTAGAACCGAAGCCCCTCGAGCCCGAGCATGAAATTCCATCCAAATCGAGCCTTACAGCCATCCATATCGGCAACAATAGCCTGAGCGCAAAGATTTGCTCGCTTTTCGTCTGGAACTCTCGCAGCGAATGGTTCGCCACGGCGATCAAAATGGCCTTGACCCGCGACTGCAAAAGATAGTCCGGGTAAACGTCCTCAGATTCGTCCCAGTAGTTCCAATCCTTTGCAAGCAGCTGGACATTGAGCGGAAATATGATGGTAGGAGGATCTAGGCTTGTGAGGTCTATCCCAAATATGCTGCTGAGCTCGCTCGATGTGTCCGACGGTCGGAGCCAAGGCATCTCTCGCCGCACTTGTAGCCCAGTGATGTAGTCGGGCAGGACAAGGGTAGCGAGGCGTGGAGCTGTTGCAGCGTACCACAAAGGGCCCAGAGCACCGTCTGGCATGTACAGACGCGTAGTTGCTCAGTGAGAAACGGTGCCCACTCGTGATGGAGGGCGCGGAGACTCACCCACGACGTACGCTTCGCCTGCGCATCGAATTCTCATGAGGCTTGACTTTTTCCCCAAGGAGGAAGCCACCATCTCTGGCAAAGGCATGACACCGCATCTCCACTCGAAAGACTCTAGACACCTTAGGGCCTCAATGACGGCAGAGAGATCCTTTTCTGCCCAGAGACGATCGTAGCCCAACGGCATCGGTCTCGCATCGTTCCATCCTGCCCCGCTGTCGTCATACAAATCAGGGCCTTTGCCCCAAGACTTTTCTGGAGGTATCCAGCTTGGCCACAGAAAGTCCTCATCGGCTTCGTAATAGCAGCCATTTTCTTCATCGATGCCTTGCGCGACACATCTCGCGATAGACGCCAGGCGGATCTGCATTTCCAGTTCTCAACGGTCTCGATTAGCGTCGTTCGCTTCCATATTCCGGCAGCCTGGCTCTCACCTTCTCTCGATCTAGGAACACGAAGTCCATTGGCCAGCCCAGGCGTCGCGGATGTGTGTCTTCTACGGCCGTGATTGGGAACGACCATTCAAATGTGAATGCTATGATCAGGGCAGCCAGGTCACCTCGTTGCTGGTCACACAGCAAATTTCGAAGCGCATGCAGCTCTCGAAAAGAGACGCAGTGGACTGTATGCCAAATCCAGGGTAGCGCTGCGCGACGAGCCCTTCGAAATGTTTGCGAAATGTTGCGGAGTGGCTCAGTCTCTTCTTGCATGGCCGCTTCTTGGCAGGGGGCTGTAGGCTTTGCGCTCCTCGCAAGCGCAGGACGATAGTAGTATCGCAAGCAGTCACGCCTTGGATAGGTGCAAGCGTGCTTCACCACTTGACTTTGTGGTGGCAAATTCGTTGTCTCCTGTGAGCGGTAGGCCTTTTGGCAGTCGCGCTCCGTCAGCTGGACTCACACAAGAAGTTCAGGGGGTAGCCGGTCAAGCATCCTCAATGCAACCCTTCGGCAAGCGTAGAATCGCACCAATCTGCGTTGTGCAGGAAAACTTGCCCGGCGACTACGATCAAAGTTCCCTCGAGAGTCATGTCGAGGATGAGGAGATGCAACAAAGTGTACAGCGCGTCGCCCGATGGTGATGTGCGTCGTGAATGGCCAATCGCTATAGTTACGGAATGGACATCAATCAAGGACCTCACACTGATGAGACTCTCAATGATGCATGACCGCTGACCGCGCCTGTCATGCGCATCGCTCTAGCGCGCGTTTGTGCAGAACCCTATCTGCATGCAGGCGTGCGTGCATGGATGCATATGCGCACACCCTCTCCTGCATGTGTTGCGATCGGTCGGTCTGCATTTGTGCGGATTGGCGCTGCGTGCCCGATGGCGGGATCAAACTGCCGCGCGAAGCGAGAGCAGACTTTGAGGCGATGTGTGCATCTTGAATGCGCTCGCAAAAGTGGTTGAGGGGGTTTAGGGTAAAGTGGCTTACCAAGCAGTGTTCTCCTGGCTCTCAGCTATCAGAATGAGACCTCATTTTGGTTGTAGAGGGGCTCAACAACTTTTGCAGAGGGTGTGCATGTGCAGTGCGCGTGCAGTGCGCGTGCAGTGGTGGCAAACTCAAAAGCGCTCGCGAAAGTTGTTCAGAGCGTTTGGGAACATTTGGCTTACCAAGCAGTGTTCTTCTGGCTCTCAGCTATCAGAATGAGACCTCATTTTGGTTGTAGAGTGGCCCAACAACTTTCGCAGAGGGTGTGCGCGTGCACCGCACTACTGGTATAAGTCGAGGATTTTACGCCGTAAACTAGGCCGCACTCCGCCAAAAGACGCGTGTCTGGAAGTCTGCGGAGCTGATTTTGAAGATTTTACGCCGTAAACGTGCGCAGACAGATTTCTGCCATACGCGCCATACGCGTCATACGCTGCTATGGGCGCGTTCTCGGCCGGCAGCGCGCGCACGTGACTGTGAGCTCAGATTTGATCGCACACCCCAGCCTGCCATACGCGAAGCCGGACAGAGGCGCGCGCGCGCACCACGCGTAATTTATCCGCTGCATCTTTAGTCTGCATGCAGCGCCCGTGTTGCGTCGCGCGTGCGCAGGGGTTTTGGCTGTGAGATCAAATTTGATCGCACACCCAAGCACGCACGCAAGCACGCATGCAGCGCGTGACTGTGAGATCACATTTGATCCGCTCATTGTCCCTGGCACCGACACTTTGACAGGCTAGTGTGCGGCAAGCATGCTACCAAATGAGATACTAATTACACTGTCAGAAAGCTGTGATAGGGGCATTTTGTGTGGTGCAATTTGCTTGCTCAGATGGTGCCTCAGCAAGCACAGAACATGCCCACAATCCAAGAGTGATATGCGTCAACTTCCCACCAAACAGGTGCGCTGGCATCGACACTTTGAGGGCTCACTGTGAAGGTTCTTGTTCACCAATTGGCTTGTTCAGACGCTCAGTGGGTAGGTTTGATAGGGGCATTTGCTGTAGTCAAGACAGTTGTGCTAGAACAAGGGCCAGCAAGCAGTGACAGGCGCTCAAAGATTGGCATGTGCAGGGACAACAGACGCGCCAGCCTTGTTGTGCACGCGTGGCTGCCCCACTATACGCGCGCTCATTGTGTCAGCAATGACGCGTACCGCTCACAGCCCCTTATTGTCCCTGGCACCGACACTTTGACCTGCTGGTGTACAGTGAGCAAGCTGCCAAATGAGCTACAAATGGCACCGTCAGGAAGCTGTGATAGGGGCATTTGATGCAGTCAAATTAGATCTGCCAGAACAAGTACCTGCAAGCGGTGACAAGACCTCCAAGATGGGCCTGTGCAAGGACAATGAGCGCGCCGGTGCTGATGTGCGCGTGTGGCCGCACCACTATACGCGTCAAGTCTTCTTATCTTTCACTACAGACAAGGCTTGTTGCACGTAGCAGATGATCTTCTTTGTGGAAGTGACACTTGTTTTACAAAGCACAACAGCTACACTTGGCTACCTGTGCGTCAACAAGGCAAGTGCTGCTCATGATGGGCGCACAGCTTGCTCTGTAGCACGCTCCAAAGCTATAAAGATGGGATGTGAGATGCTCTTAGGCCCAACTCTCCTCGTCAATCACTGAATCACTCACTGCTCAATACACAGCACCATCTCTTGCCCAAACCGCCCTTCCCCTTGACAAATTTCAACATGTCCACCGCAACCATTCCCACCACTGAGCAGCGCGCTCAAGCCCTTGCCCTGCAGTACCCATATCTCCCTCAATGGCAAGTCATTGTTTGCCTGCACTGCGCAAGCTGTGTCCGTCCAGGCAAGGATGCCATTACTCGACACCTGTACAAGCACAGCGTAACTGGACCAGAATTGACAGTGCTTGTCAACCTGCTGGCTGATTACAAGGTGCTTGGCCCTCAAGCGCCACGCACAGAGTGGCCCACAGCCGTCATCAAAAAGCTAGTTGTCCACAAGGGCTACCAGTGCACTTTTGGATGCACAGATGCCTTTAGGACACTCAACAAGGTCAAACAGCACTTAGCTCATGTGCACACATCAGAGTCAGCCAGATCAGCTGACGCACCACTTTGGAGATGGTGCACGGTGCAAACCTTTTATTCTGACAATCAGGCAGTGCGCTACTTTGCTGTAGCGCTGCCTCCCACCCCTGGTCCCACTCAGTCACAGTCACAAGAGGTCCCCCTGGCTGAGGAGGCCTTCTTTGCTGCACTCCAAGCAGACAAGCAGCAGGCTGAGCATGATGCTCAGGAGCATGCCCAGCACATTCATGGTTTTGGTGCGCATCACTCTGGTGCGGTGCCGTGGCTACAGAACACTGGCATCGAGAAGCATGTGCGTGGACTACACAAGCAGGAGATCCAGGCTTCCTTTGCGCTTCCCACAAGCAAAGCAGAAGCGCAGCTGGAGCACATTCTGGCTGCCCTGGAGTGGGTGCTGCGTGACACGCACACACAGTGCATCAGCGAGTGGTCTTCCAAACTGACTTGGCAGCGCAAGCTGGCTCTCAGCCACTTCTGTACGGTGGAAGTTGCTGGCACTGTTCACCGTGCTTGGGATCCTGTCAAGATGCCTGACATGCTCACAGACTACATCTGACACTGGAAGCAGCTCATTACATACTACTTCCGCATTGTGCATGAGGAGAAGGCGCACTTCAGCGCTGGCAGTGGAGACCACACCACGCCAGATGAGCTGGTTCAGCCCACTGAGGAGCAGCACTTTGCATGAGATCTTGTCTTGGAAGAGAGCAAGAACATGCCTATTGCATCTTTTCTCACAGATGCAGTGCACTCTTTTTGCATGACGCTCATCCAGCATCACACTGGCACACGCCCCTTTGCCTCTCCACTTCTCAGCTTTGTGGC
>CCYA01000118.1:38334-51734 GCA_900000165.1 Ceraceosorus bombacis
CTTGTGGAGCGGCGCATACATTTCGCGTCCATTACCACCCCAGGGTATTCTTGAACTTTTCGCTGATGACGGTAGCGCCTCTTTTCATGCAGAAGAGTGGGTATGAGTATGCCAGACCAGTTTCCGTGGGAGTCGAGTCAAACTTCGAGTCAGGACCATGCAACAGCCACGCTGAATGCATGCTACCAGAGGCCCAAGAAGCAAGCAAGCTCACTGCAACTCACCCAGCTTCCGCACAGAATGCATAGTACTCGCATGTCGACTCTTTGCCCCAAAATTCGGTTTGGGAGCCGAAACCTCCCTGATTGCTGCACTCAGTGTTCCACGTCTTGCGTCCTTGCCATTCGGGTAGATTGCACGTTACGCCTTGTTGTTGTTGTCGAATGATCGAGCAGGACAAGGTCAGGAGAGCGCGCGACCCACGCGGGTCAGCCCAGCTTGGTGTTCATCTTGCCTTCTCGACACGGACGGTCTGCAAAGGAAGACTTGGGCGAGGGAAAGGGACACACGGATGCCGTCTGGATGCTGAGCTGCGCAACGTGGAGCATGGATGAAGCTCATCATTGCCACAAGGGAGATGGCGATCGCGCCAAGAGTCTTGGAAGTCATGCCTAACTTGTGTGCGTCAGTGCCAAACATTCGTTGATTGTCAGCTGTGAATGGTGCAGGCAGAAGGCCTCGTCAATGGTGAGTGAGGACTGGACTGCAGACAGCAAGCAGATATATGCGGAATCTGTCCAGCGCACACCGCACAGAGCCCCATCATCGAACGCCTCTATTTCCTCCACAGCCTGCTTTCTCATCGCACTTGCACCTCTGCAGCTACGCAAAAGAAAGCTGCTTTGTGAACGACTGTCGCAGCATCTTGATGATTTCTTCATCGAGCACTTTGGCGCTCTAATCTCCTCATGCAGGCAGACTGGCAAGTGTAAAGGGTCGCAATATGTTCCGCGGAGCGAAGATGCTCCGCGGCTTTTCCGAGGTGCAGAAGTGATGTTTGCGCAGTCCAAATTGCGCTGCGGCATCCGTGCTGCAGCCAGGACGTGCAATGGGCAGCAAGCAACGAATGCACTCAAACTTGCACTGATGGCCTTTTGCGATTGTTGCGCACATCACGCACATCGTGCTGTGGTAGCAAATCGTGTCGGGGTGCTTCATCTCGAGCAAAACGGCTCAGCGCAGATGGAGGGCGCAATCAAAAGTCTTTGAGGTGCAGCAAGGGGTCAAGTCTGCTCCCCCTTGAAGGAGGATGCGTGACCCGTCGTCAATGCTTGAAATCGTGTAGGCGAGCATGGGAGATCATGATCGTATTCAATTGAAAAGACCCGAGGTGCGACCCTCTTGCGTGGAAGGCATGCATGAGGGGGGGGCGCGCCGCACTTTGTGAAGACAAGAGGGGATGGTGCACGCTCGCATTTGCAGATTGCCTTTGATCACACTCTGGCGATCGCGTCACAATTGCCGTGTCTTCAGACTTTGACCCTGGGTCGGGGGATTGGACGTGGATGAGGAGCAAGACTACCAGCCTAGATGATCCTTGATGTCTTGCGAAATATCTTCATCCTCGCTATATCATTTGTTTGAGCAAAAGTCAGCAGAGCCCCAAGGTGAACAACATCTGCTGTCGTCGCAAAGCTCCAAATCGCCTACTCACTCGTCAATGCAGTATGCAAAGACCTTTTGGACGCTCGAATCATACCACAAGTCCCACTGTGCCGTCTGACCGCCCATAGAAACGCAGTCTTGGCGCCAGTCTGACCTCTGTGCGTCGCCGTGACCCCTGTCACGGACCTCTGCAAAGCACATGAAGAAGGTGCACACACAGGATCACGTCAGCAAAACACCCAGTCATCGTGCCATGGTCGAGATGACAACAGATAAGGCATCAAATGATGTCCAGCACTCACCAACGTTGGCATGTGCCACCGGAAGAGCGGAGAACGCGGCAATGACGAGTACTGCCGGTAGGACGAAGGCGCTGTTAGGCTTGAAGAAGAGAGCATTTTGAGATCACTTTCGGTGGGTTTGGGAGCGATTGGGTGTGCTTGAATTGTCTGATATGACAGTGAAATCCGGTGCTGTGAGAGAAGGGGGGGGACCAGCAGCGGTGTGCGAGTCAGCTTTATATACCGTCTGAGAGACGAATCTCGCTGCAAATTCCACGTAGAAGAGCTGCTTCTAGAACGACAAACATTAGTTGGACGGCTATTTCCGCGATTTGTCCGAGAGCCATGGCAGGCATGCAAGCAGCCATGCAAGCAGCCATGCAGTCGATTTCCTTACCGCAATGATACGACGCATTTTTGTGATTGTCGTACCGAAGCGTATACGACGACAAAGCTTTGAATTTTGTGCAGACAGACAAAAAGCGTGGCACTCGTTGTAGTCTTGGTGTGCTGCGAAGGTCTTGCACCCACTGCAGGGAGCTGCACTTGCACAAGGCGTCCTGATCCCGGTCCACTCCGTATAAAGGTTGCGAATTGCAATTTCTAGTCGCTACGCGGACTGCGCGAGCGTAGCCAGCGAGTGGGCCGTTGATCCTGCGCAGACAGATGTGCGGGCTGTGCTCTACTACACATAGTGCCTGCCGCATGGACCTCAGCCGCAAGCAGGTTGCAATCATTCTTGGCCGCGCGTACGCGATGCTTCCGCTCTATCCAGACGCCGAACCGCTGACAGTGGAGGTGGAAGGGCGTGTCGTTGTCTTCAGAAATGGCATGCAGTAGCCCGTGGTAGACCGATGTAACCTAATCCGTGGACCGTAGACCGCGGAGACACATTCACACAGAGATCAGTCCTGAGCGCAAGGTCAATTACACGTCTCTCTGAAAGGGGGGGCGAGACTGCCTGCCTGCTGCAATTGGTGACCTTCCTCGCTGCTGCCGTGCCAGACTGATGGGCATCGTTGAGCGGTCCGATAAGTCTGTCCAGCGGACTTTCACATCGTCCAGACCATCCAATTCTCTCCTGCGGCACGCTCACTGCGAGACTACGACAATTCTCTGAGCTCGCTCATCGCACCACACTTCATCAACATGACCTTCAAGCTTGCTTGTGCCAAAATTCTGGTCGCCACCCTCGTGGGTCTCCTCGCGATTCAGCCAGAAATTCAGGCCGATGAGCTTGCCAATCAAGAGCAGCGTGAGAAAGTCTCCATGCACTTCGCCAGACAAGTGTTACCCTGAACTCATTCCTGGTCCCCCGTTTCGCAGGCATCTATCCGGAGAAAGACCTTTCGGACGCTGACATCGTGCGCCATTGGAAAGCCTGCTGCCGTGGTGTCGGGGGAAACTTGGCCACTGGAAACGCTCTACACAGATACCTAGGCACAAAGGCTGAAGGCTGGTACGGATGGTGCACAGATGAGTGAGTTGCGCCGGGTCTCGACAGCAGATTTGACACGTGCTCATCACGATCTGCCGCCGTGTTGGACGTACAGAGATCCAAAAAGTACTGTTCTCGATAGGACAAGCGATTGCAGGAACTGCATCAGCTGGTAAACGCCAGCTTGCAACAGCTGTTCGAGGCCACAGACGCCAGGGAGGTGTCAGGGTAGGAACGATGGATTGCTCAGTCTGCATGCGCTCGCGCGGGTGTAAGTGTACATGCGCGGTCACGTGGGTGCAGAGGCTAGCTACACTTTTGATGGGAGCCAACGCCAAAGACGGGCCACATCAAAGTGCTGGACGCGAGCCAACGCCAAAGACGGGCCACATCAAAGTGCTGGACGCGTGCTTTTTCCAAGTACAATCAAAATGGACGTCGTGTGAATTGAACGAGCCATCAATCCTACATCCTGATCACGTATCTCAATGAATTCGATGAGTGCAGATTGCCGCTGCCAGAAAAGCTTCAAAGCGAATATCAAAGCGTCTGCGTTGGGCGGCGCAACAATGGCGTACTATTATCATGCTTGCTCTTGGCGTGTCGATTGACTGGGCTAATTCTGACGCACTACTTGTGCGCTGATAGACGTGAGGATTTCTCATGTCAGCGAAGCAGCGCCGACAGAAAGTATAAAGAGTCTTGTGTCATGGCCTCCCTAACACTTATCTCGACAACACCTCTCCAACGCATCATCTCGAGTCTGGCACAGTCCATCTTCCCACGCAGTCTAGTCCAGCCCTTCGACTGACATCATGATTCCAGCACCTCTCCTTTCGCTCGCCTTTCTGCTTGGTGCGGCCACCGCTGTACCTCTCGGATCTCCTCTGCCTGGAGCACCTCCTCCAAATCGCTGCATGATACGTTGCCCAGCTCAAAGACACGGTGAGTCACTTTGGCGCCTCAATGGCGGCGGCGCTCACCATTGCATGTCTCATCCCGAGCTACAGTATTGAAGAACGTCCCTCGTGACCTGGACCTGCGCAAGCCCAAGGACTTTGATTGGGCTGCACTACTCTGGACGACGGCTTGCACCGCTATGGAGGGCATCAAGCCGGTTTTTGAGCTGGTGGATGGCAAGGTGGAGGTGTACTGCGCCAGCCAGTGAGCCAGCTACACGCGGATATCTCGACGCGATGCGATGAGAGCAAAGACTTACGATTCCTTCCTGCCTCAATTCAGCGATGGAAAACACGATCTTGCCGATGATGTCGTGCAGTACTGGAAGAGCAAGGGTCGTGACGGCTTTGAGCTCTGGTGAAGGCATACGCAGTCAGAGTCGAGCGCGCCCAGCAGCTCAGGAGGTGACATGACGCGCATCACGCGCATGCGCCTGCGTGCACGACTGAGTCCTCCACTCGCGACTCGGCACCAGAACTTGATCTTCCCTACATTCACGATCGAGGCACGCGCGCACGTCAGGGTGTAAATAGCTATGCGCCAGCATCCGAACACCCTTCTCCGCCCAGACAACCAATCGCAACAATGGCATCAAGTTTGCACAGTTTGTGCAACCCTTTGAGCGCGATCGCCAGCCTTGGGCAGCGCAGCGCGAACACAAGGTGCGCAGCACTGCCAATCATTCGCTCGTCGTGGCGTGTCATGGCGTGGAAAGAGCGCTGCTGATTGTGGATGCAGACGACAGAGAGGATTGATCGCACATCGTATCGCTGTCCACTTTGCAACCAAATTGCTGGACTGTCTATCGGGGACCGCACTGTTCTGTTTGCAGTGTTGTGAGTCACCTGGGACTGTCTTTAGTTCATCAGCAGAAAGCCACTTTGGATCCTCGCTCCCGCCTGGGCCTTCTCCGTTCGTTGAAGCATGGCGAAGCTCGAATGTTACACGAAGCTCAGAAAGAGCCAATTCCCACCTCCGGTGACCAGCTGCTCGAAACAAACGCGGAAGAGGGCGACACCGAGCGCTGTCCGAAATGCTGCCAGAGCTCGACTAGATTTTCCACATGGCGCCGAGGCCCGATAGCGATCCCAATTGCACAGGAGCCATGCATCTGACCAACGACAAGCTGTCTACCGACTTTCAAACAAGCAAGACGCTGGTTCTGCGCTGCACCAGGGCGTCTATGGAGTCAAGCGAAAGCTGCTTTAGCTGCGCGCGTTGTTCTGCGAACCCCGCTCTATGGGCGCAGTGGCGGCCCGCATGCCAGGACACGACGGTCCGCTCCTTTGACTCGTCCCAGTTCAGGCACCGGTAGCCTGTCGTTCTTGGTGTGTAGTTGCCTCTCTGCTCAGACCTTGTCGACATCGCGCCGATCATTCAGCATCAAGTATATTCCTGTGCGCTCTCAGCACAAGTTCAAGCCGTCTCAACGCTGTGAGCAGCAGCGGTTTGCATGTTCGTTGGAAATGCGGATCGATGACTCATGTCTTATTCGGCAGTATATAAGAAGCGAGCTTCAACGCGACTGTTTTGCGCCCATGTCACATCACCTCCCCAAGATTTTGCCCCGCTCCAAAAACTCTGCGACCAAAAGCTCCACAGCAAGTGCTCACAAAGTTTTTCACACCTCTAAAGATCAACATGAATTGGCGACTCATGTTCGCTGCAGTACTCGCTCTGCCCACCGTTCTCGGCGTCAGATGGCACGGTAAGTACTCAGCTGCGCTCGCGACGCGACGCTCCACCGTACTGACTGTGTATCCGACTTAAAGGTCTCAACAAAGCCGGTGATCTGACTGATCCTTCCACCCAATTAAACCTCATGGCTTATCGCTGGAATAACGCTTGTAGCAGCATCAAAGGCTATGGCGAGCTCAAGCCAAACGGAATTGGGGAGATCCTGTGCCACTGCACCTTGTGAGTAGAGCGAGACGAATCGTGTTGCCATGGCAATGCTTCTGAACACCTACTCACGATTGTTTGTCTGCCTTCGATTTTGCAGCAAAGACACGCACAACAAAGAATATGACTACGCTCTTGGTACTGTGGCCTACCTGGGCGCACATGGCTATCCTGGCTGGAAAGTGTCGGAAGGCTACGAAGATGATGGGAAGCGCTGATCGAGCAAAAGTCAGCGGGTTTCACCACACCGTAGCTCGAATGCATCCTTTCGGCGTCGAGCCAGACATGGCAGGTTCATATCTTCAAGAAGTGATAGATTGCTGTGATCGTCATGGTGGTGAAGAAGAGAAAGGAGAAGCTGATGAAGCATCGTCATTGAAGCTCAGTTTACGAGGTTCTTACATGACATCTGATCAGAATTCTGTGCTTTGGTTGCTTGTTACATTCAGCAGATTAAATTTGAGAGCGAGGCATGTGGATATTCTGGCCGGCGCATGTTGTCTCTTTTGGAAACACTGATCTGGAGGACGCATTCACGGTTGACGTGTCTTCAAATAGATAGCTTTGATTGGGTTCTGGGGAAAGCATCGCCGCCTGGCGGACGTTTTGACTTCTGTCACATGAGGCTTGGGATTGGGTGTGACACTTTACCAAGCCAAAATGCCCTTGACCGTACCTGTGATGTCCCATCCAGTCCTATCGTCGGCAGACTAGGCCGCTCTCAGCTTGGAACTTTCAGCGTAGAGGTCTTTAGCAACTTACTGATCGATACATTGCCCATACCAATGCAAGGAAGCTTGATAACCTACGGCAACTTGGTGGCACTTTGACGTAGATTTATCTCCTCCCTTTGCCTTGCATTCATTTGCCCAAAGGTCCGTGACTTGATCCCATGGCACTGTGGGAAACAGCGCTGCGAGCGAATGGATCATCATGGTGTCGACATGCGAGAAGGAGTCATTGTTGAGCCAGCAACGAAACATGCAGGGTCAGACGAGACACTTACCTTCTTCCTTGGCCAGCACAGCGGGTGCCATCAGCATCACAGCGGCCATGGTGGCAGCAGCATAGGTGAGGCGAGGCATGAGCATGTTGATGTGCGTGCCAAAGGATATGAAGCGATCTGTAGCAAGAGCGGGCAGTAGCGGACTGGGCAGCTGGCTTGTGAGATGCTGCAGCGGCACAATCGTAGATACTCGGCGGTGGATCACTGATCTACCGGCGTGCTGAAAGGCGTGCCTTTTAGCTCATCAAGGACGTGCGCTACGATCATGTCGAGCAGCGGCAAATGGATGCGTAGCCAAGTTGCGTTTCAGTCTTCCGCGGGCCGTCCACGCATGATGTGTCTGCAGATGTAGGTGTTTTCGACGCCGTGCAAAATGAACTCACTCCGATCGAAGCCTCTCGCGATGAAACATCAACGGCCTCCAATTGACGCCTTTTGGGTAAATCTACCTAGGAATCGATCTACTCGTTGACTGATGTTTTTAAAGTGATCATCAGTCGCACCAGCTGATACCGCGTGTGGCGCGACACGGATACAGCAAGGAACGAGGGCCGCTCGCATGACGGACCGCATCTTCAAATTCTGGCTTTGGGCGCCCGGAAGTACTAGAAGTGAGAGCGACTACGCTGTGGCAGTGCTGACAGCTCAGCAGCCGGGATGCTTCTACATTCATGAATAGTAAGCGAGTAGAGCTGAACGCCTGCTTGAAACGGACCGCGACACCGATGACCTGAGCCCCACGCTCGTTTGTCAGTCGGTGGTGCTTCTTGTTTCTGAGTGAAGCCCGGCCACTGCTAGAAGGCCCTAGAGCTGACGAACGCCACTCTGCTCGGATGTCCGAAAGCTGGTGGGACTGGTCGCGAGGACATATAAAGAAGCTCTATCGTCGCTATATTATCCTACCTCATGAGCACCTGCTCTTGCGTGATGCTGCACGACCAACGCTCGACATCTTTGGTCTAAGCGCTCGGCATCCTATCTTGAGACTCGACCAAGACGATGTTTCGTCAACTCTTACTCATGGCCATTCTGGCAACTCTGGTGGCCGCTGTCGATTGGCACTGTAAGTGGCGTTTGTCGGAATGCGTTTCTCCATCCATGCTATTACTCACATGCAAATATGTCATCGACAGACCTTTTGGCCTCTGGCGGACACGACCCGCGAAACGAGCTCAACATTGTGAACGTCTGGACGCCCGCTTGCAACCACATCAAGGGCACAGCTGAGGTGCGCAGCACCAACATAGTCATGCAGTCATGACTCAAGGCTACCGTCAAAAGACCTCGGTGGCAAAAGTGGGGTGAGGTCGCAATATCAATCGTCTACATTTCGTCAATTGCCCAACAAAAAACACCTAGCACGCCCAAAGTGGAACTCGCTTCCTGAAGGTCGCCAAATGGGCGAAAGGAGGTCCAGGAGCAAAACAAGGACCGAGCACTCCCGCAGCAGCGCGCGCGCTTGTTGCAATCTCGTATGTACGCACGAGCAAGTGTCTACGCCGCCATGCGTCCACAAGATGTCCGAATGGTGCGAAAATTCGTATCAAGTGCTTTTCGGAAGCCATGAACTCGCCAAATTGGGCCGCTGCGTAGCCATTCGTTTACTTCGCCCTCTTCAGGTAGCACCCGGCCCTCCGCTCGCAAATGCGCTGCTGCCACAGCCTTCATAAGCTTGCTATAGATACCTCTATAGATCCCTTGCGGATCCTCGCCGCTCTCTGGTTATCAACAGTCATTCTCGACACACCAAATCACTCACACAATTTCCAAACAGCTTCAAACCGGCGTTGCCTTTTTGCACATCCTCCAATGATGCTTCCACACTTGCTTATTCTACTCCTCCTACCCATCGTGGTGACTCCAGCGGCCGTGATTGTATGGTACCGTGAGTAGATCCCGAGACATTTTCCGGATAGCCACTGCATGGTCATAGACAACTGACCTGGACCCGATCCCTTCAACAGCCGTTTTGGCGGCCGGGGGTCTGAACCCTGCCACGCAGCTGGTGGAGATGCAATCGCTTTGGAATGGAGCCTGCACAAATCTTTCAGGAGCAGGCGAGCTGAAGAACGATGGCTCAGGCTACTTCGTATGCCGTTGCACAGGACCGTGAGTTTGGCCCCAGGCTTCATTCGAATCCACGCACAAATCCACTGAAGCCGCCGAGACTCTTTGACGATAGTCCTGGGGACGACCGTGCCATTAGTGCCAAGGCCCAACTCGACTATAACGGTCACAAGGGCTGGAGACTGGGAAACCCTCTCTGATTCTGAGATTTATACACCCAGCTCAATGCCCGTCCTCCACATGTCCCGTGGCTGATAAGAAGCATCTCATGAGGAGGTCCTAAAGCTGATGTGCTGCGTCTTCGGTTGCTTTGAACCATAACCCAGTGCTCGATGAGCTGTGAACCTGTAAAGGCAAAGGTAGTCTTGGTGTGAGAGACATGCACGCGCATGAGATGGCGTACGAGAAACGATAGAGTCGTCTCTACCGCACTGAGCCCGGCACTTCGAGCACCGTCAAGATCGTTGCTGCCCGTCACTGTTGATGTCTGAAGCGAAGCATACGTTGTAGTATCGCATTGCATCCACCGGGCATGTGCAGAGTTCCCTGCGCTTGGCCTGAAAGAGCTCAAATAGGTGACTTACGCTCCTTGGGATTGAAGACCAGATCTATATTGCATGCAGAAATGTGACTATAATGACTTGTGTAACGCGCTTGTATTTAACAGGGATGATGTTGTTCATATTGCAAATTTGAGCTCTAGGTACACGCATGTTTATGCGCATTGTGCGTGCGCGACATGTGGCAGAGGTGACTGAAGACCCAAATGACTCGCAGCATTGCCTTGACTACGATCACATTGCGCCTTTCGGAAGGCTTTGCGAGCTATACTGGGCGCAAATCAATAGCGGTCTCTAGCGAAGTTGAGGGCCGCAGCACCTCGATCCTCCGGACCTTTTGCTAAGACGTCACAATAATGCTGCTTCAAATTTTGCCATACACAAAGTGCAATTGGCACAAAGTGGTTTCTCGGCTGAGATGGTTGGAGAGCAATGTATTGACGTTAGAGTACCACTGCACTCAGTACATACCTCGCGAGTTGCAGGCACATCTAAGCTGAGTACTGGGGTCATATGAGCCAGACGAGGTCAAAGTTAAAAAGGTAAAGACATCTAGCCCTCATCGAGCAATGCCCCAACAACAAGCATCGAGTCATTGCTCTTTGTCTAGCAAGGAGACGATTACTTTGATACCACACCTTCTTGGCTTTGTCGAAGCCGTATCAACCACAGATCCCATCTCAATGAAGCTTGCCAACTTTCTGGTGGTGCTCAGCGCTCTCAACCTGGCGCTTCTCAGCGGAGGCGTTCAGGCCGAGCAGCTTTGGAGTAAGTTCAAAAGCCTCGCTTTTTCTTTTGCGGCCTAGACGAGCAAGCCTGAGACAATGTGACGGTTTGCACTTCAAGAAACCACCAGCATTCCAGATGGTTTTGGATACACTAGTCAACAGAATGCCTGGACTACTTCCTGCAAAAAGAAGGCTGGCAATAACGCCAACTTGAGCTACCGTTTCTCGTCTGCTGAGAATGTCAGCTACGCCTATTGTGGCAGCATGTGCGTACTTTTTTGCTGAACAGACTCGCGGAAGCTGGTACTCTGACAGTAGGCCCTCTCTCCCCCGCAGATTCCATACAGATTACGGTCAAGCCGTGGTAAACGAGCTGCAGACAAGCCATCCAGGCTGGACATTTGCTATTGTCTAGTCATATCGCTGGCTGGCACGTCGGCAGTCCAGCGGGACAAAAGTGCACTTCGAGTAGGGAGCCTCATTCCGATTCTGTCTCACTAACGAGATTTTGTGGATTCTATTGACAGCGACGTGCAAATGATCGCGTAAACGAGATGACCTCGCCTTTTGCTGCCCACCTCCGAGAAAATTGTGCTTAAATGTTGCGTACGGCTCGAATACATTTGTGCGTCGCACATCCAAACACGACTCAGAGCAGCGTGCGGATGATGCTACAGCAGTTGCACGGCATCCTGCTGCTTGCGAAGATCGCCGCGCGTCAAGGCTGGCAGTGATGACTGCAGCAGTCTTGAGCCCAGCGTTGCAGTCCAACACCTCGCCAGCAAAGTATCACATCTCGTGTATGCGAAATGCCCAGTCGTGCAATGATACCGCCGCGTTGCGCTGCACATGTACTTCCTCAACGGACGTTTTGTTGCACCTCCTCATCCCGGCATTGAAGGATACAAAGTCGGCGCAAGCAGCCACTCAACGTCCGGCAAAAGAAGTTGCAGTGGCAGGGTCGAGACTATAGAGAGGGAAGGACAGGGCATCCCGAATTTGAGGAATTCTTTGTCGGCGCAAGCAATCACTCAACTAGAGACCGGCGAAGGAAGTCGCAGCGGCAGTGCCGAGGCTATAGAGAGGGAATTACAAGGCAATCAGACAGGCGCGGAGACCCTTTAGGCGTTTAAAATGGTGTTTGATCAAGCCGGGCCAGTCCTTCCGCGGGCGTATTCCCAAGCCCACGGGCCGGCCTGCGTCTCATTACGTTCCCGTCTGCTCAAGTGTCGTCCATAAGCCAGCACTTTGCATGCAGACGTATCTAGTGCGACGTATAAGAGATCGCGCAGTCAAGCTCTCGTTCATCTTACTTTCAGTGACGACTTCAGACTGCTTCTAAGACCGTCCCTCTACGACATCGCCTACAGCTTCTCAACGCTCGCTTCCCAACATGTTGACTCCTAAGCAGCGTATCATTGCGGTCGTGCTCTGCACTTTCCTGGGCTTTGCGCAAGCGAAAATTTACTGTGAGTGCCGGGGATCGCTGCAAGAGACGGCACATCTGACATGCTACATCTACCGTAGCTTTAAAAACCTCGGTTTCCAATCCCGAAGATGCTTGGTACCGATCTTGCAGTGCCGTCGGAGGTTTCGGCACGCTCAGCCCGACGGCCATCGGCTACACCGGCTATTGTCTGGGACTGTAAGTGCAGAGGGTATTGCTTCGCGGGGGTTTTGTTGGGCAAGCGGTGAACGCTGCGCTGTGCTGACTGCCTGTACCCACATATTTGGACGTTTTGCCCAGGAATGGCCAGGATCTCGGCCAGGCCACCGTCGATAATTTGAATGCGCAGGCTACCAACTCCTGGATCGTCTTCGGCACGGGCCCGGCATGAGCCGGGGGCGAAGCAAGACAGAGAGATGGAACGGAGGCGTGATAACAAATGACAACATTTGAATTTTGCATGCTCCCCACGACCTCATTCACAGCCTTCTGTCAGTCGCTATTGCGCAACAGCTCTCCGACGCCTGTAAATGAGCATGATAATGCCGAGTGCAAGCTGTTCCTATCAGCCTCGTGACGTGATGCGGTCCAGAAACTCATAAGGCGCCACCTTCGCCCTGTTCCGACCAAACGAGCACGTGCAGTCGGGTCCCCATCAATCATCAGTTGGATTTTTTTGAGGTGCCTCACAAAGACGCCATTTCCGCGGGACCCAGCAGTCCTTTGATCTCGGTCGGAAATAACGCATGCAGATGACAAGGAATGTGATGCGATGCGAATCTACGTATTGTGCTGATCTGCTCAGTTGCCCTCGTGTGATGGGAACATACTTCCCGTGGCGATGCACGCAGCAGGTATGCACATGTCGGTGCTGGCGTACACAATCAAATTCTCCAATCCTCTTGACCAAGTGAAGACCTGTTGTTCGTGCCTAGCTGTCTGCCGGTATCCGTTGCACAACTCAGCAGCTGCCACTTTCCCCAGCAAAGCGATGCCGGTCTGTCTCGCGTGTGGGAGTTGAGAGTCTGCGCAAGGATACGCCACAGCCCGGCCCGAGGACAGTCGGTAATGCAACCGCCGTGCCGAGTGATGCCAGCAATTAAGCGTTAATTGCGGGCCTGTGCTGAGCGCGCAGCCAAAAACACTACGACGTTCAATGATGCGCGTTTTGCCGCCGCGAATGTTCCTGGGGCCGGACAAGTCAGTCAGACTTGAACCGTGCAGCGTATCTCGGCCCGAGTTGCGAAAAAGTGTCAATCAGTTGCGATTCCTTATTTAAGCCACGGCTTGGAGCGACCAGCTGGTCAATGCGACAGCTCGACCTCGTCTCCTCTATTCAAACCTCAACACGCATTTCTTGCCAAAAGAGAAAACATTAAAAAAAAAAAAAGGGGGGGGGGGGGGGG
>CCYA01000118.1:51922-62165 GCA_900000165.1 Ceraceosorus bombacis
CGTGACTGCCACCAACGCCATCGTCGGCAAAAAATGGAAGCCAAAGACACCTTACAAACCGGGTCCGCCTGGCCAAACCATGCGTGAGCAAGCGTCCCATCCCTTCGCGACGTGTTTCGCTCAAGCACTTTCTCTTTGGCCTGACCCCCCTCCTTTGCCATCGTTCGTGCTAACGCATCCACCATAGTCGCCGAACCTCCTGCAGGCCTCGAAGGTTGGCAATTGCTGAACAGGTGGTACCAGATGTGCCACAGAGCAGAGGGAGTTGGTGATCTCAATCTTGCCAACCTGCATTGTTGGTGCGTGGACAAGTGATTATGGATCGACTTGTCTCCGCGCGCCATGATGACTCGATAGGGGCGCAAGGCATCCTCCGACTCCAGTCGCGTTGCTTCGACAACACATCGCCTTCTGACTCTGACCCTTTTTTTTCATTTACATTCATTTCCTCCACCCTTTACTCTCCTTTCCTCCTCCTCGTCGATGGTGACTTACGCAACGCAAGCCGGGGCGTCAATCTGATCGTAGCGCACAAGGTATCCGATCAGCGCATCTGGCGCTTCAAATGGATCAACGAGTACCAGCAGCCGCAACAACCCCCTCACCCTCCCCCCCACTCGTGACTCATCATGTTTCCCCCCGTCAAGACTAGCTAGCAAACGAAGCGAGGCTTCCAAGACAAATGACATACCGTGACATACCGTGACAGTGCTGCAAGCCAAAGACTTTTTTTTTTGGAGGGGGGGGGGCAGTGTTTGCGAGGTAATAAAGCGTGACCTCATGTGGCGACCACACAGTGGACGCTGCAAACGAGTTGCCATTTCCTGCTAGAATGGCGCGCGCGACGTATGCACGAACGGTATTTCGCGCCCCCCTCCCCCCTTCAGCCAGTCTGATCGATTTGGTAGAGTGTCACTCTCTAGTGCTGTCTATTGCACACGCCACAGCGGGCCGTAGAGTGAGCGCCTCGTCCCCGCTTCCTCATCTTGATCTTCTTGCCCCCACTCACCACACCACACCACACCTTCTCATTCCGTCCCAATTCCTCCTGTACTGTACATTTTCATCTTCTCTCCCTGCCCGCAACACTGACCAGCGCCTCATCCAGCGCTCCCCATTTTTGCAGATGAGCCATGACGCCACCCACAAGCAGCAAGCTTCCCGTAACAAATACGCTTCCTCCCCTCTCTTGCCCCTTCGTCGCAGTTGCAGGCGCAGGTGCAGCAGCAGCAGCAGCCGCAGCAACACAAGCATTCAGCGCATCTTCTATGCTCGGCAAGACCAACACCTCTTCTTCTTCTTCTTCTTGATCTTCTCCATCTTCGGCACCCGCCGTCCCCGCCGCCGCTCGCGCTCGTGTCGCGAAATCTTTTCGAAGGTCCAACCAGGCTCGTCTGAGCTCATTCTGCACCGTCAGCGCCTCCACCTCTCTCGCGTCCAGTCCTCCAGCCGTAAGATCTGTCGTGCGGGCCAGGGCCAGATCCGAAATGTGGCGCATGAGGCGGCTTTCGGGCGTACCAGAGTGTACGTCACAAACTCACCTCCGCTGCTCTTGCCCTCCTTGAAGGTAGTGTTGGTGCAAAAGATGACCTTGTCAAAGCTGACTTTTTCATCCTCTTCCCGCACCGCGTCGCACAGCGCCCCAAGCAGCTCCTTGGCGTTGCGTCCATGCGTGCAATTGAATACCAAGCATCTCTTTGCTTCTTCTGCCCCATCTTTCTCTCCTCGCACCTGCACCTCGGCTCGGTCTCGGTGATGCGCCGCCGCTTCGTTCGTGAAGCGAGAGGCTTGGACGAACCATCGCGTGGCTAGCTTCAGACTGTCTGTGGTGTGCGCTCCATCCAGAAAAAAGGTGGGCATGGAGCAGGCTTGCGATGCAGGATCATCACAAATCGAGCTCAAAGGCGCCGGAGGGACGACTTGACACCGTCCAGGCCACGCAGCTCGTTCCACTCCCGCAACTTCCCACTCCTTGGGCGGAGCATCCAGTCGGTCCAGTTGATCAGGCGCAAATGAAAATGTCCAACCCCTCTCTTGCAGCATCGCATCCTGTGCACTCGCTTGGATGAAGAGGCGCACGAGCGCCAGCGCGAGCTGGGCATTGGTGCTCTGATGCAGACCTGGCAGACCCAAGGCGATGGAGCGGACTTGCTGGGGCGCATTTCGAGGCAGCGCTACAAATGACCTGGCCTGCGCGCGTTCCCGGCGGCCAATCATGCATGCGTGTCAGTCTGTGAAAGCCAATGCGGGTGGTTCACGGCGCCACGCTCGCCTCCGCCTCACCTGCACCTCTGCAGCCGTCTCCTCTACCACCTTTGCAGCATCCTCGGGCTGCCAGACCGACACGGCCCTCACGTCCTTCTTGAAGATTCCCGCCTTGTGCCTAGCAATCTCTGGCAAAGTATTACCCAGCAGAGCTGTATGATCCAAACCCAAGCTGGAAATACCGCATGCGATGGGTCGAGGCACGATGTTTGTGCTGTCGTACGTGCCACCTATACCCACCTCGAGGATCGTGGCGCCTACGCCTTCTTGCAGAAAGATGTGCATGGCGAGCAGAGTGAGGTATCGAAAGTAGACCGGACGCAGCGGTGTGGCAGGATGGGCTCTCTGGGAGGCGCATGTACGTGAAGGGGGCCGGATGAGGGGGGCGTGAATTTTGCTTGCAGAGCATGCTCTCTGCTGCGAGTTGGGATGTCGCGCAGCTCACCTGATCATTCTGCCCCAGCTTGTCCCACACTTGCCAAAAGTACTTGGCAAAGAGTTCCTCTTGAATGGGAATACCGTCTATGCGTATGCGCTCCCTCACGTAGACCAGGTGCGGGGAGGTGTACAAGCCGACGCGGGGGCGAGCGGTGGCTTTGCTCGACAGCGGCGCGTGGGCAAGCAAGCTGGAACAGAACGCTGCGGTGGATCCTTTGCCTTTTGTGCCAGTGATGTGGATCACGTTGAGCTTGTTCAGATCTTCCAGCTGAGAGAGAAGAGCGGTGGAATAGAGATGAGCGGGTTGAGCGAGCTGCGCTCTTCCATCCACCTCTTCCACCCGCCTATTCGCGCTTGATCGCACACGCTCCGTGTCCCAGAAGGCCAATGTCAATCAAGCGCATCAACAGCCGCTCGCCAATGTCCTCTCTCAGCCGGACAATGACACCGACTGATGCGAGCGATCTGAGCCTCTGTCCAATCATCTCATCCCTTCCTCCTGCCCCCTGCCCCCCCGCCCACTCACCTCGTACCCCAACCTCTTCCAATACTCTTGCATCTCCGGTATAGCCAACTCGTTCATCTTGCCGCCGCTCTTTCGAATAGCTTCGATGACTGCCGCATTGGATTGCAAAGTGTTGAGTGCGCGTATGGAGGAAGCGTAGGATCTGTCTTGCGCTGCTTGCGTGGACATTGTGCAGGAATTGTAGGCAAAAAGACAAAGTTTGGGCCGCACGATGCGATGGGTGGTGAGGCTGCTTGATGCTGCAAAGTGCGGATGGATGGTCGAGGCGGATAGCAGTGATGGCAGCTCGATCAGCGGGAGGACATGTGCAGTGCGCGTGAATGCCAAAGAAGATGGCGGGCGGATGAGCATCGAGCACTGTGCGCCTTCTTGCAATGAACAAGCAGTCCCTCTTTGTATGTCAGCGCGCAAAAGAGTCGAGGATGGCGTCAATTAAGATGCGAGGTGAAGTCGTGAGTGTGATGTCCCGCTCCTCAAAGCGAGGTTCGGCAGCGCGGCGCGGCGCGGCGCAAATATACGCTGTGCAAGTGCGAGAAGCGCGTGCAATCTTGTTACTGTTGCGTTGCGCAAGGCGTTGAAGAGCGAGTGGTGATGGTCGAGTGGGCAACGAAGTGCGCGACACCAGTCAGCGCATACATGGCATGAGATCGCAGTCACAGTACAGTCAAGAGTTGATCATGAGAGTTGAGGTGAGAGTCGAGACAAAATCTCAAGTCACGTGCGGTGTATCAATCACGTGGATTTTGAATCAAGAATCTGCGCACGACCGTCAACGTGTGGAGCAGCATGATCTTAGAATCACGTGACAGTTCATAGAGTCGCGTCGACCCCAGTACGCGGACGCGCACGCGCACGCGCACGCGCACGCGCACGAAAGCGTGTTGGTTGGTTGGGTGTTGCTTGCAGGCGAGGCGAGGAGGGGTGTTGCGTGTCAAAGTGTCATCCTGCTTGGCAGATATGCGGTGTGCAAGGTCGATGGAGCGTGCTGCGCGTACATGCGTGCTCTGCAGTGAGTGAGTGAGTGAGTGAGTGAAGCGTGTGGTGGAGGGGATGTGAGTGGATTGAGTCAGTCACAGTCACAGTGAATGACTTTGAAAGCTTCGTCAGGCGTCAACTCGACTCGCGAGTGTGAGTGGAAGTTGAACTCACGCGCACTCCCACACGCACTCCCACACGCGCACGCGCACTCCCACACGCACTCCCACACGCACTTGACTTGACTTTTGCATCATCACCTCCTTCCATCCGCAAGGCAAGCGTAGCTGATGTTGCATTCCTCCAGCATTTGCGCCCACCGTCACCTTCAAGACCGTCGAGATATAGTGGCCAGCTGATACAAGACAGGCTCACTCCAAGACAAGCTCATTATGCCTGCCGTGCCAGAGCGAATCGCGGTGAGTTTGAGTTTGGGGAGGGCTGAGGAATGCGCAAAAGTGGGGATGCGTGTGGCGGTGATGGAGCAGCATGTGTGCACATCAAACACTAACACTCGCGCACCCGCACGGCTGATGGATCAGGTGAGCGATACTGCATCTCTTCGACATCACTTTGACGATCTGAGCATCGCGCTGGCAGAACCCGAGACGGAAAGTTCTTGGCAGAGATTGGATCGGGCATTGTTGACGTTGGAAGCCATCACAAAGGGTGGAGCTTACAAGTTGGAAGAGTATGTGCCCAGATTAAAGGCCATTGCTCACAATATCTGCCATGCGGTGAGTGGCATGCCGTGTCATGTGCGCGTGCGTGGCGGGGCGGGGCGCGCTGACACCTGACACCTGCCCTGTGCACTGTGCCCCCTCTGCCTACCGCCCGCCCCCTCTGCCTGCCCCACAGCTTCTATCGGACAGAAGCAAATTATCGGGCACAGCAGCCGATCTGCTCAATTCCGTCGCCCCGCGCCTAGCAGACCGATTCGATTCGCTGGTCTCCTGCTTTCTGCCTTCGCTCTTGCAACTATGCGCTCGCACAAACAAGGTTCAGCACAGTCGAGCTCGCAAGACGTTGCTGCTCATCGCCAAGCACTGCAAATTATCCTCCCTCTTGCCCCTTTTGCGGGAATGTAGCAGGGACAAGTCCAATGCTCTGAGAAGCGCTTGCGTCGAGTGCGCCGCTGTGCTGCTCGAGAGCTGCGAGGGCGATGCGGGCAGGATCGGTAGGAGAGTGGCAGAGGTGGAATTGCTGGTGAAGAATTCGGCTACGGATGCCAATGTGGAAGTGAGGGCATTGAGCAAGCGCTTGTTCGCCACCTATGTCACCCTGTGGCCCGAGCGTGTAGAGAGGTGAGTAGGCCAGCCAGCGGGCAATGCCATGCAATCATCTGCCGCTTCCTTTCGCTTCGCTGATCAGACTGTGGGGAACGCACGTGATGCGGATTTTGGCATGTGCACAGCTTCACTGCACCTTTTACTCCCACGATCAGACGATACTTGGCATTGCCAAAGACGGGCGGCTATGTGCCTCCTCAGCTCAGCATGCCCGCTCTACGCTCCAGCGCAGCCTCCGATGGCCCCATGCTCGAATCCGAGTTGCGTGCTGGCAATCCTACACGAGCGGCATCCATCGCGGATTCGCCCAAGAAATCCCTGTCTCACAGTCAGGCAAACAACGGCTTGAGATTCGTCAAGGAAAGAGCAAATCACGCTACGGTAGGAGCTGCAATGTCGAGCGTAGGTGGTGCGCAACATGCTCATCATCATCAACAACAACAACAGCAACACGCATTCGTGCCTAGCGCATCCACCAATCTTAATCACAAGAACTGGAGTGCCCAGTCGCAGAGCTTCAAAGCTTCTCATGGATCAGGTCTGAACGTCAAGGTGCAGCAACTCGCCCCTACTGCAGCAGCATCATCGGCAGGACCAGACACGTTTGGCCGATCAAAGACCATGTTTGCCCTTCCCAGCAGCACGTCCGATGCCACGTGGAACGCGAACATGACGCAAGCGTCGTACCCTTTCATGCCCAGTCAAAGTCAACAATCTCAATCTCTGTTGAATGCGCAATCTCAAGCGTCTGCATCTGCATCTGCATCTGCTGTACCTACTGCTCCGCTCTTTGCGCTTGGTGGAAGCACCTCCTCCTCCGCCCTCTTTAGCGCATATGCCCAATCCTTTGGCAAGCATGCTCGAACGCACAGCAATGCGACGGGTGCAGGTGCGGGTGCAGGTGCGGGTGCAGGTGCGGGGATGGAGCAGCAGCAGCAAATGCAGCAAATGCAGAATAGACCCGCAGCTCAGCGCAGCCAAACGACAGCAGAGCCTGGCGCTCATGCGCAGCTCGTCCGTTCGGAAAAGATGCGCGGAAGGGAGCTGACGGCGTTGGGAGAGGATGGGGGTGGGAGTGAAAATGATAGGATAAACATTCCCGCGACGTCGACAGAGAGGCAGCAGATTCAGATTGCAGATGGACAAAACACACCTCCATTGTTGCAGGAATGGAATACGACTGCTTCCGTTTCTGCTACTGCTACTGCTTCTGCGCCGGCTACCTCTTTGGCAAGTAGGACGCGCGTGCAAGATGCCATAGCCCAAGCACCCCCAACGGCAACATCAACAGCGGCACTAGCGTCATCCGCAGCCATCGATGCGCCCGGTCCACACCGCCCAAAGGCTTCTAGAATCCTGCTCAGTGCGGTGCAACCCAGCACGGTCGTTCGATCTGCCCAACCCTCAGCAATTAGAGTGCACAAGACTTTGCCCATCTCCAAAGCAGCAGCAGCAACAGCAGCGTCGACGACGAGTTTGCAACAGGAGACGATTTTGCTCGTGGAGAGTGGGGAAAGCGAAAGTCCTACGGTGCTGCGCGAGGCGAATTTGCAGAGCAGAAAAATCAAAGAGGAACGCATGATTGGAGAAGGGGTGGGATTGGAAGTGCAAAGCGAAGCTGATGCGCAGCAGCAGCAGCAGCAGCAGCAGCAGCAGCAGCAGCAGCAGCAGCCACGACAACAACAAGAACAACATGCAGAGACGATCGGCATGAAGCAAGAGCTGAGCGCGGAAGGGCAAGTAGACGAGGCCGAAATCGAGCGTCGTGTCGACTTGCCAATCTGCGAACATTCTGCTGCGCATGTGCAAAGCCTCGACGAAAAGAGCAAGAGTGAGGTTGCGAGGGTGCATAGAGCACGCGAAGCGCCTCCAATTGGCAAGGTGACGAGCTCCACCTCCAAAGCTCTTGCGGGCAAAAGACGAGCGTTGGGTCCTTCGGCTGGAATAGCCGCACGAGCTGCATGCAAAGTCGGAGCCGGACATGCGCGCGAGAACGGTAAACGAGCAGCGCTTGTGAGTGCCGCTGCTGCCGGTGGAATGTCTCGATCTGAAAGTGGCAAGAATGTGGATAGGAAGGAGGTGGAGAAGGATGTTCGACCACACTCGCCGAATAAAGTCAAGACGCAACGTCCTGCTGCTGCTGCCAATGCTGGTGCTGCAAGCAAGGGCGCTTCCGCACTCAATGCCTCGGCCAACGTTCGACCGGCTACGAATAGCCAGGTCAAAGCTTCTGCAGCGACGAGCAGACCACCTCCCAGCACCTCCAACGCCTCTGGTAGGAGAGTGGTCAGCGCTGTTCCGCCCTCTTCTAGATTGACCAATAGTCTTGCTGCGAGCACGAATGGCAGCGGCGGTGCGCGAGAAAGGTTGACGGCTAGCGTGTCGGGTCGACCAGCGGGCGCGCAAGCCAAAGTTCAAGCTCCACTTCCCGCTGCTGCTGCTGCTGCTGCTGCAGCATTCAAATCGAATGGCACCTCTAACGGCGCTAGCATTGCGAGCTCCAAGCAAGCGCAACTACCCGCTACAGCTGCACCTCGCACAAAGGGCTTGCCGAGCTACATGCAACCTACTGTAGCTTCTGCGCGCACGACGACGAGCAAAGCTGCTCTGTCCGCTTCCACCTCCACTGTGCGAGGTGCTCCTCTGATCAAACGAGCAACGGCGACAGATGTGCGAGGCAAGAGTCTGAAGGACAAAGCGGTGCTTGGACCTGGACCTGGACCTGGACCGCCCATCTCTGGACGTGCGAGGGGTCACGCTTCCACGCTCTCGGGTGAGCAGGAGGAGTCGCAAGCAAGAAAAAACACAAAGGGCAAAAGTTTGCGTCCTTCGCAGAGAGCTGCTATGAGGTTGGCAGCTGCTAAAGCCAGCGCGGCTTCTTCGCCTGCCAAAGGAGCTGCATCCGCAGCTGCTACTGGCGCTGAAGGTCAAAGCATGCAAGGCTCGCCCGCCAAGATGCAACAAGAACAAGAGCAGATGCGACGTGATGCTGATGTGCAGAAGGAGGAGCATAAAGTGTTGGAAAAGTCTGAAAGGCGCGATGATGGGCAGGTGGAGGAGGAATTGAGAGAGGCGCTGCAGAAAGCTCTGGGAAATGTGGCGGCGGATCCTAATGGAGATGCTCAGGACGATGTCGAGGTGCTTGGCGAGGCGCAAGCCGTACTTGCACCTGCGTACGAGCATGAGCATCAGGCACGAGCGGCTCGGCAGGAAGATGTCGAGGCTGTCACGCTTGCCGAAGGGGAGCGAGAGGCGGTGGAGCCTGTCGAAGAAGTGAACAATCCGGAAAGTGTAGAGGGTGAAGAGCAGGCAGGCAATGTGGACGAGGATCTCGCCGACTCGCAGACGCACGAGGAGGTGATTGAGGAGTGCAGCAAAGACGAGCTAGAGCAGGAGAGCATTGCTCATGAGGCGGTGTTGGAGGAAGGCGCGCCGCATTCGCTTCATGAAAGCGAGGAAGCGAAAGCAGAAGCAGAAGCAGAAGCAGAAGCAGAAGCAGAAGCAGAAGCAGAAGCAGAAGGCGACTTGCTGGAAGAAGAGTTGAATTCTGCAGCTTGCCGGTCTCCGACAGAGTCGCAAGCGCCGTCAAAGGTCGGTACTCCTTTCAATCCTCGAGCGACGGTGCGTTCGGCCCGCACCAGTCCGAGCAAGAGCAAGTCCAGCACGCCCTTTACACCACACAGAGTGGACAGGTGCCTCAATAGCTCTCCTATCAAAGCTTCGGGCACGACCGCTTCTGGAAGAAGCGCAAGACCTCTCCCTCGATCAGACGACGCCCCTCGAACGCCCTTGGCTGAGCTGAATACGTCCGCAACGTCTCCGAGACACGCTTCGCCAGAGAAGGAAAGGAAGAGCAGCGTGGAGGCGATCAAGGTGTTTGCGAGAGCAACACCTTCCCCTAGCAAAGCCCTCGCAGCTCTCAGACTCGCCCGCACCTCTCCTGTCAAAATATCACCGAACAAGAAGGAAAGCGCTGCTGCCTCGAGACCCGTCTCGCCCATCAAGCAAGCACAAGAAGCAACATTGCCCCACTCTAGATCATCCTCGCCCATCAAGCTCTCATCGCGCACATCCTCTCCCTTGCGTCGAGCAGCACTAGCCAACGTCTCCATGTCCTTCTCTCAAACGTCTGCGCGTGCCTCTATCGCCCATTCTCCCCTGCGCTCCAACTCCATCTTGGGCGCAAGAGCTGGAGAAATGGTGCGTAACGACGACGACGACGGCAATGATGCTAGCCTTCTTTCCGAGCGCGAGCGCGAGCACGAGCGCGAGCGCGATCACCGTCATCATCATCATCATGACGATTCAATCGCTGGCGCTTACGATTCGGATATATGTCCCGAAGATTCCATCGACCTGATCAAAGTCTCAGCGCTCGTCTCTACTCCTCCTCTCCTCTCCAACCCTTCTGCTCCACCTTTACCGCTCAAGCAGCGCAACGTCGACTCTTCGCCTCCTGCTGCTGCTGCTGCTGCTGCTGCTGTTGTTGGCAAGTTGCAAAGTCCCACAAAGGAGGCCGCGCGAGGGTCTGATGGGGTAGTACAGGCACAGGAAGAGGAGAATGAAGAGCCTGGACGGATGCGAGGGGAGCTAGAGCAAAGAGAAACATTGCCTAGTCCGCCGCTGCCGGCTATGAGGAGATCTGCTAGGGTGCGCAACAAACCCGCTACGCTGCGCACTTGATGCGCCGCAGGCTCTATGGACCCCGCATTTCATCATTCAAAACTCCGATCATTTCCAAATCCCCCCC
>CCYA01000118.1:62240-82578 GCA_900000165.1 Ceraceosorus bombacis
CCGCTAGGCTCCCCTTGGCCCCCCTTGGCCTAGGACTTTTCTTAGTACCATGTCGGAATGCTATTTCATCGCTAGCTCGAGAGTGGAAAGTCCGAGTGATGTGAGGGACTCATGGTGCGTCGTAGTCAGGAACAAGGTATCGTTACATGCCTCAGTCGAGGATACAGGGGGGTGTCGTGGCGCGCGCCTCAAAGTGCATCGTTCGACTAATGATTTGGGGGAAGGTAGGGAGCAAACGGGTGGAGCACGCCAGGGTGGGGGTTCGATTCGCGCGAAAGGCCTGGGAGCGCTCTCGACTTGTGCGAGGAATCGGAGAGGGATCAAGCGTTTTTTGTAAATTTAGATCGGACGCACGTGCGTACATGGAGTACGCCGCTGCCTGTTGGATCGGATCTGCTGCTGCCGGGAGGGGGGGGGAGGGGGGCGCTGGCTGGCTCACATTTCGCTCTCCACCTGTCCAAATCGTCTATCCTCCAACGAAAACATGTCCATGGAGCGCGAAATCCTTTTTCTGGCAGAGTCGCCAAGCCAAGAAGCAGTTCTGACCGCCTTGTACCGCTTCGCACCTCTGTGCTGTCTGCCCAATTCTTCGCGTTCCTTTTTCCACTCGCGCAACTTGTCCATCAAGCCTTCTTTGCACTCCTCTTCCTCCTCCTCCTCCTCATCCTCCTCTTGATGCTCTTTAGCAACGCTGCTTCGTGGAGATTTGAGCGCTTGCGGCTCTTCCGTGAGCTCATCACCGTACTGTACGCCCTGACGACGCTTCCCTCGCGACGCCGAGATAGTACGCCTTTCCTCCGCCGAGTCCGAATCCGAATCCGACGACGCATCCTCCTCCTCTCTCGCGTGCCCCTCTTCATCCTCCGAATCCATTCTCTCCACAAAGTCTCCATCAGCAGATCGTAACCCAGCAGCTACGGCAGCTCTCCAAGCTTCCAGCACGCAAGCGCTCTCTGGATTCTTGTCGAACCTCGCATGCACTCTACCAACGCCAGACTTGAAACGAAGTCTCACGCATAGCGTTCCAATCCTTCTAGCTCCCAACGCTTCTCCTTCAGCTTGGTCCCTGTAGTTGGAATAATTTTGCATCAACCGATGAAGATCTCCTCCATCGCCGCTTGCCCTCCCAGCGTCAGCTCCTACCCAGATGGGCAGCTGAAGATCCTCGAATTCATCATCGATCACATCTTGCAGCCAAATGATGGAGACGGCCAGCAAACGTCGCAAGCGGCTCCTGAATTCAAAGACTAGCGGCGCTGCATACCTTCGTCGAGCAGGTACTCGCAGCGGAAGTTCCGACTTGGCCAGCCTCCACTCAAGGCCGCTCGATGTGCCCTGCTGATGTGATGGCATTTCTCCGTCGTCACCATCGAGCAGTACCGAATGCTTGCGTCCGCTAATCTTGATGCTAGCGACGAGCGTCCTGATGCGCAAGTTGGCGCGATGTAGATGCTGAGCGTGGTCCGCGTCTTCAAAGTTCCCAAGCTTGATGGAAGAGTGTAATTGGCAAGTGCCGATATCAAAACCGAGCTTCTCCTTGTGCACCGTGTCCAGACCTTTGACGGGTCGGAAAAGGAGGGATAGCCTGACCATACCTCTTCCAACTCCTCCGCCGATCGAGAACCATTGCGTGACTTGAGAGCTTCCGGACTCTTTGAACAGCTCGCAGAGCTTGATCGGCACGACTCCAAGGATCGGATCCTTTTCTCTATTCCGCTTGTCCCTGAGCTCGACCATGATGAGGCATCGTCTCCAATCCCTCACCCAGCGCTCCGTTCCAGCCTGGAAGAAAGGGTTCGCAGAGAGCAACTTTGTTCTGCTCCTAAAGACGACCTGATCGTTCAGAATGATGCTGAAATAAGCGCTAGGGGAGGTCGCATCCTCTTGCTCGTTCACCCAGTCTTCTGCTTTTTGAGCAGGTTCAAGAGCCGTGCGATGTCCAAGTTGTAGCTGCGCTTTCGCGCGCGTGTCCACCAGCTCGAGGCCAGAGGCTTGATGAACTTGTATAGAGAGGATACCCGCGGGCAGATTGGGATCCGGTGGCTGGAAGCGCACACCTTCTTCGCCCCTCTTGGGCTCGGTGCCTTCTGGGCTGGACAGCTCAGTAGGTTGAGAGTCGCGCTCCTCATTGGCCTGTGCGACATCTTCGATTTGACCTGGTGCGCTCTGCGAGCGCCTCGTCTCTTTGCCCTGTATTTTGTTGCTCTCCTCTGCCTGACTCTCGCGCTTCTCGACTGCTTCGTCTCCCGGTCCGCGTCTCACGCGATTGTCTGCCTTTTTGAAGAATCCAACAGACCACTCGACGGTGCCCTGTTTGGACATTTGATGCGTGAGGCCCATCAGCGTGTCCTTCCTTCTGAACATTTTGCCGGGATTCTCGACGAGTTGCTTCGCATCCACTTCGACCCTTCCCAAAAGATCATCCGCAGTGAGCCTATCAGAGTCCCACAGGTTGATCTGAATCTTTTCCTTGGCGCGGAGGATTTCGGAATGCAAAAGGAACACGCACCGCTCTTCCCAGACCGGGGAGAGGTCGTCCAAAGCTACGCGCGTACAGTAGATGACTTTCTGCAGCCTGGACCAGCAGATGGTGCAGTAAGGATCCGAAGAACCATTTCTGTCCTGCTTTTCCAAATCGAAAGCTCGATGAAAATAGACGACGATGACGCCTAGCGCGTCCACTTCCCTCTTGATCTGATCGCCCGCCAGCATCTCTCCGACGTCCATCGTCATTGAGCTGGGAGCTACGTATTCGCCGACCGCAGCATCGATGGAGCTCTGTATGAAACCGCTGAGGACAGGAACGTTGGACAGATTGAAGCTCAGAGGGCTGACATCCACGGAGCACCTCGGCAATCCTTTGAAGCAGAAGGTCACATTGCCCACGAAAGGTGGGTCGGGCAGGAGTTGAACGCGAACCCTGACTGTTGCCACGAAGCCGACGATCTCGACGTAGACTGGCAGCGGCAATTGCAGCCACTTTTTCGCTCCGATGAAAAAGTGGATGAGAAGGTGCGCATTCTTGTTTCGAGATGCGAGAGAGTTGGGATGCGAGGGCAAAGCTCTGTAGATCAGAGACATTTCCAGATTGACGTAGGAGCCGATTGGAGACTCTTCGGGTCTTGCAGTGGGTGCACCTGCGCTTCTTTGCTCCTCCTCCTCCACCACCTGTCCCGCGCCACTACCAGTCTTTTCGTTGATCAAGCTGTCGGACTCTGCATCCTTCAAGATCCTCACGGCAGTGATTCGAATCGGATTGTCTCCTTGCGCGCATTCTTCCACCTTGACCCCATGAATGAAGCCGGGCACCGATGCGGCCATGATGTCTTCTAGGGTGCCGCCCATGCTGGCAAACATGGCAGGGTCTGCGGTGCTCCAGAAACCTCTGACGAGGGCATTGAGCCACTCGACCGATTCCAGCGCTCCATCTTTGAGAGCGTGTGCGAGCGTCTGAGCGATTGGAAGGGCAGCCTGCTGGTGTGAGGCGCGCTCAGCCTCCTTGGTGTGCCCAAGCGCCCTCTGCCGCTCACGGGCCCAGCGCACATGTTCCGCTTCCCGCACCGATTGCTTGAAAGTGTACCATCCTAGCCAAGCATTGCTGGCCAGGATGAGCAGCAATAAGAGGGTGGACGTAGTGATCGATCGTTGATCTTTGCCAACGAACGACACTGCCAGAAGAACAGAAGACCACGCGGCCCACAGAGCAATGATGTCGCGAGGGAGATGAATTTCTGGACCGGGCGGGAAGGGCTTGGAGAGGATGCTCCTCCTCATCCTCCTCTCCGCTCTCGCCTTTCTCAGCTCCGCTCTCCTCTGCCTCGCCTCGGTGGAAGTGCCGGTCCATCTTTTCTGCTCCGCCAGACCATTCTGAGCCTGATGATCCGCCTCTTCATCCATATTCAGATCTTCCCTTCCCAGATTCAGATCACTCCCACCAACCGCATCGGCCCCACCGCTCTTGCTCGCATCAGCTTGCCTTGCAGCCTCGCTCTCGGCCAACTCTAGCGCATCTTCCCGCTTGATCTTGCGCGCAAACTCGACGCGACCCACATCTCGAATGTTGATTTCTCTTTGCGTGACGGGATCAATCACAGCGCGCGCACCCTTGGCTCGGCGTCGAGGCTGCGCCGGCGCCTTGTGCTCTTCCAAAGTCCGACTCGGTCCAGTCGAAGCCTTGGAAGTGGCCTGCTCAGACTCGCCGCCCTGTTTGGATCTGCGACGAAAGAAGGGCAAGGATGATAATCTCGCCGTACCGTTGGTGCTGAGCAATCGACGCGATGATCCGCTTGCATCCTTCGAGCCGTTCGCACCGGTAGACTGCGTTGCCGACTGCGCCCGTCTGCCACGTTGCCCCTCTGCGACGCTCTCATCGTCTTCATCCTCCTCACGCTCCTCCTCTTCGCTGCCACTCGTGTCCAGTTCGGTCTGACCCAAATCAGTCTCTTCAGCTTGCAAGCCTTCTTTGCTCTCTCCTTCGGGCGCTGCTGCCTCTGCCCTCTCTCCCTTAGCACCCGAGAGGACCTCGGACCATGCCGAGTCAAAGTAGCGCTGTATGGTTGGTATAGGGTTGGTGGCGCTGTAGTAGTCGGACGCGTGATGCTGCGTTCCAGCGGAAGGAGGCGCTCTAGCCGCGGACATTTCCTCACCGTGGGCGCGGGTGGTAGTGGCCAAGGGGAGTAGTGAGGGAATGAGAATGCTACGATTTGTGCCGCTGTCAAGTCGAGCAATGAGTGTGAGAGGTCAGTATGCGCTTGCGATTTGATCGAAGCCGAACGCCGAGCTTTGCGCTCACCTAACTTGTCCTTTGCAGGCTTGCTCACGATGGTGTGTTGTGTTGGTAGTCACATGGGTGGTGTTGGAAGAGAGTAGGGTAGACTGACGAGCGGGTGGGTGTGTGGAGAAGTAGGCAGGCGGTGCAGATGCAAAGTTGGGCGTCTGTGCTTGATGACAGCAATCAGGAATGCATACCGGTACCTACACTCGTGACTGCATCAGCGTGCACTCTGACTCGTGACCTGCACTCCGTCACCCCATCCCACACTCGCGCATCGATTCGAACACGTTTGACCATGACAACCACTTCTGCACATCTGCCCCACGCCCCGAGCTCCATCAAGAACCAATTTTGGCCGGCATTCACGATTCACCATCGTGATTGTTGCGCTCCGGTAGGCGTTGCTTGTCTGCGCGTCATACCCGTCTGGCGGCATGTCCACCCGGTACGCTGCTGCATGCGTCAAAAGCCACCTCCACATCGACGACGTGCGAAATGCGCTGATGCTGCATGCATGGGCTTCCAAGGGCTATACCGGTACTATACTCTTGGGGTCTTGGCATATGCTTCACTCACACTTGGGCCGAAGAAGAGAAGCTTCAAATGGCATGGGCGACAATGACACCCGCGCAGTTCGCATCCATCTTGCTTCTCAAGAAGCAGAGGGGCAAGCAGCCAGGCTTCACAGGACCCCACAAGTATCACCCTTCTCTCCTTGGGATGACCCAGGTGAAGCTCGAGCAGCCAGCTAAGCCATCATCGGAGGGTGCTCGCAGTCAGACCCGCCGCCAAGCAATCCGAGTGTTTGCGCATGCAAGCAAAAGACGTGCAGCAATGCTTGAATGCGTAGAAGCGGCGTCGAAGGAAACAAAAACGAATACAGTGTAGTGCAGTACGTGCACGACGCAGCAGCGAAAGAACGGGATGCATGTATGAAGGATGTGTGGAGATCTTTGCACCTTCGGCTCTGAAGGACTTGCAGCTCTCAAAGCGCAGCGGGGGGCGAAAAGTTACAGATCACTTCACTTGCCAGGATGATTGACGACGGTCGAGTTGATGTTGGTAGAGTCGGCTCCGGAAGTGCCCAGTTGCGAAAAGTCGCAGTTGAAGCTGGTCTTGAACAGGGGAGCGATGACCTGTTCGACGAGTTCCGCTACAGCATGGACGATCTCCCCTTCCAGTTGTCCAGTGCCGACGTCTTGAATCGTAGTGAGAAGGAAGCAAGCAGCGCTGGGAACTTCGGTGGGCAAGTCGACCTTGAAAGGCGAGAAGTTGCCTACCCCTTGATTTTGTCCCGGAGGAGTGAAGGTGGAAGTGTCTGCGACGTAGTCCACGACGTCGCCGGCAAGGTTGAGCAGAGAGTAGGGAGTGCCACGCTTGATCCAGTCGGTGGGGAAAGTCTCGTTGAGGAAGAAAGGTGCAACGTTGCGGTAGTTGGCGATCCCCTTGTCGGACTGATTCTCACCGAAGGATGGCAAAGCCTGTTGAATGAAGGCTCTCTCAGCAATGGAGACCGCAATGTACTTGACACCTGCGTAGAATTCGGGGTTGTTGGCTCTGGCAAAGTCGTACGTTTGCTTGCGCTCCTTCTTCCACATGGTGTTGTCAAATTTGCCGCCGTTTTCGTTGGCCATCTTGACGATGTTGTTCCACCTGTCAACTTGGAAGTTGTGATTGTTGCCAAAGTAAGTATCGGCTCTCGTCATGGAGCCATCTATCTCGAAGACTCCGTGTTGCTATATGGGAGGGCACCGTAAACGCGAGAGCATCAGCAGAGGCTTCCCTGACGGGCCAGTCCGCCGACCGCCGACTCACCTGAATGCCGCCTGGGGTGAAGAAGACAAGGGGGCAGGACGTAGGTATCAGAAAAAAGTTCCATCCCACTAGACCGCTGACCGTTAACTCACCAGCTTTACCCAGCGTGTTGGGCACGCGGCTATCAGGGCCACCGATCGACATCTTTCCTGACAAGATGTCACCACCAGCCAAGAGACCGAGAGCTGATAGGAACGTGCAAAGGTCGTAGCTGAAGCCAAAAGCCTGCTGGCAGCCGTTTGAAGCCTCGGCAAAGGTCGTGACTATAATCGGTGCCGGGAGATGAAATGGATCAGCATCGTGCGAGGAGGGCGTCAGACCGGCACATGGTCTCTTGGCCAACTCACTTCCATTTCTGGTGACGCAAGACGGGAACAAGAGAGGTGCTTGGGTGAGCACGTGAGTGAGTGCGGATTCGACGTCGGAGCACTCACCTAGCAATGTAACCGTGGTTCGCCATCGTGCTAAAGGCGTATAGCGTGATCGGTCAGTACGACAGCTGCGTGGATCAAAGAGCATGCGCAATTTTCTCACTTCAAAGTGGGGCATAAGCCGCGAATGTCGGTGGGGCCGGGGGCCTTGTAAGGGTGAGCGGCGTCGGGGACGAGCACTGCGCCCTGCTTCTGAGCAGCAGGCAAGCCAAGTGCAGATAGCACACCGGTCAGAGGTTCGAGGAGACCGTCGAGACCAAGCAGACGCTTTGGGAACTGAGTCCCCTCGGCCGCTCGCCGCTCCACGCGTTCTCGAATGATTTGTCCGACTGTGAAATCTTTGGGGGAGCGGGAGGCGTACTCCGGAAAGGCGAGGATGCTTTGAGCACCCGTGAGCGCGACGGCGAGGAGAGAAAAAGAGGTGGTGAGCTTCATGATGGAGAGAGATTGGTTGCAAGGATATGAGGGGAATGGGGAGATCGTTCGGGATGGGAGAGTGAGCGATAGAAGGACGTTGAGTGGATAAGGACCAGAGAAGGAGTGCTAGAGGAACATGGTCCTCCGTATTTGTACCTTTCGTCCCGACCATTGATCATACGCGTGACGCTGCGCGTGCTTGTGTCGTGTCTGACCGTATTCAGGTCGAAGTGCTCTTGCGCGAGTGCATAATCAATGCATACCATTGAGAGCATCATCAGCAACTGCTCTCGGCGGATCCATCCAGGTGGACGTGAATTGAGTCCTAGCTCTCGAGAGGGAGACATGGACGTGATTTTTGTGCTTCCGTGATTGGCTCAGCTCCTGCGACTGCGTCCTGATACGGCAAGGAGTCGATGTTGGCACCAATCAAAGCTCAAACGTTGGAGCTCTTTGGAGGCATGGAGCACTCGCTAGCGCTATATGGGTCGGCTACAGAGCTTTCGAGACATTGACCGCGTGTTTCGTTTTCATGCTTTCTCTTTGCTCCAAAGCGCCAGGACGCATGGCGCTTGTGAGAGACGTCCACTCTTCTCGTTCGCCCGTGTTCGTTGAACCGGATCTCGACTCACCCAAGTTCAGGAGGTATTTCGAACTGTACAGACTTTGCGCCAAGCCGCTCTGGTGTAGTCGGCTCTGTCGGCCACTAGAGCATCACCGAGATCAAGAGAAAGAGCCGTGCAGCTCTTCAATGCGTCAGATAGCAAAGGCCTACCCAGCAGGCCTGTGCTCAGATTGGACCAGATCTGCAAGCCTGGCAGTATCTCTCATCTTTGCAGCATTTCCAGTTGGAGACGCTCTTGCCCTTGGATAGATGGTCTTCGAGGTCGAGCCGAGGAAGCTACTTACTGAGCTCCATACTCGCTTACTGGCTTCCAATTCAGCGTCGGCATATCCGAGAACAGTAAGCCTCGCACAGCTTGCTCTGCACCAGTGCATACATGCCGGCTGGCTCAAAGCGCCGTCTTCTCGAGGATCTGCGTCCGACAGCGGGCGAGCACAGCCGAAATGCGCCGTGCAGCCTGTTCTGTTGCCATTTGAGACTGTTTGTCATTCGATAGGGAGTGCTGGAACTCTTGAGCGCGCCTTTTGCGTACCAATGTCATCAAGTCTTTGAATGTATCCAGGGTCCAGTTGGAGCGACCTAGCGGATCCGCTATCATTGCCTGATTCTCGACATGTGTGTACCAATGCTCAGCGGCCAATCAGCGCCCGACCATTTGTTATCAACGCCTGGCTGCCCGTGGTGCTCCAAGTCCGCCCTGCCGTGGCCTTGAGCGTTCTCCTCTCTTTGAGTATCGCAGCTGCCTCTTTGCTTGGCTTCGCTGGTAGATACGGTAAGGGTGGTGGAGGGGTCTGCAACTTTGATAAGGTCCTGTCAGCGTCGCGTGCATGCAGGCGCCGCCCAGTGCTTCTCCTCGTCAACTTAATTCCCGCGGCCCACAAGTTTCTTGCCTACGCGCTGTAGCTGCTTAGGCCACGACACGATAAGGCGGTGCATTATGCATGCAGCACGGCGCCCTCTGACTGTAGCACAATCAGTGAATCAAGAATTCACGCGCCTATGTTCCCCACACACCAACTACCGCGGTGCATCGGGTCGTAACAATGTGAATCTGTCTACGGGCCACCAATATTTCAACCACACCCTAAGCGTGTTGGAGCAGCGACCAGCACGGCTCGAAGCGGCCCGATTGCAGTCAAGAGTGTTTGCAGTCACAACAGCGCTGCGCTCCACTAGTCTGAGTCCCTCGCTGCAGAGGTCACGCGGCAGCAGGGGCAGACAAGTCCGGCGCTAGTTCTGGACTTCCACTATCCCACATGCTCAACGACAAAAGAGTCTCTTCTGAAACACATTTCGTAGCAATCCACCTTAGCTCTAACAGCGCATCAGCCGGCGGCATGGCTCGGCCAAGCGCGCGCCGACGCCCGTGTACCGTACCCGCAAACGCGCATCGTCCTTGTGTTGTGGTGTGTTAGCGGAATTGATACTCACACGTCTGAGAGCACGTCGTACGGCAGCTTGAGCGCGCAAGGCGATCTGGCGCTCCGAGGTGGAACCAAGGTCACAGTAAGGCTGCCTCGCGTCTTATCGCATGGGCCACGCGTCTGAGATCCGAGCTCTACCACGCGCACTTTGATGGAGCAATAATGTTGCATTTCGAGACAAGGGATGGACCGTTTGTGTGTGCAAAGATGCATCGGAGAGCTAAAGAGCGAGGGCGAAAAGTGGCCAGGGGCAAGTTGCGCTACGTCTGACTCGCATGCCGAAGAGGCAAGAGGGCCACCTCCGCCGCCGCTCCTTTAAGCGCGCTGCATCAAGACCACTTCCAGATTCGAAGGTCATCCTGCCATCAGTAAGCGTCAGGAGCATCGATAGCGTACCGACGGAACGTGTAGCCCAGGCTGAAAAAGCGCGTCGCAAAGAAGAGTTGTTGCCAGGTCAGCGGCGACGCATACAGGCGACAAGCTATTCCTAACATATGCTGAAACCCCAACTCACAAGGCAAGGTCTCTCGTAGCACCAGGCCCGACATCTGCGCCGGCCGGTACGTCTGGCACGTCTTGATAACTGTGCGATATGGGACAAAATTTGCGGAACAGAAGGTCAGTCTGTCGTATGCCTAAGCCACCATCGAAGCACGGAACCCCAACGCACTCTTCGGTGGGGAAGTAGCTAGTGTCGGTGACGCTCTTGAGCTGCGGTACGAATGGCGCATCGATCGCTCTGATCGAGTCCCAATCCACTCCCGCAAAGAAGGGGTGCTCCTTGATCTCTGTCGCTCCATTTCTTCCCAGCCTATTCTCGGGCGCGCAGATGAACCTCTTGATCAGATCCTCCGCTTCCGGACTCAGATGAATATCATCCGGGAATTGCAACGTTTCCCTCCACGCCAAAATCTTGCGGTACGTGTCGTGCGCATTTTCGGAGCAGAATGGCGGATAGCCGCACAAGCACTCGAACATGATCGCACCCAATGACCACCAATCGCACTCGTTGCCGTAGCCTTGCTGCAGGAAGATTTCGGGCGCGATGTAGTCTGGTGTGCCCACGGTGGAGTAGGCCTGTCGAACGACGTTTCAGTTTTGGGCACAAGCTTCATATTCGCTTGCGCGCGCATCTACTCACCAGCTTTCGCCTGTTCGCTTTCCAGGTCGCAATGGCGTCTTTGGAGCTGAGGGTGAGAGTGATTGGATTGACCGCCACACTGTTGCGACCAGTCTGTTGCGGGTTGCTGTTGTTACCATCAAACAGTCGCTGATAGTAAGCAGAATCGTGCTGCTTGTGAAAGCCAGTAGACAGACCAAAGTCTGAAAGCTTGATGTGGCCCTTGGAATCGATGAGGATATTGTCCGGTTTGATGTCTCTGTGGATGAAGCCCAATTTGTGGATGCCTTCCAGGGCTAGCACGCATTCGGCCATGTAGAAGCGAGTCACATCGTGGGAGAAAGTGTCGTACTTGATGAGCATTGTCATGAGGTCGCCTCCCGGCAAGAATTCCATGAGCAGGTAGAGGTACTGAGAGTCTTGGAAGCTGTAGTACAGCTGCACAACCCAGGGAGAGTTCGACTCTGCAAGAACGTCTCTCTCCGCCCGTACATGTGCAAGCTGCGAGGAAGTCGAGTGAAGCACTTCAGCTGAAATGCACAGTCGTCCCTTTTGCGTCCATACTCACCTGGTCCTTCTTGAACATTTCGCTCTTCTTCAAAGTCTTCATAGCGTAGATTCTGCCCGTGTCGACTTTTTGCACGAGTCGCACTTCTCCAAATGCGCCCTTGCCGATCACCTTGACAGTCCTGAAGTCGTCCAAGCCCAGCCGCGTTCTGCGCAACCGCAAGAACCCTGACTCTCTTCTGCCTAGCGCCGTCAACTGCCTGTTCTTGCGCTCATCGGACGTGCCAGTCTCTGATGCGAGGCGCTTCTCTAATTCAACCCGTCTGCATGCGGAAGGAGCACAATGTCAACGTTTGTAACTTCGACACTCTACACCACGCTGCGCTCACCTCTGACTCCTCTCAATGGCCTGCTCTACAGCGACCTTGTAGAAGTGCTCCAACTTCAACTTGGCGCCTGTGGCCGCGTCCAGCGTCGTCTTTGCCATGCCCTGCGTCGCTCTCTCAAAGTAGACGTAATCGTCTCCTTTATCACCCGCAGTGGACGTCGGAGCCGACGTCTTTGGAGAGGAAGCACTTGTCGTTGTGGGCGTAGACATGACGCCTTGCATCGCTTGCGGCCCAGTGCTATTTGCAGCCTGAGCTTGAGGAGGCTGAGGAGATGGGGATCGGCCGGGCGATCTGGGGGCGTACGCAGCAGCAGCCGGAGCTCTAGTGGGAGAGCCGCTGGGACTGCGGGGGTATTGCTGCGCCTGAGGCGCCAAGCCTTGCTGCTGTGCGTACGCGTGCTGTTGTTGGAGCTGGTAGTGCATCTGAGCTTGCTGAGCAGCCAGTAATTGTGCTTGGTGCAAGGCTGCTGCCTGCGACATGGCAGGATGTTGCAGCTGTGAAGGAGGTGCTTGAGCTTGATGCGCTAGTGCCGCATTTGCAATTTGGGCGGACAGGGGTGATCCGTATTGCTGCGCGTAAGCTGCGATCATGCGGAGCATGAAGATTGCTCTCGCCACGTTAGTCTGGAATGTCAAGGGACAGACACTTCGCTGTGCCACACGACTCTTACCCTGATTTGCGGCAAAGCCGCCTTGGCCGGCAGGAGCATAGCCATAGCCCTGGGTAGGAATGGTTCCTTGTCCGTACATGGGTCTGCCAGTTCCAGCACCGGCCTGCTGCTGCTGCTGCTGCTGCTGCTGCTGTTGATATTGCTGTTGCTGAAAGTGCTGCTGTTGAGCATTCGGACTCGCGCCAAATTGAGCAGAGTACGCCATGGTCTGAGGCTGGCTGACTTGAGGCAATGCGGAACCTCCCGCTCCTGGTCCTGGCGATGAGCCTCTCATACCTCCTGGAGGTCCTTGTGGTCTATATGCCATCCTGAGCTGGTCTCAGAAGTGAGTCGATCTTGTGACGCGTCTTGGGCGCTTGATGCTCGCACAAAGCACAGTTGCACCTCACTTGCAATTTGGTGCTGCGCCACAGATGATCTGGCGAGAGTCACAGTGCGGCACCGATGAGGTGCGAAATTGAGAGGCGCAAGGTGTTGATGATGCTGACCTGAGCTCCGTCCCGCCAGTCTCATGCGGAGGAGTGCGACGATTGCCCGCAAACAGAAGCGACTTGCGCTGGAATGTGCTCAAGCCCTAGACCCTAATCGTGATTGGGATGGGTTGTGAGACTATTAAGTAATGGCTGATAGACTCGTCACCAGTAGTGGATCGTGTGCAGGCGGTCGGTTTGCGGAAGAAGCTTTGGTTTGCGGAAGTGTCAAGAAACACGAAGCTTGAATGTACGGATCTATATGTGAGCGCGGCCAACGCTGTTAAAGTGGGAACGCCGCGCTAGCCGGACCTCCCGCGTTTGTGTTGCCTGACGCTTGCGCGTGTTAGCTTGTCGCTGCTGCCGCGTCAATCGTGAATTGAACTCGTCTGCCTGGAGCCTGGCACTCTGCTGCTGCTGCTGCTGCTGCCGCCGCTGCTGCTGCTGCTTGGGCGCGAAACGTCGACTGGTGAGGTCTCAGATGGCGCTAGTGCGTACAACAGCCTGCACTCAAGATTGGCTACCGAGTTTCGGGGGGTCTGAGCGCGTGATGTACTGCGTGACTCTTGACTAGTCACTCAAAACTCAGTCATCGCGCGTGAGTGTTAGAGTCAAAGTGCGCGCCATACACGCCTGCGTCGCGCTTGCAGGCCCATGCACTGCCTTCTCAAGACGCCACGGTCTGTGCTGTCAAGTCGCGCGGTTGTGTGCCACGTGGCGGGGGCCCGTGAGACTCGTAACGCACGTGATCCTTGCCACACGCCTAGCCCTTCCGCACCCACTCGACATGCAAGAGAAGCTTATTCCTTCTCAATCAACACGCAAGAATGGCCCGACCGCATGATGCCAGTCGGACTCCACCTTTAGACATCTCCTGATGAGAGGCGAAAGAGATGGTAGCTTCCGAGGCTCATCAGGACACGCCTCTCTCTATGAGTGTAGACATGTGTGCCTCGGGACCGGATCACAAGCTTAGGTATGCGTCGAGATGGCTGTGACGAGAACCGAATGTATGTAGCGCTGTCGAGCGCGAAGAGCGATGCTTGCCCCTCGGTGCTACGCAGCTACAGTAGCCCCCTTCCCGATCCGCCTCGGCAAAATATGGCCGAGTCTCTCATGCGGGACAGACTTGTACATGGCGCTGATGTTCTTCCTCAGCTTCCCGAGTCCTTCTTTTGCTTCCGCTGCGATCAGCCTTCGAACGAGCATACAGTGCAAGACTTAGTCCGCACTCGTGCACTTTCCAAGCTGCTGCAGATGTCCTCCTCGACCAAGCCGAGCTTTCTCCACAATTCATGCGGGAGCTGAAGGCCGGCTCCGCGACCGAGTCCAGTCGAGCCTCTTCGATGGCTGATCCGGCAGAGGAGCGATGCAGCGTGCTGTGCTGTATGCCCGCAATTTGTATGCGCAACACCCCTGATCCCACCTCTCTCCGAGAAGAGTCACAGTCCGGAGCTTGAGTGGCTTTTCCGCTCGGCAGGAAGCTTGGAATCTTCTGTCGTCGTGTACAGAGCTTCCAGCGATTTGTACAATATGCACATGGCTCGCATCCCTACACCTTATCCACCATCACGTCCCTCAGGAAGCCACTAGCAGTTCAAACAAAACGCCCTCTCTGGAATCACACACAATGTCTACCATTCCTCAGGACCCTCAATTCACAAAGGCGGTAGAGATTGCCAAGTGAGCGCTGCATGACTCGAGGCGGTGATAGCGGATGCGAATCCGCTGACGCTGGCTAATCCTCCTGACAGCGACCCCAAGCGCGGTCTGAGCATCGGTCTCGGCATCTCCGAGAAGCTTGCTTACTGGGGTCTGTAAGTGTCCTTGCGAATAGTCACGAGCTGGCGCCTTGCATCCTTCAGAGCGCACCTGCTCACTCCACACTCTCGTTCCTCCCGGCTCCACTCAGTTCTGAGCAAGGACTCAAGGGAGACGTCACTGGCGACCGTCCAGGTATCTTGCACGTCGAGGCTCGTCTCAAGTACGATGCGTGGGCCAAGAATCAGTGAGTCGGCCGGTCTCGTGTGAACAGGGATCTGCGGGATTACTAGCGGAACATGCCCTGCCGATGCCGGATACGATGCCGCCACGGGTCCCATTGGCACTCATACGTACTCTCATCTCTTCTCGCAGGGGTCTGGACCCTCAAGAGGCTCAGAAGCAGTACATTGAGAAGTTCATTGCTGTGAGTGCACGCATCAATTGCTGGTCTTGTCACTTGGAAGCGCTCACGCGTCCTTGTCCACTTCGCTTGCGTTTTGCGTACCCACGAACAGGACCTCGAAAAGCACTCTGCCAGTGAGTCTGGGTTATGATTGAATCGCTCTATGCTCGGTGCTGACGTGCAGTGCTTCCCTTCTCATTCTCACACTTTAGAGAAGCCCCAGTGCAACGAGTGGAAGGCGGAAGTCCTGGCTGCCAAGGCTTAGCCTCTGAGCCTGATCCATCTCGTCCGCGCTGGACCCAGCTCTACAGATTCTCGTTACTTGCAATGCGATCGCCGTCACCTTCGTCTCAGGCTGCACAAATAGAGCTGGTCTCGAGAATAAGCTCAAGAAGAATGCGGCCAGCCTGCAGGCAGGCAGTGGTCAGCGTTGAAGCTTCTCGCTGCTAGGCGTGGGTGAGTATGATGGGTATCGAACGAATGATAGGTATTGAATATGTATGGGATGGGTGGATGCCCTCTTTCTCCAATACGATTTAAGCAGAGACTCGAAGAGTCCGCGGTGACCTGGCCGCGTCTTTTTCTTCATGCGAGCAGCTCTCCATTCGGGACTAGACTCACCCTGCTGATGGCATACTGATGTCTTGATGTTCGATTGACCGAGACTTGTGACTCTGATTTACAACTCTTCAGGGGGTCTCGTAGTGATTGTCACGCGGGGCTAGATACGTCATACTTTCGCCCGGCCCATCAGATGCTGCTTTTCAAGGCTTGATGAATCAGTGAAGTCAATGTAAATGCCACTCTTTGTGGAGACTGGGTACGACGAATTATGCCGAGATGTTCATGTGCGAGCAGCATGCCGAGTCGACCAGAAGGAGACGTGTGCGACGAGGCTTGCGCGCCCTTGTCATCAGGAACGAACCGAAGCGGTAAACATATTCTCATATATAGGCGCGGTGCAGGGCGTTGTCATACAATCTGAATCACGAATTGTGGGTGGTAGTTCAGCAACAACGTGCGGCACTTCATCAGTCACGAGGAACTGTCTGCATGCGAAGTACACGTAGCCAAGAATCTGAGTGTTGTGCACGCCCTAGACACAGACAGATGTTCCACACATGTAGCCTTGTCCGTTGCGAAACAGTCTGCGAATTCTACACAGGGTTGCACAATCGCCCAAGCCCGACAAATGGAGAAGGGTGAGTACAAACACGAATAGGTGTCCCCTCGCGGCTGTCTGACTTCGTCGAAGTGAGGACAGGGCAAAGCGGCAAAGCGCCTGGGTTGAAGTCTCGGCGATGCGCTCCCACAGTCGTGGTAGAATGGCTGCGTGACCGCAGATTGAGAATGATCCAGCAGCATCGAATCGACCCGACCTATTCATAGCTGCATGGCCCCGCTCACAGACGGAGAGGACGCACAGCATGTACATCATGCGCGTGCGCGACTCCCCCAAGTCCGCGCTACATCATATGCTGTATGCGATAGGCGAGTCCGGCTGCGCCCGCTTGGGCGTGCGTCGCACCCTCGCCGCCGCACAAATGCCATCTTGAGGCTACAGTACACGTACCGCACAGCTGCGTGCCCAGCATGCACAGCAGGTCTTTGTTCGTTTTGCTCCTTCGCACGCGCGGCTGATGTGAAAGTAGAATCTAGCTGCGCGGGGAACGCGCGCGCGTCCGTCGGCGCGCGCGCTGGTGATGTGTGTTTGCATGGGCTTGAGGCAGGTGCTGCGATGTAAGCCCCAAAAGCCCCAGTCGACTGTGTTGTGACGCAGGCACACACCTGAGTTCACTTAAATGGAGGTAAAACTTCTAAGGTCATAACTTGACGTTTTTGTATGCTCCAGCTGGCTCTAATCAAGATTTCAAAAATGAGCCGAACCGCTTGTGCAACCAGACTCAACTCCACCTCATCTCATGCTGTGTCTTGCGTCGACCGCAGGCTGGCGGTATAGCTAGAGAAGATCAGCAGCGCGTCGCCTACATCTCACCAATCCGAACTCCCTTCTACCTTTACCATTCTTTCTTACTCTACGGAAGTTGAAGTCTGCCCACCGGTCGCTACCGCGCACGCCTCGTTCACTGACTCTGGTCCTCAGCTACATCTGGCAGTCAAGAGTCAGAAGCCGATATGGGGACACAGCGGTCTTCCACCTCTCGCGCAGCATCAAGCTCAACGCCGACGGTGCAGTCCGCCTCAATGTCAGCAACCCTGTCCGGAGTGAGAGCGTCCCTTGATGCTACCCCCACAACACCCAAGCGGCCGCCAAATGCAACTTCACCTCCCAGGCCCGCCGCTTCGTCTCGGAGCTTGCGCACCTACACCCTTAGTCCCTCTGCTCCGGCCATTGGCACGCCAGAATACAAGAAGAGTACAGCCGCTACATCCTCTACGGTGAAGATGGACCATCCGTCATCCTCTGAAGCGTCTGCACCGCCTCGTGCCGCTGATGACAGCGACTTTCTGGACAGCGATGGCGAGGTGGATGTGGATGCGGATGGAGAGGAAGTGGAGAGTGTATGCGAGCTAGCAGAAAGCCAACCAGGTGGGATCAGCAATACACAAGCAACCTCATCCAGTTTTGCTTCTCTCGACGAGGGTCGGTCGAGTCAGTCGGCCATGCCCGAGCATCCCCTGATAGCAATGACACCGATACTCAGCTTCACCTGGTTCGACAAGGATCGCATGCCCACTCCTAGGGAGTGCCAGGCGGACAATGGTCGCAATTGTGTCGCGATGCCCGAAGACCGCAAGGCTGAACGGGAACAGAAAAAGTTTCAGTGGCTCTCCATCGACGTCGACTTGGGATACCTCAGCTTCTACAAGGACTGGGGACCGCTCAATATGGCCATGTTTTATCGCTTTTGTTTGCACGTAGCTTGCATGCACTTGGTGAGTTTCGCTGGCTATATGCTGGCGTGGAGCAGACTGGGCAGTCCAGAGAGCTAAGGCAGTTGACCACGCGCCGCGCAGGATCCGGATGAAGATCATCTCGTGCTGTACACCTCTTCAGATCCACACAACAAGGCAAACGCGGCGTTGCTTGCTGCCATGTATGCGATGGTCATCGAGAGGCTTTCCCCTTGCGATGCCTTCCATCCATTAGCTGAGGTGGGTGGCATTGCCTGACTTGGTCCTTCTCGGCAGCCTGAGCTAACGCACTTAGCTCTGCAGCTTGAGTTTGAGCCGTTCAGAGACGCTGGCTATGGACGAGCCGATTTCTGCCTCACAATTCAAGACGTGCTGTACGGATTCCACAAAGCACGAGAGTGCGACGTCTTGCAGCTCGAGAATTTCAATCTGGACGAGTATGAGTGGTACGAAAGGGTAGAGAATGGTGATTGGAACTGGATCACGCCCAACATCATCGCTTTTGCGTCGCCGAACGACAAGGGGTGGGAATCCGGCTTGAAGTTGCCGCCTGCTGAGCGCGAGAAGAGAACCAACGCTGCTTTCACCCGCTCCATCAAGTACTTCAAGCAGCATTCCGTGGGTGCAGTCGTCAGACTCAACAACCCTCTGTACGATCGCGAGGCGTACGAGCGCGTTGGAATCGAACACTACGTGAGTGCGGCAAGGCCAGACTAGTCCTCGTGTAGGGCTCATGTCATTCGCCATTCGAATGCAGGACATGTACTTCGACGATGGCTCCAATCCTTCCGACCAGATTCTACGGGCTTTCATCAAGTTGGCCGATGAGACTGTGAATAAAGGCAAAGTGATCGCAGTGCACTGCAAAGCCGGACTCGGCCGGACGGGTGTATTGATTGGCGCCTACCTCATCTGGAAACATGGCTTCACCGCTCAAGAAGTCATTGGATTCATGCGCATCATGAGGCCCGGATGTGTAGTTGGACCCCAGCAGCGCTTCATGTACGAGAACTTTGTCGAGTGGATTCGATGGAGTACGCGCGATATCGCACTCAAGGAAGCGAGGGAAGCTATCGAAGCAGAGAAAGAGGCACTGAAGAAGCAAGGCTTCGTGGAAGGGAGGAAAAGTCGCAAACGTGGTGCGGAAGACGAAGCGGACGATACATCAACGTCTACCGAGGAGCGAGAAGAGCGTGCTGTGGATGGACTTGTCACGCCCCGTGCCAAGAGGACACTTGCGGAGGTACCAAGCAGTGTAGCACCAGCGATCAAGCCCACACCTTGCGTGGGACAACCTCGAAAGAGCCCCAAGTCGACCAGGAAGCGTCAGGCTACTGCGCTCCGGCACGTGCCTTCCATCGGCGCGCTGACGCATGACACGCGCACAAAGAGCTTGCCGGACCCTGCGGAGGCTGAGGCTGCAAAAAGCACCGCTGCTCCTGTGACGGGCTTCATGCCCAGGTCTGTGAGCGACGAGAGCCTCAAAGCGCTTGCTGAGAATATCAGCAACCATTCTGGCAAGGCACCGCCTACGCCCGGCCCCTCTGTACGCCTGGAAGCTGCTGGCACAGGCATGCGCGGAGGCACGCCTCCTTTGGCACCTTCTACACCCGGCAGAGTGTTGGGCGAAGCTCACCGCATCAACATGCAGGCCGGGCACGGTGGAGTAGTGCCGATGGGACTGTCTACGCCACCTAACCCGTCCGGCAGCTTTACAAAGATCAAAGCTGCGACAGTCGGTCGTCCCGTCAGGACACACCATGAGCGAAGCCAGAGCACGATTGCAGCTCCCACCTTCATGGTCGATGATGTATTTACGGATGCACCGCCTTCTGCGCACGCTTTTGCGCCTCCGTCTCCATCAGCTGGTGGTGCGCGGACAGCAAGCGCTCGGATACCGACTTTCCGCGCAAGTCCTCAGATCAAGACAAAGTATGGTCTGCGCGATACGAGCAAAGACCATGCGTCGGGGTCGAGCATAGAAGCGGAAGATGGTGCGAGGTCAAAGACGTCATCAGCGGATGGCGCGGGGAACGGCATTGTGGATAGAGTTGGCAGCAGTCAGACGTCGGAGACGAGCGCCAGCAGTCGTGCGTCTGCGCAAAGATCCGCATCCGGTAGCTCCGCACGAAGGCAAAAGATGTCTGGGGCGACTCGCATACCGAGCGGCTCAAGCAGGACGCGGACAAACGGCACGGCGCAATTATCTGTCAGCGCGAAGCGCGCAGCGCCGTCGTCGTCTTCGCAGCAGCAGCAGCAGCAGCAGCATGAGACGTGCAACGTGACTGGGACAAATGGACCTCGATCGGGCGTTGCGCGCGTCGCTGCGGCTACCAAGAGACTCTACGGACCGACCGTCGCATCGCTGGCAAGATCTCGAGGTGCTGAAGCTCCTGATTCGTCCTCATCCTCTCGCGCATCCTCGGCTGCCTCTTTGACTGCAAGTCCTCAGCTCTCTGCATCCAGCAGGTCCGCGAGCCGAACGCCTAGCGCGGTCAATGGAGCTGTAAGACTCGGACGAGTGCGACCGCGAAGAAGCAGCTTCAGCGATGCGGACCTGCAAGTTTGAAGCGAAGCGATTGCCACCTTGGCCCCCCTTGCTTTTCTTCGACAGAAACCGCATCGCGTCTTGTTCCCCCCCCCCCCCCCCCC
>CCYA01000118.1:87595-111672 GCA_900000165.1 Ceraceosorus bombacis
CCCTAGCGAACCCTAGCAAATCCCCCGCCCCTCCCCCCGATTCAGCTTCGTCGATGGTGAAATTTGACCTCGCTCGACAGGATTTTTGATTGGCCCCGCAATCCTCAATCAAGTGCTCAACGATGGGTCCCTGCTCGACAAGCCCGAGCTGAGGAAGGCGAAGCATAGCGCGCACAAGACGGCGGTTGCGTGCCGAGTCGGCATGCAATTCCGAAGGCCAGATCGCAGACAGCGATCTGGCCTGTGCTTCTCGTTCCCTTTAAAAAGAGCTGTGACAGCCTTCCAGGGCGCGACATGGAGCCAACGAGATTCTCTCATCATCTCTCCGTCCGCTCGACCGTACGATTGAAGCGCGCATCGAGGTGCTCAATCTTTCGCATCAAAGTGACGTGTACCATTGCCTACTCAAAACGTCAAAAGGCTCGCGCTGGACCATTCTCACCGACGGCTAAAACAGTCCATCTGCGCGCATGCACAATCAATCCCAATCGCTCTCCGACTCATCCTCCTCTTCGCTCTTGCCTTCTGCGCCTTCCTCCTCCGTTCCGCTCTCCCCCTCCTCCTCCTCCTCATCCTCGTCGTCGTACGACTTGGACTTGACCTTTTCTCCTCTCATGATGGCCATTTGACCCGCAAGGCTGTTGACGACGCACATCGAACAAGGCATCAGCAGCGACTCGAGCATCGCCTCACACGCTCCCACTCACGTATCCTCGTCCGGGTCCGAAATCTCATCTTCGCGGATATCGTCTTCGAGCACGCTGGGGTCTTCCACTTGCAGCTTGACCGGCAACTTGGCATCGCTTCCCAAGAAACAGTCGCTCTTGAGCACCGCGTCAAATGTGTACAGTCCGGGCTGAGGCGGAGCTTGGAATTGCACCGAGTACGTCCTGATCTTGTCCGGGCCCACATCCGTCACCTTAGTCGGCTGAACAATGACGCGCGATTGCTTATTGTCGGTGATCAGCACCCACCAGTGCGGTTTGCGCTCTTCCAAAAAGTGCGGCGCTCGAGCCACGCCGACTGCCTGCTTGCCTTCTCTGGAGCCCGACTTGCCTTCGGTGCGTCCAATCAGGTGATCCAAAGAGACCTCATCGTCGTCCTCGTTCGAAGGTCGAACGCTCGAGTCTTCGTCTCGGTGGGCCTGCTCGACGCTCGAGCGCGCTCCCTCCCTCAACATCGTCGGGTCTTTCTTGAATGGCACCGTTCGCAGCTTGACGACGTACTGGACGATGGCACCCGCCGTGACCAGCTTTTCGCCATTCACCTTAAAGAAAGCATCCACCAGTTCTACGCGGGGCCATTCCCCAGCGACTTTCAGCGTCTCGTCGTACTGAGCCTCGGAAATGCCCTCCTTGCCAACGCCGAGCAGCTTTCGACGCTGCGCATCTTCCATCTTCCAGAAGCCTTGCAGACCCTGCTCTCCAAGCTTGCTCTTCTTGACGAGCGTGCGCGCAGCTGACCACGACACGTTGGGCAGCTGCATCAGCTCTGCGGCGGCTCTGAAGTCCGTAGCGGGCGGTACGGCCTGCACGAAGCACTGATGCATGTCCATGAGCAGCAGCGTCAAGTCGGACCAACTGTGCGCGAGCGTGATGGCGAGCATGCCATTGAGGAGCCTTTCGGCTTGTGCGCCTACAACGTACCGCTGCTTGTCCAGTGTGCTGTTGTTGATGGGCACTCTGAGGAGGTAGGCGTACAGCAAGACCAAAGTTTTGCGTATGGATTGCGTGCGAAACTCTTCGATAAGGCCCCAACGAGGCCCGAAAGCTTCCAGCTCTGATCTGACCTGCTTTTCGACGCGCGCCAACTCCCCCTCGTTGACGTCCTTGCCGCGCTTTTCGAGTTTGGGATCGACAAACTCTTCCGATATGGCAATGAGGGCGAGCACGCGCGCAGGTGGCGTATCTTCGCGCAGATGCTGAAAGAAGTTTTGAGCCGTGTGATTGATGATGCCATCCTTCGTGCGTGCTCGCGAGCCGTACCACCACCGCGCGACAAGGTATGGCAGCAGCAAGCCAAAGACGAGTCCGTAGGCGCCCAGCACCCAGACATTGTTTTGCGCCTCGATGACCCACGTAGGCAGTGCGATGCCCATGCTCATCTCCTGTCTTCCATCCGGATGTCCATACAATTCGAAATTCTTGCGTATCGTCTCGTCCGTCAGAGCCTTGTATGCCTTTGTGATGGAGATGAAGTGCTCATCCGCCTCTTCTTTTGTTTGATTGGGACCAAGAACCAGCTTGTCTGGATGGAACTTGATGCTGAGCTTCTTGTAGTGCTTTTTGATCTCCTTTTCAGTGGCACCCGTCGCGATGCCGAGAATGTTGAACGGATCGTACACGGCGTGCGAAGAGTTGGAGGAGGCGTTGGCGATTCGCTGGACGAGATATGCCACAGCGGCCCAGCCGATGGTGATGAATATGAATCTGCGGGCACGTAAGGAGGAGAGCGCGATGGTTGAGGGGGCGGGGCGGGGGAGCAATGGCGCGCACTGCAGGGCCCGTGAAACGCACCTCTTGCTAATCTTTGGGTTGGTCAACGTCCTCCTCCTGAATCGGCGAATCGCATCGATCTTTTGTCCCCTCGCATCCCACCAGCCCTGCTTGCCAGCCTTGGAAGTCCGGCTGGCGAGCAGCGAGTAGGTCAGAGGTACGAGCACCAGGAGCAGAAAAGTCAGCACAAAGGTCAAGAATTGACCGCCCTCCTCGTCGTACTTGTAATTGTTCGACGACATTGCGCAAGCGGCCGCTGACAGATCGTAGCGTTGACCAGCCTGAAGATGATGAAGTGGAGCGGGCGCAGCGCTGAGCAGTCAGAGTTGCCGTGTGTTTCGAGGTCAAGAATCAGAATGACGAATGTCGAGTCACAGTGTCGTGCAATTCATGCTCCTTCGTCGTAGCGGTCGTGAGGTGTGACTCTTGGCGCACATATGCAACGCTCACATGAGCGCCAGCAGATGTACATACAGTATACAGCAGTCACGAGTATGTGACCTGTGCGCGACATAAACGCCGGCGTGAGTCCCATTGAAGCGCTGGTTTGAATTTCGCTACGAAATTTCAAAATCCTGAACGCCGTTTGTATTCTCATAGCGACTTAACCTGAACACGTGGCTCAAGATACGCACGGTGGGCTTGCGGGCGCGCGTGCGGGCGCACACGCCCACTCAAGACTCAAGACTGACCTGACCTTCTAGCGCTCGCCTGGACTTGCGATCCGACCATCCCGTCACAGCGCGCGCATTGGTGATAAAGCGACTTCCATATCGCCAATGTCAAAGAACTTCTCGCGGAGATACTTACACACCCTACTCGGGCTCCATTGCGACGCATACATCCGATTTACAGTCTTCTGTCGCACCTTCCTCAGGCGTCCAAGCTAGGGTCTCCGCCGGGCAATACACGTAGCGCACGAGTCCCCACACCACGCTCGGCTCCTCAAGATGAGCACGACCGAGTCTCAATTGGCAGGCGAGCCGTACACGAGCCGATCGGCAGTAGAAGTCGGCGCTACGGGAGCAGCTGTAGGCGGAGCTGGAGGGCTTCTCCTCTCTTCCGTCAAGAACAGTCTTCAAACGCACAAACATGGCGCTCTAGGTATCTTTACCAGGACTGGTCATCACATCGCAACTTTGGCAGCCGTGGCTGGCGCTTTTGCTTATACGGACGCTTTTGTGGCTAATCAGCAAGAGGAGGATACGTACTTGAATGCGGCTGCGGGTGGATGCGTGGCTGGTATCATCCTCGGAGCTAGCAGTGAGTGGACTGTCTCCTCGCGATGTGTAGGAACGTCTTGCGCCTGCCCGGATCAAAGAAGCACCCAGCAGCATCACGCATTCAAGATCCATTGTCTCACCCCATCAAACTGACCCTCACTTGCGTCTCTCCGATGCGCTAGGACGATCTCTCCCCTTTGCTGCAGGGTCCTGTCTAGGTCTTTCTGCCCTTCTCGGATCCTTCAACGCAGCGGGCTCAAGTCTTCGAGGTAGATGGGCGCACGCTTCTCCACTGGACTCGGCAGCTATGGGAGGCTCTGAGCAACATGGCGATCACGGTGCTGCAGCTGGCTCCTTTGGATGGAGAGAAGAGCGCGAAAGGAGGCGCGCACACTTCTTCAAGGTCAGTTTGGCCAGGGGTGCACTACGAGTCGGCAGTGCTGGATCGCGAGGTGTCGCGGAGGGAGACGGCTCGTATGCAACATCAGGTAGACGGAGCCTGTCCTCGTTGGGGAAAGTGGCATTCTTCGTATTTCCTGCTAGAAATCGCTGACGCCTACCTCTCACCGCTTCACAGCCAAAGGAAGAGGCGCAATAGAGGCGCAAACACACCGATCTATTGACTGCGCAAGAGTTCCAAACGCATACAATCACACACGCAATCGATGTCTTCGCTAGCGGCAAAGAGACGCAACGGCGGCAATTGTGCGGGTACCGATCGTTTGCGGACGAGTGTGCAATGCGGAAGATTGAAAGTTCGCTGCCTGTCGAGCACTTGGTGCTTCGGCTCAGGCAGCGACCTAGCTTGCATGCTCCGAGCTGACCTTGTCACCGCTGATGCCTGGACGCGACAAACTGCTCCATGAGACTACTCGCAGCACCAATTGACCGCTTTGTGGAACATCTGCGACCAGGCGACTGCGCTCGACCGAGGCTCTCGAGCATGAAGCTAGTTGAACGGCAAGCACTCGTGACTCGTTTCAAGCAAGCTCCTTTGAGTCTGTGTACCTCACTTGCCCCTTTACTAGCACGACCGAGCCGTCAAAGTAGCCGAATGGGCAGTCAAGTCGCGTACCATCATGAGTCCTCAATGTGAAGCTTTGCAGCGTCCGAGCCAACAGTCACAGTCACAATCACGAGTCCAAGTCTGAGCAGGGCTTTCCCCCGTAGCGAGCTGGCTGCCCCACGTGCATGAAGCCGCGCACGCCCGTGCGGACGGGTATACTGTAGGCTTGGATGAATCCGGGCCGGCTCAACGCGCGAGCCCGCGGCTCATCCTTCGGTGCCCCCCGTCTTCTGAAGCGGACGGGCGCGCACACGCACATGATGCACCAGCCGCGCTGCATGCAGGCAGGGAAAGAAGAAAAATGTCTGTGACCCGCGCGCTTGTTGTTGTGTCATCAAAAAGGTGGAGCTGCTGCTGCTGCTACAATCAAAGAATCACGAATGGGAAGGCTGTTTGTTGCGCTTGCCCGCGTGACCCTGGACGCTCACGCTTGCCCTTTTGAAGGAAGGCGAACCCAAAAAGTCTTTCGTAAGCAGCACATTCATCATCTAACAACTTCAAGACTCTCAGCCGCGCTGTCTCCTCCCACGTTTGTTTCGCGATAGAGAGTACGCCTACTTGCGGGGTGCTGACGCAGCAAAGAAGCGCAAACTGTCATCTTCCAGCGTCTCTCCTCGACATGGCGGCCGAAGCTGCACCTGTGGCCGCAACGGCGACTGCGACAGATCCTAGCACGGCACACTCCGCAGAGCAGACAAGTCCGAATGGAGTCGTCAGCAATGGCGTCATCCACGACGAGGAAGCAGCGTCGGCGGCCGCGGTGATGGATGAAGGTGAGAGAGGCAATGTGGCACTCTTGCCGCTCTGCACCGCTCCACATCGACTCTGACTGATTTGCTTGCGCGCACACCCTCAGATGCACAACCCTTCGAAGTCGCCTTACGCCTTCCGGCTAGACCTTTGCTGCCAGCGAATGCTGCGGCAGAAGGGTTGCCCGAAGTCCCTAGCCCCCTGAGGGTAGCAGTGACGGCGCAGGAAACGCTCAATGACCTTCGTCTTACCATCACCGACAGTCCCGAAGGCTACTGGCTGGGTGCCTTCTGCTTCAGAAGGCCCGCAAATGCTCAGACCAAGGCGAACGGCAAAGTCTCAGGTGACGACGCTGAAGCAAAGTTGGGAGAAAGGCTGGGCGAATGGATAGAGATGAAGGAAATCTTCAGGGACGTGCCCAAGGAGGATCGTGAGCTGTACGTCGCTCATGGTGAGTAGCGTGCGCCTCACATCGATTGTATGCTATGCCCTGCCCTGTAGCTCAAAGTCTACGCCCTCCTTCGTGTCAGTCCCCTTCAACGAGGCGGATGCGAGAGCACACGTGCAGCGGCTCAGAGAGCTACTCTCGAGCGGCCAGGCGGATCCCACATCGCTCGGCCTCGATGGCGGGATCAGCGTTCAAGACTCAATTAGGAACCCACAACTCTGGCTGGACGAGGCAGCTTCGAGCGCGCCCGTCGCAAAGAGCAAGGGAAACAAGCAGCAACAAGCAGCCGCAGCGAGCGCAGCCGCAGCAGAGGCCCAAGCTAGAGAGGCTCTCACCAGGACGCCATTCTTGGATGGTGCGGTGGATGCGACTGTGGGAGCATTGACCAGCTTGATGCCGGTCCAAGCTCGTGCTGCGAGGGCATTTCCTACTTGCTTGAAGAGCCTGGCTGTCTCGCATTGGAGTCCGCCCCCTCACCATCTCCGCGTGCAGCAGGGTCATCTCCTCTATCTGCAGGTCGACACGCTAGAGGGCGAAAAGCTGTTCATCACCTCCACCACGCAAGGTTTCTACATTAACCGCAGCACATCATTCACTTTTGATCCCAGCCCTCGAGAGGAGCATTTTGCCTCTGCAAGCCTTTTTGACGTCCTCTGCGGCTTCTCCAAAAGCTTCCTCAGCAACTTTTCGAAGCTCTTCAAGGACCCCGTCTCGCAGAGAGACTACTTCGCCGTCGTGCCCTTGAGCAACTGCCTACCTGCCCACCCTTGGCTTGCCAGATCCAATCCGCACCATGCTGATCTGCTGCGAAGCCAAGCTGCGTACCTTCTCACTGGTGCCGTCTCTGCCGACACCCTCGATGGCACGCGCGACTGGAACGACGAGCTGCAGAGCACAAGGGAATTGCCGCGCGCCACGCTCTCCGAACGCCTAGTCCGCGATCGCGTGCTGAACCGCGCGTATGCCGAGTTCACCCTCGCTGCCGTCAAAGCTGTGCCGCGCGTGGCGCTCGGAGAGGTGCAAGCTATGAACCCGATGGACAAGCCGGATGCGAGAATGTACCTGCACAACAATCTCTTCCTCTCCAAGGGCGCTGATGGTGTCGATATCTACACCCACCTCGGAGGTGACGAAGCTGCGCACGTGGCCGTCAGCAAGGACCTTGCGGGGATCCGAGCGCTCAACCAGCTGGACCTCGATGGACTTTGCCTGCTCGGCACTGTCGTCGTCGATTGGAAGGGCGAGAGATGGGTCGCTCAAAGCGTCGTGCCTGGCTTGTTCCGAAGAAGAGATGACGACGAAGCTTTACTCGCAGAGGGTCAAGAGTCTGGCACCGCCCCCCCGCCTGCACCAAAAGCAACTTCAGACTCCTCCAAGCCCGCCTCGGCTTCCCGAATTGACCCCAAAGAAGATACGCAGGTAGTGTACGGCGGCGTCGAGGGACCGGAAATCATTCGCACCGACCCCGTCTTTCACAAAGTCTTCGGCAAGATTGCCCGCACGCTTCATCTGGCTGAGCACAAGGTGCCGGACGCGGAGCAGCAGTCAAAGAGCCTGTGGTTGAGCGTCGACTCAAAGGGCCTTCGAGGCGCCGATGGTCGCAAATATGCGCTCGATCTGGCTCGCTTGAGCCCACTCGACGTCGAGTGGCTCGAGCGCGACTATGAAGGCGCTGTAATTGCCGACGACGCTGCAGAGATCGATGGAGCGACTCAGACCTACCCTCATCGCATGACTCTCCTTAGGCAAGAGTTGCTGGAAGTCTTTTACCACAGCGAGTTCCGCAAGTGGGCCAAGGAACAGGTCGCGGCGCGTGGCGACAGCGAAGACAAGTCATCGACCGAAGAGACGGATGCTGCGCCTCAGATCGACGCTTCCGAATTCAAGCTGGCATTCAATCCAGACGCGTTCGTCGAGTTCAAGCTGCCTGAGACTGAGGGGGCGGCGAAAGTGGAAGCTCCGTCCGCGGCAGACGGCTCCGTGCAGACGCTCATTACCGATGAGTCGGAAGCTAGCGTGGCTGCCGTACGGGCGGCCAGTAGATACCTTCGCGATACTGCCATACCACGTCTCGTCACGGACGTGGCCAGCGGTCTCTACGCTGCGCAAGACGGCACCACGCTCACGAGGCAGATGCACAGCAGAGGTATCAATGTTCGATATCTCGGCTACGTGGCACACCTTTGTCACCCTACGCAGAGAAACAGGCTGGATCAGTCGCTGCTCTCCAAGGCTGGACCTGGCCACGAAGGCTTTTTGAAGGCGTTTGCGTCGATCGTGACGCAGGAGATGGTCGTTCGAGGTGCTAAGCGCGTGCTTCGGGCCCTCCTCAAGCCCCTCCCAGCAGACCAGGCACCCTCGGCCATCTCTCACTTTCTGAACTGCTTGCTGGGTGCTGCTCTCGAATCAAATCCTCGGGCCGTGTGGCAAAAGTCGCCCTTTCATGTTGCGGCGGACGCTCCGCCCGCTTGGCTCGAAATCACTTCTCACTCTGTGGTCGCGGATGTCCGCGCCGAAGTTCGTCGACGGTACAGGTACGAGCTAGCGGCTAACTTTTTCGAAGCGAACTTCAGAAAAGGTCAGGCGCTGCGCGAGCTATCTCAGCGTTGCGGGTTCCAGCTCAAGTTGCAAGAGTATAACTTTGAGCGTGCAGACAAGCCGCTCGTGAATGGTCATGCGAATGGCGCGTCGGAAGATTCTCAGACCGAGGCGGTGACGTCTCCCGCTGCGACAGGATCGGCTCCATCGGGCAAAAAGAAGAAAAAGGGAACATTGCCTGAGACTCAAGTCGTGCCTGGCTTCACACCGGCTCGACGAGGTCCCAAACTCACGACCTTTGAGCCAGAAGACATTTTGCACCTCTTGCCCGTCGTCAAGGACTCGACGCCAAAAAGCGTCCTCGCAGAGGAAGCCTTTGAAGCTGGTCGCGTGTCCATCAGTAGAGGCGATATCAACCTCGGAGTGGACCTGCTCATCGAGGGTATCGGATTCCACGAGCAAGTCTACGGCTTGGTGCACCCCGAGGTTGCCCGCTGCTACTCGCTTTTCGCAACGATTGTGCACCACTTTGCCAGCTTGCAGGCAGTCGAGCATGACCAGCGCGTCAGGCAAGCCGTCGCAGAGGGCAAAGAGGCGCCTGCTGCGCCAGAGACCAACGAGCATCTGACGTTGGAGAATGCGGTGAGGTATCAACGACAGGCAGTCACGCTCAGCGAACGCACCTTGGGATTGGATCACCCCGAGACGCTGACGCACTGGCAAAATCTGTCGGTGTTGGAGCGAGCAGAGGGCAATACGGAAGCTTCGCTGAGATGCCAGCAGCGCGTCTTGGAGCTGTACAATTTGGTCTATGGTCCGAATCACCCGGACACGGTCAACGTCCTCAACAACATCGCCATGACGCTTCAGGCTGCCAGGCTGTTCGAACCCTCCCTCAAAATTTATACGGCAGCGCACGAGCTGGCGCTGAAGCTGCACGGAAGCGAGTCCATACACACTGCCAATTTGGCTCACGAGCTCAGCCAAGCCTACACGCTCTGCGGAGACCTGAAGAATGCTCTCAACGTGGAGAAGGAAGCGTGTCGAGTGTTCGAAGCTAGGCTGGGCAAGGAAGATAGTCAGACGAAGGAGTCGGAGCAATTCTTGCAGAGCTTGACCACATCTGCTGTGCGTTTTGCCAAGATGGAAAAGGAGCGAGAGGCGGCCGCCCTATCGTCTGGACGAGGAGCGGTCAGAAGAGGCAATGCTTTGGGTGGATCTCTGCTTGCGAATGGAGCCTCGCGCCAAGCGACGGTTGCGGGCGGATCGGCCCAGAGACTGTCAACAAACAGCGTGGTGAATGCAGCGGCGGGTGCACCGCCCAGTACGGCTCCGTCCGGCGCTGTGCCTTCTACGAGCAGCATCGACGATATAGTCGCTTTCATTCAAGGGGGGTCAAGTAGCGCCAAGGGCAAGGCAAAGTCCACAGGGGGCGCGATGAAGAGGAACCGGAAATAGGCGCCAGGAGGCAGACGCACGCAAAAAGGAACTTGGTAGCGAGTGTCGCGACCAAGAAGAAGACGCTACTTTTGTTTTCACCACTCTTACATAACCAAAAAGCTCCCCAAAGGAGCGCGCACGTTGGGGCCTTCCTCTAGTCATTGCAGACCCTTCACGTTATAATGCACTCCCTCAGCACACACTTCTCCCCACTCATATCGGCGATTGCAATGAGACATTTCCCCCGTACGTGACGCGTGGCGTTTCCAGCGAGACCAGCTGCTCGAACGTGGAGGGGCTCCTTTCGACGTCTTGCTGAACGTTTGACGAAGGTGCTGGCTGCATCAGCTCACTTGTTCCTGTTCCTCACATACAAGATATCCCCGAAATCCCGAGCTGACACCATCGCTTCTAGCCTAGATTAGCCGCGCGCTTGCGAGTCCCGTCGGATCCGAAGTCGATCGAGTGGTGAGTGGAGCTGCATTAAACCCGATGCGTCAGCGCGACGTGCAGAGGTGTGCGTGCCCCTGCCCGGCTAGCGATGCAGCCGAGCTGCCGGAGCGTTAGTCCGTCAGTCGGTCGCTCTTAAGGACGCAACTTTGTGCACTCGATGCTCTTCATCCCCTCTTCGATCTGAGCATTCAGCACTCGACAGACACGCGCGCATACATCCCAAAGCTAGCCTCGTAAGCCCGTCATGTCTTTTGACTTTCTCTCGATGATCCAGCTGATTGCGGACAGCGACCCAGCCGTCAGGCCAGCGCGCTTCCACACCAATTATAATCCCGTCAAGATGGGCAACACGGCAGATATCGCGTACGGCGGCTGCGCTATAGCTGTAGCTGTGAATGCGGCCATTGCGAGCGTCGAAGCTGAAAGGCAAAAGCGAGATAGCAGCGCATCTGCAAAGGGCAAGTCGACCGCACCGAAGAGCAAAGCGGTGTACGCTCTTTCTGGGAATTACTTGGGGCCGGCGCGAGCGGACAGGCCCTTCATTGTGGATGTCGAATCTCTGCGGGATACCAAGACCTTTACAACCATCCTGGTGCGATTGAAACAGCGCCTTGACTCTGGAGAAGAGAGGAGCTGCTTGGTAACCATTGTAGACTTTGTGGCTCGGTCGGACCTGCCTGAAGCTCAGCGCAACATCCTCACCTACAATGCCGCACCTCCAAAAGTCGCGCATCACTCCGACTTGCCCCTCGCATCCGAATGGCAGCAGCAGCGCGTTCGCGACAACCTTGTACCTCAAAAGGCGCTGGACATGTCCATAGTCTTTTTTGGCAGATTCATGGACATCGTCAACAGCAAATACCCAGACGACAGCATCTTGGGACCGAGTTTGTACGGTCTCTTGCGCGACTTTGAGACGCAGCAGGAGCATCTGTCCATCCCGGAGAAGAACAGCACGGATTGGTTTCAGTCCAGTGTAAATCTCAATGAAAGAGAGCATGGGGATTATACCGCCACCAACGCCCTTTTGCCAATCTCGACGTACGCTGCAAAGTGAGTCGTCGCTGAGGGGGTCCCAGAGCGGAGGTGTGATCCGCTGATTCTCGAACTCCCTGCACGTGGCTACAGCATCAGCCTCGCGTCGTTCTTCTTGGATGGCGCCTTGTCTTTCTTGAGTCTCTCCTTCTCTCACCGCTGGCTCGCAGATGCAGGTGCATGCTCTTCGCTCGATTTCAGCCTCCGCTTTCACGTCGACGATTTTGATCTGGCGCGGTGGCATTTGCGAGAGGTCAAGACGCACGTGAGCACGCATGAGAGAACGTACAATGAGGCGAGAATGTGGGATGAGCAAGGCAGACTCGTCGCAACCATGACCCAGGTCGGAGTGCTCAAGAAATTGCCTGAAAGGTCGCAGAAGCAGGCCAAACTCTAATTCCTCTGCATCACCGAAACGCACATCGCGCAGCAGCACGACAATCGTGCTGATGATAATGAGCATCGGGACGCACAGCACCCATCATAGAAAAGACGCCGCCGGCACGAGTGCCAGAATGGTGCAGTGGAGCCGCCTGGGAAGGCGAAAACGACGGCACGTTCGCCAGATGCCCCAGCCGAACACTGTATTTTCCTGCGCTGGCTAGTGGTCTGGCCATGCTGACTCTCCTGAGACTCTCGAGCGTGCACCCAGTGCGAGTGTAGGTGCACCTGCGAATCAAGTGGCTGACACGGCGTGGGCGTCCCAGGAGTGCTAAGCAAGCGCGCAGCACCGTGTCGTCCATCCCCTCAGCCACATTTGTAATTTTTCTCGCGAAGAAAATAATCGCACCAATCGTCTTTGTGGAGTGCCATTCTGAATATGACATATCAGCCCCGACTCCGAACCATCGGAATTGGTAAATCGTGCGAGCTCGCACGCAAGCTGTCACCCTCATTACGGGCCGATAGCCTCAAGCGGGGGTAACATTCCGGGAAGCGTCTCAGCGAATGTCGCTCATCTTTTCGGCAAGACCTTCGTGTGAAGGCATCCCAACGGCGGTGCAAACGTTGAGTCAGATAAGTCCGCGCCATCGGGCACCTGACGCAGACTTGGCCTGAGTCAGAGACCTGCAACAGACGAGCGGATGCTTACTTGACGCAGCCTATATCAATCAATCACCACATGTCAAGAACCAGTGCGGACCTCCGTCATGAATCCGGTAAGGACGGCGGTCCGAGTGTTGAGTGAGGGCTTCATCGCGAAAGCTGTGTCCGAACTTTGTATCTGATGAGACACGAATGTGTGATGGATATGTTTCCGGATCCTGCGGCTTTTACAGCATATTCGAATGAACCTCGTACCAACTGCCTCTGAAGGTCCCGAGGCTCGCATGAAAATACACCCTCTGACCAGGAAAATGAAACATGCAAACATGCAATCGATCGGGTGTGGACGCTTAGCCTTTGATCGTTGCGGATGAGCCAGCCGGACTTGACCGCCTGAAATAGCTGACGATGCCGCTGCCCGGCAGTGCGACATTTGCTATCGCCAGAACGGCGGCTTTCATGAGCTCCATCCAAAGACCCGCGCGAATTCAATCTCGAATGCGCTTTCTGCTCTCTCTGCTTCTGCGAAAGGATTGACGAGCTCGGGTGAATTAGACGTCGTGTCTGATGATTGACGATTGACAGTTATGCGACTGTGCGCAACGGCTTGGAGTTCTTGCCGCATTTTGCGCGTACCTTTGAGCAGCGCCTGTCGCCCAAGCTTCTAGGCCGCAACACTTTGCGCAATCTGTTCAGCAATCGTGACTTATCGAGGTGTTATTGCTGTGTACCGGTACTGTACTGTACCTGCGCAGGGTCGATGCAGCTAGAGGCAGCACAGTTGAGACCTCGATGAGCATGCATGATCGTTGCCTTACAAACAAACGAGTCACCCAAACTTCACGTTTCATCGATTCAAAAGCGCACTCGCTGCTTTCTCGGCTCAATATGGCGCTCACTGTGACTGGAGCTTCTCGGCGAGAGCGCAGAGCTCGTGTGGATAGCCATGTGCTTTCCGGGCTTATTTACTTCTCTCTTTCGACCTCTGGGCGATGTTTGATGATAAATTTTGTAACTAGCAAGCCTCTGCAAAGAAATGAATTTTCAGCTCCGCTACATTGCATGCGCGACAGAAGCAGAGGTCGCGCCGGCTCGTGTGAACTCCGTCGATTTGAGCCGGGGAGCAGCAGGGTTGTGCAGCGGGAAACCGACCGTCGCCTAGCGCTTTCACGTCAAAGTGGCCAGGTGCCGTTGAATCGCTCGCGACTCTTGACTGTCGGCAGCCGGAAGCCTGAATGGTGTAAACGTCAAGTGTGAATGCAAGCTGCTGAAAAATAGCGCTAGTGATGGGCCAACAGTCACAGTGAAGTTTCGGTAAGCACGCGCAGAAATTGGACAACAGTCGGCGTTCCTGCACCTCCACACCACCGAAAATTGGAGAACATTTCTCCAGAACATGCTTCAAGGGGGCGAATGAGCTTGGCTACGAGGGACCTGTCCCCGAGATCCTCGACTCGAAATTGAGCAGGCAAACGCAGTCACAGTCGGCCACGCGTTGGGAGAGGGATATACAGCACTATACTTGCGCTTTCAAACTACCTGGGGCAACGTCTCCTGTGAGCCATAGATGCGCCCCGGCACCCTTGGCACAACACTTCACGTATCAAAGCGTGCGCACCCTTTACCCTTCTCTGCGTGGAGCTGAGCAAGGGACGGAAGCATCGGGGATGTGGGCTCGTGCGCACGAGACAGCGTGCGAGTACTCCTGCGAGATCTTGACGGCTTGCATCCAATTTGCCCTGAAGTCTGCATGTTCGTCTCATCATTCATGCGCGACCTTGGCAGTCTTCGGAGAATGATGCTGTGGGCCACTGCCTCATCCCGTAGTCAGCCAAGTCCTTGCTATGCAACACCGTATCATCACTAGCGCCCAAACGGTCCCTGCCCCGGCGCCACGCTCAAGCATTCCGGTTACCGAGCGAATTCTGCTTTAGAGCGGCCCTCTTCGTCACCTCTCCGCTCTGTCACGAAACTTGGTCCCGAGGCGGTATGAAGCAATGCCACCCACGATTGCAATCGGCTGATACGACGAACCTTTCCGATGCTGACGAGTCCCGCCCGCAAGGATGCCGGCCATGGGGACCGATGATCACCTCGGGCCCACCGCATCGCGGGCCGTCTTTCGTTCACAGAAGGGTCGCGTAGTGAACACAAGAAGCCGCTAAGCATTCGCACCCGTGAACGCTCCATCCGCGCTTGCCGGAGTACGCTGAGAGCTCGGTAGAGTGTGTCGACCCCCCGGAAAAGCGAGCATGTTCGCAATTGCTGGCAGCAATACCAGTGTTTTTGTGCTCCCCTCAGGCGTAGGTCACCATAGGAGACGGCCGACACAGGAGTTTTAGGTGTTGTCGCGCACCTTCGGACACGGTCCCCTGGTTACGCAGCACATATAAGATCGCAGCGTCTTTCGCTCTCTCGACCCGTCTCTCACCTCACAAATTCTGACACACACATACACACGCACGCGCACTCACGCACACTCACGCACACACACACACACCTGTGTCTTACACATTCCTTGACCCATCGACTCAAGCACAGCACCATGACGTCCAAAGTCTCCTCGGGCTCTATGGACTACTCCCATCGACCCCACAAGCCGCACCCGAAGGACGAAGATCTGTACGAATATGTACTCCCCGATCTCACTATGAAGCAGGTCCTTGATGCCATCCCGGCTCACTGCAAGATCGTCTCCACGTACGAAGGCATCAAGATGTGGATTCGAGACTGGCTGATGGCATACGCTGCCTACAGAGCGTTCGTCATCCTCGACGCAGCCTTGGCCAGCACTTCGCCCTCCTCTCTCCCTGCCAAAGTACTAGCGGGCACACTCCTTCTCTCTGTCAGGATCTCTTATGCTCTTCTTCAAGGCACCATTGGCTCGGGTATTTGGTTCGTCGCGCATGAAGCCGGTCACCGTACCTTGACCACCTCAAAGACGGTCAACGAGGTCTGCGGCTTTATCAATCACAGCTCTATGCTCATACCTTACTGGGCATGGAGAATTGTCCACGCTAATCACCACGCCAACACTGGGCACATTGACAAGGACGAAAACTATATTCGTGAGCCCTTTCGATGCGCGGCCTTGCACAGCGGCGCTAGAGCTCACCCTTCTCGCGTGTCATGTTCCAGCCCGTACTCGCGAAGAAAAGGGACTCAAGCCGTTGCGACCTGCACCTGTCGACGACTTCACACCCCCACTGACCCCTACAAGCGCTCATCGGGCCTCGCTTTCGGAAGATGAGCATGATGGCAGCTCCTCGCATTCCTCCTCCGTCACTGCGACGGAGGACATTCAGATTCATCAGGCCATAAAGGAGCCGAGTCTCGGCGAATGGCTTGCCGAATACGCCGAGGATGCTCCCATCTTCAATTTCGTGTGAGTCGTTCAGCTGTAGTGCGACTAGCGCGGAGACGTGCAGCTGACTTTGTGGAGTGCCGACCACAGAAACATCTTTATCATGGAAGTCTTCGGCATGCCCCTCAGCGTGATCATCAACTTCGGTGGTCAGAGAAAGTACCCATATGGCACCAGCTACTTTTCGCCTTCTTCTCAGCTGTTCAAACACAAGCACAGGCATCTGATCATCTTTGGCAACCTCGGCGTTGCTGGCATGCTCGCGATTTTGGCGAACTGGATTCGGGTCAGCGGCTGGAGCCACGTCTGGTGGGCTTATTTCATGCCTTTCCTCGTGGTGCGTAGATTTTCTCTCCGACTTCGCGTAGCACCACTGATTGACAATCGCTCTCGGTGCCCTGCCTGCAGACGAACTTCATCGTCGTCATGCTGACCTATCTGCAGCACATAGATCCAGAAGTGCCTCACTTGAGCGAAGAGGTCTGGACATTCTCTCGCGGCGCTCTCTGCACCGTCGACCAGTCCTTCTGCGGTCCGATCGGTGATTGGTTCACGCACAACCTGTCCCGTTACCACGTCGTACACCACCTCTGCAGCACAAAGATCCCTGCACATCATCTGGCAGAGGCGACGGAAGCGGTCATTCCTCTGCTTGGCAGACACTACAGGTTCAGACCAGAGAAGAACCAGCTCAAGACACTCTGGCAGAATGTGGCAGCCTGCAAGACCATTGCCAACAAAACGGATCCCGTCATCTTCAACCTCGATGCAAACGGTCACGCCCGGGCCTTCCACGCCAAGTCGAAAGCAGACTAGGTCTCGCAGTAGCAGTTGGCTCGCTCGCCTTCTTGCTGTGCTATACATCCCGACGCGCCTTCCACTCTCCTTAACCTTGTCAGAAGACTGCACTCTCTACACCTTGCCCCGTCCTGGCCCTATAGAAGACCTGAGCGGCTCATCCTCATTCCCAGCCCGCAAAGTCCACCACCTTCTCTTTCCACCATTTTCCCTTTGAGCGACCGTCCTGGCATGGACATACATCCATACACGACCCATGACCTTCGCTCTCGAACATGCTTCCTGGCACAATCGTGTTTTGCGCTCTGCCCTGCCATGATCTGCTCATCAAGGTGCGCCTCCGCACTCCTTGTACCATACTGTATCCCTCCTCGTACGCTTTCGCCTTTGCCGCGCTCTGTCTCTTGACGCTCGAGCTGCCTACTCTTTAACTTCTCGGTCAAAAATGGACACTTTCCTCTCTCCTCCCTGCGCGGTTGGTCTTGACCCTTTGGAGAGTGGTGATTGCGAATCACGTGCTACGATAGCTTCCGAACCGACAGTTGACTGCTACGCGCCGCATCTACAGTACGCTCGCTTCGTGGTGCGGTCCAATCACGAATCTATCTGACTTGGCCTCCTTGCGTGGTTTGTGTGGCTTGCTCTTGCATGTGTGCGCATGAGCATGGACGCAACTTGCGCCTGCCTACTACACGAGGAAGGTAGGGTGCCCGTCATCGACGACGTGACTGCGTGCTGTCGAGCGCCTCTTCTTCTGGCGCCTCGTTCTCTGAGTTTGAAAGCCAAGTTGGCCGAGCGCTATCGGTCACAGCGCTGTCAGACTGCACCGGGAGGAGGCTCTTGATGCTTCATATCGTGATCACGTCCGGCAAGGCCATTCCCTATACTCAAAGCTGAAGAGTGCAGCTGGGGTGCGCTCGATGACGGTTATCTGCAGTTGCTGTTGCATGTCTGAGACTTGAGGGACGAGGAAAGTGCCCCCCCACCGCTCTCTTCACCGAAGCAATTCTTGGCTAGATGCACGGAGCTCCTCATATCGCTGATGTTGTTCCGCATGCAGACGGAGATGGACGTTTGTCCCTAAAGTCTGGCTCCGGCTCGTCAGCAGATGGCAAAGGCAAGTCAAAGTCACGAATGCTGAGCACGAGGAAAGTCCAGCGAGTCTGGGGTCGCTTGACACGTCGGCACGAGATCCTCATCAGAGATCCCTCTAGTCTAGTCTATGACCAGCATCTTCTCTCAGCACCACACCTTCCCTCCCCCGCACCGCTTACAATGTCTTCAGCAGCGAACAAGCACCACTCCGAGGCGGCCCACGCGCCAGTGATGCTTCAGGGGTTCGAGTGGAACACGCCAGCTGGAGGTAATCACTGGCAATGGTTGAGGGACAATGCTGCGCGATTTGCCGCCATGGGTATCACTGCGATCTGGATTCCACCTGCCACCAAGGGAGGTAACCAGGATGGCACAGGGTACGACATTTACGATATGTGGGACCTGGGAGAGTTCGAAAGGAAGCCGGGAGAAGGAGACGGGACGAGAACAAAGTATGGTACCAGACAACAGCTCGAGGAGTGCATTGGCGCGCTCAGGCAGCACCACATTGTCGTGTACATGGATTTGGTGTGGAATCACAAAGATGGAGCCGATGGGACAGAGAATTTCAAAGCTATCAAGGTGGACTCCGAGAATCGTTCCAAGGATATCTCTGAGCCGATAGAAATCGAGGGATGGACCAGCTTCACATTTCCTGGTCGTCAAGCGAAGCACAGCGGATTTCAATGGAGCTTCAACCACTTTACGGGGGTAGACTATGACAACAAGTCTGGAGACAAGAGCATCTACAGGATCGTGGGCGAAGGAAAAGATTGGGCGGATGATGTAGATGAGGAAAAGGGTGGATTCGACTTTTTGCTAGGGGCGGATATCGATCATGCTCATCCAGATGTGCGGGAAGAATTCACGAGGTATGCCAAGTGGCTCGTCAGAACATTTCCAATTGCCGGAATGCGCTTCGACGCCGTAAAGGTGAGGAGGAGGCATGCAGTTGCGCGCGCGCCGCAGACCCTGCTCACCCCTCTGCGTCCGACATGTCAGCACTTCTCCCGCGCCTTTTTGGCATCCATGGTCAAAGTCATGCGCGAAGAAGCTCGACAGATCAGGAAAGAAGCTGGCAAGGAGCCCTTTGACGAGACAGATGGGCCATGTCTCTTTGCAGTCGGCGAGCTCTGGAAAGACTCTATCGAGACGATTGTGCATTACGTGACAAATTTTGAAGGAGAGCAGATGAGTTTGTTTGATGCGCCTCTTCACTACAATTTCAAGGAGGCTGGCGATACAGCGGAGAACTTTGATTTGAGGAAAATTCTGGATGGCACGATGATGCAAAAAAGACCCATCGATGCTGTCACCCTCGTCGAGAATCATGGTGCGTCTCAATGAGTTGCGAGACACGCCTGGCCGCGCACGCTAAAGCTTCTAACTCTCTATGACTACAGATACGCAACCCGGTCAATCGCTGGCGTCGCCAATTTCTGCTATATTCAAGCCTTTGGCGTATGCTCTAATTCTTCTTCGCGCCGAAGGATATCCCTGCGTATTCCTTGGCGATCTGGACGGCTGCCACGCCGAAGGAGATTCTCAACCTTCTGTGCCCAAGATGAACGATCTGGACAAGTTTATCAAGGCGAGAAAGTACTTTGGCGCTGGTGAACAGAGGGAGTACTGGGATCATCCCAATTGTATCGGATGGGTCAGAACGGGGGCGGACGAGAATGGTGGATGTGCTGTGGTCCTGTGCAATGGAAGTGGAGATGGAGGTAAGAGGATGGAAATTGGCAAGGTGCGCTTTTGAGTCTCTATTGCTGCCCTGCTGCAGCGCTGCGTTGACCGCCCATCCATTTTGGCGTGATGCAGGACCACGCAGGAGAGAAGTGGGTAGACGTGGTTGGTTGGAGGAAGGGCGAAGTTACCATCGGAGACGACGGCTGGGCAGGTAAGTGCTTCTTCGGCTTTGCGGTCAGCGGCAGATCCTGACACTTATCTCCTTGCCGTTCCGGTGCAGACTTCCACTGCCACCCACGAAGCGCTGCCATCTGGGCTCGCAAAGATGCAGACGCTATCAAGGAATTCGCGTGACACGCCATTGCAAGTGACCGGAGGTGGATTATGACATTCAAGATTGTTGGCAGCTTTTTCCAACCAATAGATTTGGCAGATTTCCCTGGGTCTACACGCTCGATACTGACTTGACGGGTGTCCTTTGGCTATCGTATTTCGCATTGGTCTGCCAGTCAAGGCGATCTCATGTGGATGCCTCCGACGCGAAAAGTTTGTTCAAATCATGAGTCCGATGTGGAACACCTATTAATCTCCAATGCAATCACAACAAGCTTGCTTTCTGAATCAAGAAGCAATCGATCACGACTGGCAATGAAGAATCACTAATGTGACTCACACATGGTGAATGGGAACCAATGACGAATCTGTGTGAATTTTGAATCGCGAATGTCCCAAGGAGGCGCGAGGAGGAGGAAGAGGAAGTGGTCACGTGACAACATTCCGCTTCTTTGAAAGCGGGGTTCGCGAAGCCGATCGAGCCGGAGCGCGTGCAAGCCGATCAAGTGCAGCGTTGATTTCAGTCAAGAGTGGCTCTGTGCTCGTCTCGACACACATCACTGGGCATCCTAACTCCTCCTCTCTGCTCGCCCAAAGAGTCCAGGTGCACTACTAGCACCGAATGTACCTGTAGATCAAGAGCGCTTTAACGGACGTCAACGTCAACCTGACTTTACACGGCATCTTTCCTGCCCAGTCCGGGAATTTGCAACAGCTCGATTGCTGGTTCCTTGATCGGCGAGGCGCGACATGACAGACCCATCCGGCTCTTCGCCCGCCCTAGCGGGACCTCAATCGTCGATCACAAACGACTCCTCCGGCCGTTCTGAGCAGCAGCAGCAGCAGCAGCAGCAGCAGCAGCAGCAGCAGCAGCACGCGCAAGCTGTGCGCTTTCTCACTTCTCTGCGAGCCCATCAATCCACCGCTGTCGCTGGCAGCGCAAAATTGGAGGAGGAGGTGCGCTCTGAGCAGCGAGGATTTTTGAAAGCCAAAGGATTGAGCGAGGACCAAATTGCTGCTGCCTTTAGGGAGGCAGAGAGACCAGCTTCTGACGCGATGGCAGGTCAAGCAGCTCCAGCTCCAGCTCCAGCTCAGACCAGCATTACGGCGGAGACGAGCGAAGAGAATCAGGCGTGGAGAGCTGCAGCTACTGCTTTCAACGATCCTTTGCATGCCGCACCTGGATCTACCTTGCTACCTCTCCCTTCCAAGGACTATCCCGCTTCACCGCTGGCATTGTATTACGAGCAGAGAAATGGTAGAGCGCAAGAGTCCGTCCCTACCACGCCAAGGGATAGATACAAGGTGTTGCTCAGGTTCTTTGCTACTCTGAGCTACGCATCCGTGCTTGGCGGTGGCATTGCAGCTGTCGCTGTTGCGCTCTACAGGGTGAGTGGAGTCCGAATCGCGCTAGGGATGTCGCCGTTACTCATACCTTCATCAACAAACTCTTGAGGCATATATCCTACCTCGACTCACAGAGACGCTCTCAGCTCGCTCTGCCTTGTTGAAGCATCATCACACACAATACGGCTCCTTGTTGGAAAAGATACGCCTGGTCGGTAAGCAGGCCATCGGGGGTCCTGTGCAGGCCGAGTCGGCGGATGAGCCGGCAGACGTGGCGCCTGAAACCGCAGAGGAAGGCAAGAATGGCGTCGCCACAGCAGTCAAGAAGGTGACTTTCAGTGACGAGGTGGAGAAAGACGACTCTTTGAAGTCCGAGACGGCGGCGGCCCCGCTTGCGGATCCATCAGTAGAAGAGAAAGAGACAAAGAGCGCAATGAAAAAATCTGCATCTTCGACATCCATTCCCTCTGATCCGAGCTCCCCAAAGAAGAGCGTGGCGGGTCTGGATGCTGAGGGAGAGGCTGTAGTAGCAGTGGAAAAGCAAGAGCAAGAACCTCTCAAGCCGATTTATCTATTCGACGATCTCTGCGCCAGCTTGACTCGACTTTCGACGGCGCTCAAAGGCGAGTTGAGACCGACGGATGCTGGCGTTCGGGGCTCCAAAGCTCCTGCTCGGTCTCGACTTCCTCCAAATCTGGGGTCAAAGCAAGCGACCGTGTTTTCCGAATCGTCCGCCGATGAAGATTGGGAGTCTTCCTTGTCCGCATCCGAAGGGGAGGGCACGCACGCAGAGGAAGAAGAGGACGAGTTGGAATTCGATCCTTTTGCTCCCATACCGCGAAGGCATGCGAGCAGTAAAGTTCGACGTAGAGTAGGTCCTTCCAGTCGACTGGGTGGCGGCAAACACTCGCCTTCACCCTTGTCCAACTCTTCTACCGATGCGCACACGACCAGACAGGGACAAGGCCAAGCACATGCTTCAAGTTCCAACCCCAAAGAGCTCTATTCAAGACTGAGCAACCTCAACTCCTACATTAATGCGCAGAGCTTCTTAACCAGTACAAACGACATGGGGAGGTACAATGGACCGTTGGGCATCTCCAATTCGAGCAGCACCTCCACACCATCGGGTTACTTGAGCGCTTCTGCGAGCGAAAATGAGAGCCCTTTCAAAGCTAGAGGAACGGCCACTGCTGCTACCGCCACGAGCGGCAGCGGCGCGACGGACACTTCAGCTGCACCAACTGCCGTCAGAGCGACGGATGTGAATCAGGTAAAGGCAGAGATCAGAAGTTTGAAAGGTCTCTTGTTGAGCAGGTGAGTACCGTGTCCCTTCCCTGGCATCTATCGTCAAGGCCGCTACATGCCTGGAAAGGGAAAGGCTTCGAAGTGCGATGCGCGTCATTGACATGTCACATTCTTTGCCCATTCACCGCCCACTCCTTCCCCCTCCCACCTTCCCCCCTTTTTTTCTCTTCCTCTTGCTAGACGAAATTTCCCCTCGTACTCTCGTCCGCCCGTCGTGCAGTCTTCTTGATCGGCATTAAGCCGGCGCCGCATGCTCTCTTGCCCCGGCCGGGTCCAAGCCGCACGAACATCGCCTCGACAATGCACGTTGTACCAGACCTTTGCGCTCAATCGAGTGTGCGAAAAAAGTCTTGCTTCATCTTGTCCCCTTTTCCGCACTTTTACATCCCCTCGCTCAAAGCTTCTGATCGCGGCGCAATGTCATTGTACGAGAGATATTTTCAAGTCGAGTTTTTCTTTTGATCATGGGTTCGAGCGGTCCGAAGGATTCGCGAGGGCGTATGGTACAATGTGGAATCGGGAGATAGCTGCGCAAGGGGGGGAAAGGCAAAGGCCGCTCGCTCATCTGCCCGGACCGCACCCGACGACGAAGCTTGCATCTCCTGAAGGAAAAGGGTCAGTCCACTTGCATCGTATGCGACAGTAGCAGCGTCTTTCCTCCCAAATCCTCGACGCCATGCTGCGCTTTTGCAGGGTGCATGCCTGCCGCATCCCCTTGCGTTTCTGCGCTCGACGGGTCGTGAGATCTTTCTTGCTGTTGCTCTTGCTGATGCTTCGACCATTCATGCAGCTCATCGCCCCTGTCCAATTCGAAGGAGAGCCCAAGGGTTTGAATCTCTTTCCGCATCTCTTGACAGCGTCTTGCATGAGCAAGGCAGGCAGATAGGTATGGCAAAAGAAGACGAGCCGAAGAGGTGTGAAAGGGTGAGCTGATGCGATGTGATGTGGTGGACCGATGCGCCTCGACGAGAGATTCTCTGGTCCTCTTGAAAGACTGATGAGGATGTGGCGCGCGCCTACAAGACCGTTCCGACTCACAAAGCGAGCAAACGCGTTTGTTCTTTTCTCCGATCAATCTGATCCCGCATGAGCTGTTTGAGATCTTTACGAGCCTTTCGCGACGAGGAGGGAAGGAAAGTGGGGACGATCCGCGCGGAAAGTGACGTGGACGCAATGTTTCGCAAAGGAGGTCGATGTCAACCCTAGCAATTTGCTGAGTCGCATCGCGTCGGAGCGAACAAGAATTGCCTCACCTGTCTAGGCCTGATCTCGTTGATGAGATGTTGGATATTGATGCAGATGCTCCGCAAATGTTCCCACTGATCTAGAGCTGTATACCTCTCCACCGCCTGTAGCTGCTGCTGCTGCTGCTGTTGCATCGCGTGTTGTCCTCCTTGCATCCCCACCCCTGCTCCTCCATCAAGTCCCCCATTTCCGACGTTTTGCCAAACTGTGTAATCGGCCGGCGGGTGAGTGAGGGTATTGACGAGCTGTAGTTGCGTCATCAAAAAGCTTCGAAGGAGAGTCAGGAGCGCTGCTCGATAGTCTATTCGGACGGACGAAAGAAGAAGTATAAGAAGAAGAACGAAAATGTGCGAGCAAGCGTGCGTCAAATCACTGCCGTACTCGTCGGATGCCACCTCTTTCC
>CCYA01000118.1:115698-165958 GCA_900000165.1 Ceraceosorus bombacis
TGATACGAGGCCTTTTGGAATGCTAAGGGCTTTTCTCCACAAACTGCTGAGCTGAGCTGAGCTGAGCTGAGCTGAGCTGGACTTGAACTGTGATCAAGCTGGAGTGTACTCTGCATCGAGCACAGCACCGCAAACATCCATGCACACACATCACATCTCCCCCGTTCAATCGCTCCCAAGCTGGTTAGTCCACAGTCCACAGTCCGCAGTCCAGTCTGTTCCCTCCCTGCGCCTGCGCCCCCCCCACACACAACGATGAAAGCCGCGCGCAGACTCACAGATAACCGTCCGACATTGTGTCTTGACGTTTCACTTGCCGAAAATTTGATCGATGGAAGATTTCAGAGCGGGATCAAATGACTAGCTTGCAGGTGGCTGAATCAGCCGTACTTTGTTCAGCTCGAGATGCGAGCGCGAGCGCGAGCGCGAATGCGAGTTGAGCTGGCACCGTGTTTGGGTCTTACTTGTGAGGATTCGAGCAAGTCGCGACGTGAGTGGGGTGATGATGATGATGATGATGATGATGATGATGATGATGATGATGATGATGATGATAGTGGAACACTGGCGAGTGCGCGCTACATGCTCGCTGACGAAAGCTCACCACGGCGCGCATGCAATTTGAATTCTGAATCAAAATCAAAATGCGCGAACTGCCCGCGTGCAAATCTCGACGAAGTGCGGGCTCAAATGTCTCGTACGAGAAGATGGAACGCGCACGCGAGCGAGCGAGCGAACGAGCGTGCGAGCGCGGTTGTGACTTTCTGCTTCGGTGCAGCCATGGATCTTGATTTGGCATGGCTCTTCTTCAACAGCTTTCTTCGCACCCATTCATTCTGCTCCATCTCCCTTCATTCATGATTCACAGAGAGCTTATTGTTCTTCCCCTTTCGTACAGCTCCCTTTTGCATCTTTGTTACGCCTCACCCCCTCGCGTCGACTGTCTCATCGGCCCGCGTAAAATGTCTCAAAGGCTCCTTCGACCCTTGCTGCGCGGCAGCAGCAGCAGCAGCAGCAGCAGCATCGCGACCACCTCCTCATCAGCCTCTTCGCACGTTGCAAGATCCGCAACTCGCTGCACGATTCATACGAGCGCTATCAGAAGACAGAATGAGGGTCATCCAGCCGCTGTTGCTGCTACTGCGCCTCAAGTAGGCTCAACGGACCTAGCGATCGATCTGGATCCTTTTGTTCAGCAGCAAGTCTTTGCGGATTCGCTGGCATTGCAGAACAAAACGAACGGTGAGTTGAGAGCAGGGCATGGAAGTGGTTTGGCGCGGATATATCGAGGTAATGACGCTGATGCCTCGATCGTCATTGTCAGCAGCACTGGGACCATTGGAAGAGTCACGGCACGTGCACGTCATCATGTCTGCCCTGCACCCATCCACCAAGCCCTCGTCTCAGACCCTAGTGCCTCTGTCTACGCACGTCTTTGGCAGCACACCACGACGAGATTTGCTTCACTCTGCCGTAGTGTGGTACTTGGATGGACTGCGTCGAGGAGGAGGAAGCACAAAGACGCGAGCGGAAGTATCGGGTAGCGGAAGAAAATTGAGACCTCAAAAGGGGACTGGAAGAGCACGATTGGGTGATCGAGGAAGTCCGGTGCTTCGAGGAGGAGGCGTAGCTCACGGACCCAAACCTAGAGATTTTTCCAGCAAGCTGAACAGAAAAGTCAGGGAGATGGCGTTGAGGAGCGCATTGAGCTTGAGATGGAGAGCGGGAGATCTGTTCGTCGTTCCCAACTTGGCATGGGATGCTCCGCCGCGCATCACTGGAGAACTCAGGAGATTGCTAGGCAGCAAACAGTGGAGCGATGCGCTCTTCTTGACTGCGCCGCGCGAACCTCTCAGCTTGGGTTTGGCTAGAGCGCCCAATCAAAAACCAAGCGCGGTGGAGCCGCAGTACGACGTGGCAAAGATCGAAGCGCACCGAGAGATCACTCGACACTTTCAACTCGCCTCTTGCAATATTCCCAAGGTTTCGCTGATACGTCTACACGAATTGGGCGAGAAGAAGAGAGCAGGTGCAAAGAAAGGAACGAGGGAAGCTAAGGAACCGGGAGAATTGCACGCTTATGAGATTCTAAAGAGGAAGAGGTTGATATTGGACCTTGGAGCGCTGGAATGGATCGAAGAGTATTTGGGAGGAAGCATTTTTCATGCGAATGATTTGGAGGAGACGCAATTGATGCTGCGCGAGGAGGAGGAGGAGGATGTTCGGGCTGCGGCGATGGGGGCTGCTGCTACTGAGGAGCTGCTGCTACACTCGGAGTCGGATGTGGTAGAGGAAGGAGAGCAAGAGCAAAAGGAAGAGTTGGAAGAGGAAGCGGAGCGATTCTTGAACGAAGCGGGCGTAGATTCGTTGGGACATGATGCTAATGCTGAGCTGGACAAGAAGGAGACAAAGTAAAAGAGGGGTGTCTAGAATGTCTGTAGGAGAAGGTGGGATACGTACACATGCCCCCCTCCCAATCAGATGCGGCCCCTTGCGAACCACGATGCGTCTTTTGCGGCTCGACGCGAATCAATTGATCAGGAAGGCGCTCCGTCGTCATGCAATGCAATGAGTGCAGCGAGAAGATGCACGAGTTGCGACTTGACAGTATCTTGACAGTATCATGCTTAACTTTGTGAAGAGCTAGAATGTCGTGTGTACAATTGCTGGCATGAAGAGCGTCCAACGCGCGCGCGCGCACGCACGCAATTGTGAATCACGAATGGAGAAAGAAGCGCTTCGTTGACTTGAGCCATCGCCCCGCGACCCGCGACTGCGACCCGAGAATCGCAAAATGGCGCAGCACATCACATGTTTTGAGAGCAGGCAAAGTGTCGACTGACTTGCAAATGGGGACTGGTCATGTGCATGGCAGCGAGGTTGCATGCTGGTGCTTGCTTGCGGTCAAGCGTAGCGAGCTCAAGGGTTCCTTGTGACGGCACTGGGAGGTACTGAGATAGCGGGCATTGCATGGGTAGACTTGCAGCACGCATAGCTGGGGTCTTGACAAACCTTGGCATCGGGCTCCTGAGCCCCCCGCACGTCGATCGCTACTCTCATTTGAGGCGACACTGTAGAGACGGGGCGCTCGCTCGTTGAGTGTATGTATGCGTGACACAGTCAGACTAAAATAACCGGTGCAGCAACAGCAACAATCTTCAGACTGCAGATATGAGAGCAGCATAGTTCGAAGGTTCAAGGCGATGTACAACGGCCGTGCAGTTAGCAAAGAGGGCTACGCACGGGGCTGAAGATTGCAATCGGGTCTCAGAGACGGTGAATCATGGCACACGAAGGAGAAACGTGGCTTTGTACGTAGCTGCATTTGTACGAGACTTTCAAGAGCCAAAATCCTTTGAGGATCAAGGACACTGAGAGGCGAGGTAGACAGGCGTATGCCGGACAATGGGCACGCCGGTTCCGATGTGTCGGGCGCACCGTGATGAAAGATACTCGATCGCTTACATGATCTTGGCCTTGCCGGTTCTGATGACATGCGCGGGCCATGATCAAGGACCCTTGATCGCTTCTGAATTCTGCTAATCGAATCGTCGACGTGCGACACCCAGCGTTTTGTTCTCTGATGAGTATTGGATGGGCTGCCAGGCACGCGCTCAGCCGAATCACCGCCCTCTAACTTGCATTGCTGAGCCTGATGATCGCCATACGAAGCCGATCGAGTGTACTCAGTTCCCCATCCAGGCAGAGGGCACTCTGTGCTGGTTCCAGGTGCTGAGAGCTCCGACTCGCTATCGCTGTCAGAGATAATGCGGCGATTGCGATCGATCTCGCAGTCACGTACAGTCAAAGCTTGCTTGAGCTTGGCCTTTAGCTTCTCGATTGTCTGCCTTGATTCCGCCTCCCTGGCTTCATGCTCTTGTAGTAGTCTATGACAGACATATTCTTCTCTATCGCACAGCTCCTGGTACTGACGTTCGTAATTCATTTGCCTTGCTTGCGTCTCTGCCTCGCTGGCTTCGAACTTCCTCCTCCATTTGCGCTCATACGCCTTCTCGATGCGAATCTCGGCCCGCTTGAGCTTGCGTTGGTAACTCGTTTTCTCTTGCTTACTAACATCCTCTTTGACTCTTCGCGCGATTGCGAGGCGTTCGGTGTGGAGCTGCTCTTCTTCTTCATCCAAGCGCTGACGTTGCGCTGACGAAAGTCCGGTGCCTGGTATACCTTGCGGCTTTTGCTCCAAAATCCTCATCAGAGCTTGCGCCTCGCTGACTCGCGAAGCCGCGCTCGATAGAGCTTCGCCGATAGCAGACCATTCCGGAACGTGTGCGGTGACTGAGGTCGGAACTGACTCTTCTGTGCGCGAAGTGCCTTGGCTGGTAGTATCCGCTGGTTGATTCTGATGAGCAGAAGCTGTCGGTTGCAAGCCTTGTGGCTCACCATCCGTAGCGGCATCGACACACGTAAGTTGGAGGCTCTCCAATCGACTTTGTTGTGCTCGCTTCAAGCGCAGGTCGTTGAGGTCCTTGAACCACGGCACAAGTGCCTCCAACTCCAAGAGCTTCCAGAAGTCCCGCTTTGGATCTCCGGGATAGTCGCCGTGGTCGTTTCCGTGGTTTTTGATCTCGCCGAGCTGGGCGTGGGTAAGGTCAAATGCGCCTTTCATGTCTCTGTTTCTATAGTAGTCGGGTATTCGATGTCGAAGCATGTGTTGCACCTGATTGTAGACCATCTCACCGAACTCCTTTGGCTTGCGACCGGCGAATCGACGCGGAAATAGCCTCTCGATGATTGCTATGCTACGATCTTCGCGCTGCCTGATCGTCTTGGGATCCTCTTTCCGGTCTGGTCTCCGCTCCATGAATAGGGCTTGGTCGGAGCGACACCGAGAAAGATGGCGCGCGAGCTTTCCTAGCTCTTGATCCGTCCAACTTCCCTTTTCATTGAAGTTGATGTCGGTCCAATCGAGAGCCGGCCAGTTGGGATCGTCTGCATGCTGGGGCTGTGCAGTGTCCTGGGTCTGCGTAGAGGAGCTGAGCTGTGCTCCTAGGAAGACGGCGGGTGCGAGAGCTGAAGACATCGTGGCAAGGAGCTAGACTGTACGTGCGAGATTGGGAGCGATGTGTGAGAGACAGTGATAAGGGCTCACAGTCAGTGAACGGCAAGACGAGCCTTCGCCGGCAACTATGAAGCTAGCAGAACAATGATCAGACGTGAATAAGTCGTGGGTGTGTCATAATGGTTTGCAGTCAAAGTCTGAAGTTGAGGGCATATCTGGCATCTGATGTGCCCAGGGGACGCGTCGCGCACGAAGTCCGCCGAGCGTGAGCGGAAACGCGTCACCCAATCGCAAGCTCATCCATCGCGGCTGCCTGCTGACCTATGCTGCATGAAGCCACGCTCTCCCTAATTATTGAACGCAAAACTCCCAAACATCCCAAACATCCCAAACATCCCAAACATCCCAAACATAGGGATCATTGAACGCGCCTACGTCTTGACATGATCGATTGTGGATGCACACGAGCCTCCGCCATGTCAGATGCGACCTCAATAGTCACTGATCCGCCCTTGACTTGCGTTCGGCGGCGGTTGTGTTGACGAAGTTAAGATACGAGGTGGATGTGGTCGAGAGGCAAGTCGGTGGGCCACTGGTGGGCCACCAAAGTCACATCAAAGTCACACCACATCCCAACCAGACTCGCACCAGATTTCAGTGCGGCGCACCACAAGAGCCTCGCGCGCGCGCGCATGCGAGCTCTGCATGAACACGTGACAGTCCAGAACAGCATTGATGCTCTTGAGATTCGAAGAAGAGCATATGACTCAAGAGTCAAAATTCCAAGGTGGACGGGGAGCCATTCCCTGCTCAAACGTTGACGATCTGATGCATAGATTGGAATTCCGAAGCAAAGGCACAGCTTGCCGTGGTTAGAAACGCGCAAAGGACCCTATCAATGCTAGGATCGGTGTCTACAACGGTGCAAGCAGCGAATGAGGTGGCGGCTCTTCGCCCGAATTGGTGCAAAACCTGGCATAAGTCTTAGAGCTGTGGGCGACTCGTCATCATCTCTTTCGCTTCTTGTGCCTTCTGGAGGTGCCTCGAGGACTGCCAGCAACGCGAACTTCCTCCTCAGATTCCTTAGATTCAGTCGTCGACTCCTCCGATGCGTCCGTCGCTGAGCTGTCACTTGTCGTTGAACCGTCATCGTCGCTATCTCGCACGTCATAGACCGATGCCTCGCTTCCTTGACGCTTGACATCGACAGATCGATCCCTGCGAGAAGATCCTTTGCGCCTGCCAGTATGTGACTTCGAGCTCCTCGATGACTTTTCTGACTGGGCCTTGTTGCGCTGAAGACGATTTGCATCTTCGAGCTGAGCCTCGAGCTCTGCGAACTTGATCTTGAGGCGTTTGTATTTGCTGTGGTAGCGGTCAGCGCGTGCGGCTTCCTCCTCTCGGTCCTCGTGCCAGTAAGCCTTCTCCTTCTCGAAGTTTTCCTCCCACCTTGACCATTCCTTTTTCATTGCGCGCCGTTCGCGTCGAACTTTGAGATCGCACTGGTGTCTAAGCTCAGCTTCTTGCTTTGTGTGCTCAAGTCGCTCAGTCGCAAATTCGGACCGCAACTTCAATTCTTGACTTCGCCACTTTTCCTTCCACTGCTCGTCGCGCGCCGATTTGCACCGCTCGATGTCGCGAGCGCGTTCGGACTCCAGCTCTTTCAATACCTCTTCCCTCGCTTTTCGCCTTGCCGCCACTGACTGAACGGAATGTCGCTGTTCGATCTCCTGCGTGGTACGTTGGTTTGCAAGCTCAGACCACTCTCGCTCCAATCCGGAAATCAATGCTCCAGCCGCGCCGCCTGCAAATGCTTGTTCACACCAGAGAGGACGGTGATTGGCGAAGACCACTCCTTTGCTGCTTCGGTCATGGCCGTAGCGCCCACAGCAGGTCGACCTGACCCACTGGGTGCGTCGGGCGCAGCCCGGGCGCCCAGCGGCATTGCAGGCGCAACTCTGCCTGCCACGCTGACGGCACCCTGGGTACTATCGGCCTGGCTCCGAGCCGAGATGTGGGGAGTCGATTGAGTGCTGGCTTGAGGAGCATGTGGATTCCTGAGCGGGGCGGCGGAGAGCGCAGGCTGAGTGCCAGCAGTCGTCACACGCTGCAGACATGGAGCTGTGTGTGCAGTGGGGCAGTTGAGACGAGTGTCATTGGCTTGCCAGCTGGCTGAACAGAGTACGATTTGTGGAGCTCTCGATGACTATAGCGCAGGGAGTCTTGAGTCGCCGAACAAAGAGTCCAACACGACTCGTGAGTCGCGAGTCAAATAGCCGTGAGTCGCGAGTGTTGGTCTTTCGATTCACGATTCACGCGTCGCCGCGAGTCACTCAATCAGTGTACAAGAGGCACGCGACACGTGAAATGCGCAGCTCTCCACACATGAATCGCAGGCGCATCGCGATGAGCGATCGTCATGCCGCTGTAGCCAGTCACGAGTGGCGTGAAGGTGAATCGTGCATCATGCCACTCGTGACTAGATGATGAGGCGTGAAGCGGAGCCAGCAGCAGTGTAGTAGTAGTAGTGAGTGCATGCAGTCATATGGTGGTGAGTCTTGAGTGCATGCTGAGCCACGATCGCTCGATCGTGATCCGGTGTGGCTGCGCGTCGGCCTTCTGAGCGGCGCATCACAAATGACATGTCTGCGCTCGCAAAGCCGAGCACTCGGTCAGGTTTGGCATCATCCTGCGAAGAGCCTGGCAGATGCTGGCTGCTGGGACCTCGTATTGGCGTTGCGGGACTGCGTGTGAGATCTGTCTGCAGTCAAAAGACTAGCAATTTGAGTATATACCGAAGACAAAGAGTAGCCTTGCTTTTGATGGAGCTCGTGTCACAGGTGAGTGAGGGAGAGACATCGAGCAAGCTCAAGCAAATCATGCAATTTGTCAAATGGCGGGGCTGCGGCGTGTGCTTGGGCAGTCGCAAGTGAACGACTTGCTACTTGCGTCGAAGTCGAGGTGTGATCACGAGCTCGTCTTGGTGTGAATGGAGTCGTAATAATAGTGTCGCATGCTCAACGTCATGGGCATGAATCACACTCGTAAATATTCGTGATTGTGTATACTTACGATTCGTGTCTCATGCCCGAAGACTCACGACCGCTTGACTCACCACTCGATCGTGACTGACGAACTCGTGACTCAACTCTTGACTCGGAATCAGAAAACGTCACTCTTGCCCACGCGACTGATGCGTGTGTGACTTTCTCGGGTTCGGAATTAGGAGGTTGCGACGCGTGGCGCGTGCACATATAGGCGTGGCCTTGGGAGGCGAAGCCAGGCGTAGAACGAGTGTGACTGAAGCCGCACGCGCGGATGAGCGGCGCAGAGGCGCAGGATTTGGCGCAGCGCGCAGCTTTTAGCGCCTCGCGGCTGCGCCAAACCTGAATCGCGAGCTAGGTTTCTGATGCACGCAGCACGCAGCACACAGCTAGGAGCGCGTGTAGACTTGGACGACGCCCACGCAGTAAGTCACAGTGGCGCCTGCGAGAGCAACAGCCTCGGACCCCTCGTATCTCAACCTCGTCGACAGCGCCAAGTCGTGAGTGTGTAGGCGGACCTTGCGTAGTGAGGTGGCGACTTTATGATCGAAGGGCAGCGCAACCTTCAGAAGAGAATGCATTCAAAAGTTCGATCGATGCATGTAGGCCCGAGTGCAGAGGTACCTCATGGTCCTCCAGCCAAAGTTCTTACCAGCATAGTATCGCACAAGTCTCCAGCGCAGCTCTTCTGCAGCCGATCCACTGCAACGGTATCGAATGGATAGCGACGCATCGTCAACTACGCCATCCACCTTCGTCCCTCTCCACCATCATCCCAGATGTCCAACTAATCGAGGAGCCACTTGTACCGAGTGCCCTCTGTTCTCGTGTTCCTGCTCAAGCCCGCTGGTCGGTGCATCCACCCCTTTACCTCTCCCTTTTCACAACATCCATCCTTGCCTTCTCAAGTGATAGCGTGCTGGACACGTTCGAACACGCCTTTTAACACCTCTACTTTACTCCAATCCCTTTCCTTTTTCTTCGACAAACGCCCGATTTCATCTTCTGCAGTGACCCTCGCGAATCATCGACGAAGACAACATGGCGACCACTGCAATCGCCGACAAGAAAACGCAAACTAATTTGCCCAACACAGGCGCAAAGAAATTTCTAAAAGGGATGCGCAGCGCCAAGGAGCTGAGGAGACAGCAACAAATGATGGCAAGCAGTCGCAGTCAGTCGGCCGCCCGCGTTGAACAAGTCGAGGAGCTGCCTTGCACTGCGAGCCAAATGTACATTGCGTTCGAAGAGGGTATGGCGGCGGCAACAGGTGCTGGACTCCTCGATACCAAAAACGAAGTGCCGCCTCTTGACCCAATCTCGTACTCGTCCACGACAGCCGAGGGCGCCGAAGCCATCAGCAAAGCCATGTCGGCTCTCCACCGTCTTTCCTTCCAGTATAACCTCGAGCACGATGACGGTGCCGTTGCAGCTCAAGAACCGACCTTGAAGAGCAATGCTGGACCTAGAAATCTCAAGGACCTGGCTCGTCTGCGCAGCGCTGTCAATGCGCTCGACTCGGCCTGCATACATGCAAACCCTGGTGTGAAGGATGAGCTCAAGCCAAAAATGGTGAGGCGCAAGCCTGTCAGGTGGGATGACGCGTTGTCGCAAGCTGCACTAGCTAGCAGCTCACTTGTGATGCCAAGCTCTCCAGACACGCCAAGCCAAAGCGCAAAGCCCAGCAGTGCCACGTTTGAAGACTTGGCCAATTCGGATGCCTTTGAAGCTTTCGAGAGCTTTTCCTCCCTCACCGACTCGTTATGCTCTTCCACTCAGTCCGTCGACTCGCTGGTCACACCACCCGACTCTGTCGATCTTGCTCATCAGGGACTGCGCTCTCCTGCCAAGGCTCGAAGCGGGGCGGGCATCAGACCGCCACTTCGCGATTTCCACTCTTTACCGACGCTCACCCATGCTCACTGTAGAGTTCTGCAGGTGGATGCACCGCTCGAGCAAGACGGCTCTTCCTTAGACACGGATGAGGACAGGGTCCGCGCAGAGATGCTCAACGCCTTAATGTATTCCGAGTTGCCAAGAGATCATGAGCTGCGCCGAGACAGCATCATCATACCGCCTATCAAAAGCATGGTGTTCAAGAAGGGGACCAACGCGATCAGCAAAGATGTCGCCCAGGATGTCAAAGACGACAGGGATAAGCACACAAAACGACGGTCGACGTACGCTCGACTGACGAGACGCAAGGTGCTCAACAATGGTGCGCCTTCGCCTCGAATCCCGTCTCTTCTTCTGTCCCTCTCGGAACGTTCTTCGATGCTGGCAAAGGTGACGGAGAAGTCCGAAGGCTCGCCGAAAAGTGCGAGCTTGTCTGCATCGCCAATGGCTGCTAAGCTGCCCTTGATGCCCCCAGTACCACCAATGCCAGCACTGCCAACCTCGCCCAGCTCACCACCTCTCCCCAAGACGCCAAAGACTCCCCGCACACGCAAATTAGCGGCCGAGTCGGTCACGTGGCGTCCCAGCGACTCCAGTCGAGCATCGTCGATCCGAAGGAAGATGACCCAAGGCATGTCCGCAATCCCGCCACTGCCGCAGAAGTCTCTTTCCAGACCCACAACGATCGACATGGGTATTCCTCGTAAAGGGCTCGGCCCTGCAAGCATCGATGTAGACACGCTTGAAAGGCTCATCAAAGATACGGAAGCGATCAGAGAAGAGGGAGACAAGGAATGGAGAACGCAAAACGTCGCTGGTGGTGAGGTCGTTCAGGGCGAAAGACCTGGTCACGTCAGGTCGTCGAGCGAACCTGCTATACTTCACGAAATTCGTGCCGCAGAGGAGGTCGAGGCGAGCTCAGTCAACATCAAGACTCTATCCGTCCAATCAGAGGTGCTTGCTGGTTCAAGGACTGCAGCGAAGTCTTCGGCTGGTTCAATCTCATCGGTCGGCACCGAAGTGCTCCTCGCCCCTCCTCGCAATTCGACCGAGGACCAAGCAACGCCTCGAGCCAACATGACTAGGAGCTTTTCAGAGTCGCAAGTCGAGCAGATCATCGAGGCACCTCCTCGTCGTCCAGCAGATCAAGCTAGAGCTTCAGCGCTTGAGACGCCAATGGAAGAACTGACCACTCCGACGCCGACCGTGGCCAAGAGTCGCATGCGCACCTTTCAGCGCTCGAGACGCGCAAGCCCTTATTCGCACTCGAGACAAGCCAGTACCAGCAGCAACGCGTCCGGCATCAGCTCGCATGCAAGCGAGAACGATGGTGCGGCGTCTAGCGTTGCTTCTTCGGAATCAGGATACGACTCGCTCTTCGAGTCTGACACGGATTACGCATCGGATGGCGAGCAGAGCGTTGGCACCTCTGTAGCTGAGGAAAGCAGTGACGATTCGGTTGCTTCCAAGGGATTCAAAGCACGAAGCAGCAAGGCGTTGTCGCAGTACAAGCCTGGATCCAGGCCTCCCAAAAGGACCATCACGCCTCCCTTGGGTCAACCGGCATACCAAATCGTTCAGCAGATCAGAGCCGAGATTCAGCCGTCTGCTCCGGCTCCAAGACCTGACGGGCTGACCAAGTTGCGTGCCTTCCACTCCGAAACTCAAGTGCACAGGCTTGGCGACCAAGCTAGGAACGCTGCAGTCGAGCAGCTCCAAGATGAGGTTGCGCAAGCTATGATCGATGCGTGCCAAACCTTTGCGAAGCAAGACTTGGATTCTGACGACGAAGGCAGCCTCTCGGAAACGGAAGCTCTTAGACTCGCAAAGGGCAAAGATGTGATCCTTTGGCACCTCAAGACGCACACGAGGGGAGATGACCATCTCTTCCCTAATCCGCATGCCGAGCAAGTCCGCCACGCGTCGCCCGACGAGTTCTTGTTTCCAAATCCGCATGCTGATGCTGCTCAGATAGCGCCTGCCGAGAAGCTGGACAGTGCTCCTCAAGCAGAGCGAGCAACGTTCGAGATCGCTCCCGCCACGCCCAAAGTGGTGGTCCAGCAGCAGCAGCAGCAGCAGCAGCAACGCAGACCAAAGAAGAGCCACATGAGGTCCAGGCACGCTCCGTTGGATGGGAGCGGTACAGACGGTGAGGTCTCGGATGCCGCCAGCTTCGTCGGTAGCTCGAGTGGCCGCGAGACGCCCCTGCTCGCTCCGCTCAGGTCCAACTCCATCAGCTCTGTCTCAAGCTCCATCCGATGAGAAGTGGTCTTGGGGCTCTTAGATCACGATGCGAATTGTCAGCCCTGGTCTCGCGGCCCCCTACACACTCTTTTGCATTTGTACATGCGCACTCCATTCTTCCGATCTCTTCGAAGAATATCAAAACGCTAGAAGCACAAGAGTGAATACATGACGGTGTTTTGTCCTTCCTTTTGCGCGACCTTTGTGACGTGTCTAGACTTGACGATGACCATGCATCGCCCAGGACCGTGGCAATGCTTGCACACGGCTTGTCTCTAACGTCAAAAGCGGCGTCCTCGAGGAAATTGGCCCTGGATTAGTAGGCGCGCCCAGCTGCACCAAAGCGCCGAGAGAGGAAGCGTGAAGGAGGTCTGGCTCATGACCTTCGACTATCGAGCACTTCTCGACGCATAGAGTCAGAGATGTAGAGATCCTCTGCCAGATCTTCCAAGGGCCAGTCTGCGCCCCCTAGAGAGTAGTTACGGATCTGCTCATCTGTGAAGTTGTGCGAGCTGCGCAGGTAGGCTTCATCTAGCAGGAATTGTGCGCTGGGTTGGATGAAGATGGGCGTGCATGGGGGTTCACAAAGGGCAAAGTCAGTCGAGGGCGCAGTTTCGAGGTGCAGAAGAGCGAAGCCAGCAAAGCGGTATCCATGAGCTCGCTCAACCTGTCCAGAGTGCGTTACTCACGTGAACTTTGATCCGTCTTGCTCTATGATCCTAGCAGCAGCATCCGCCACGATTTCCGGCGATCTCCACCTCTTCTCTTCCGTCTCTGCATTCGGGCTAACGATCTTCATGGCGCTCGTTCCGATCATCGTGTAAGGCCAAAGCGCATTCACACCGATTCTACCTTTGGTCTCTGCCGCGACAGCCAAGGAGACCAATGACATGCCCAGCTTGGACACAGTGTATGCTGAACCGGTCTGGGCAAATTGAGCGGGCCAAGATCCGCCCGATGGGGAGAGCAGGCCGGTATGCAAGGGAGGAGAGAGCGTGAGAATGTGCGGGTTTTTGCCTGCTTTTGAAGAGGCCTCCAGATAGGGCAGAGAGGAGCGAGTCACGAGAAATGTTCCACGAGAATTGATGGATGACATCAGGTCGAATGCCTTGACCGGAATCTGAGCTGTGGGTTGCATGTTGATCGCAGATGCCTGTAGAGAGGGCAGCAGTCGCGCTCAGATTTCAATACACAAGAGCTGCATCTTACCGTCCCTGGGCCCGTGTCCCCATATAGATACACAGCATGACCACTCACATTGTTCACCACGATATCAATGCCACCGAACTTCTGTGCGGCGCAATCGAAGGCCTCGCTGACCTTCTCCGCATCCCTCACATCCAACTGGATAGCCAAGCCCTTGACCCCATTGCCCGATTGAGATCCAATCTCATCGATCTCCTGGGATGCTGTGTGAATAGTGCCGGGCAGTTTGGGATGCGGTGTGGCTGACTTGGCAGCTACCACCACGTTTGCTCCTCGTGAAGCCAGAGCCCGACCTATGGAGAGTCCTATGCCCCGAGAAGCACCGGTGATGAAGGCCGTCTTACCCTTGAGCGTTTGAGCTAGCGACATGCTGAATCACGACAGAGTGTGCAGGTACGTCTTGTGGAAATTCGGAGTGCTCCCTATAGTCGACCTGACTGAGACGATGGCGTGCGCGAATCACGGATGTAGCCCAAGTGAGAGAAGAGAGAAGCACGACGAGGGGTGGGCGTCGTGAATCGTGACAGGTTGAAATGGTCAGGTGTAAGCCCACACCCACCCAACTGTGACGCGTGCACAACCTGCCATAGCTCGCTTCGGCTTACAAGATCGGGCAGGCACCGACCGCTTCGGTCATCGGTCAAGCAGATTGCCGGGAATCCCAGCAGCAGCTTAGTCGCGCGTTTCAACCCATACGCAGCTGCTGCACGCGCGTGTAACTCCATCTCGATGGTATTCAGAAGATTTCAAGAGACGATATTCAAATTCTTGATTCAAAGATTTGATTGACCCAAGACCGAACATCACGTGACTCGCCAAAAAGCGATAGGAGTCGTGAGTCTTGAGTCAAAGTGAGTTGCATGGGGTCAATTGTGATGCAAATTGCTCCTGAGTGTGCTCTTGCCTCGGCAGACTCGATCAATCATCTCTCTGCTCTGAGCTGCATCCTCCTCGTGTACCCATGAGCTATCGCTTTGCCTCCTTTTAGCGGGGTCGAGTCATTCGCACCGCACAAGCGCGCGAGAGAGCCCATGCATGACTCGATCAAGCCCGCTCGGCGCGGCCTTACGGAAGAATGTCCGACAGGCCTCGTCGAGCTGCTCCCAGGCTCCGCAAGCCCCAGTGTGAGGCTGGACGTGATTCTCTTTGAAGATGAGATGAGAGCAAAGCGCTTGGAGCCGTGAAGATTCACCACAAGCAGTCACAGTCACAATCAAAATCGCGATGTGTGCTGCCTCAGTCAGGCCGCCGGATGATGCGGCGAGAGCTCCGGCCGCTGCAGACAAAATACCTTCTGCTGCACGCATGCTCCGTCCGCCTATCATGCAGCGCGAATTAGCGGGCGCAAACGCAGCGCAGCACCTTACCAGTCACGAGTCACGATGAGTTGATTGGTGTTGTGAGTGTGAGTGCGAGTAGCGATTCCCATCCTGGATAGCGAATCAGCAAGCACACGGCGCGACGATGCGAGTTTGTGCACCTGACGTCCGCCAATGCGCAGCGGCGCAGCCATAGAGCTGCTGATCGAGTCGTGAGTGTTGTCACTCATCAGCTCCCAACGTCGCAGGAAGCCAAAATCAGGCCAAAAGTGTTTCACCCCTGCAAATCCCGCCTACCATCTCTTCTGGCTGGAGAAGATTAGCAAGCGCTTGGCGAGGAGGTAGTCGAGCGATTCCCATCGGAGGCACTCATACGAAGCATCATTGCGTCTCCCATTTCCTCTCGAGCCCGCCAAGCTTCTTTGTTGAACACACTTTCTCCGCACAAGAGCAGACCTGAAAGCCTCACACTAGACATCGAGAGCGCGAAACAGGTTACAGCAGCACCATGTCTTCTTTCAAATTTTTACCCTCGCAGTCCGGGTCGATGGCAGAGACCCAGCAGGCTTTCTGGGGCCAGCTGAGCTCCACCGCGAGCGCGCAGGCAAGAGATACAGTCACAGATGCCGTTTCAATGCACACCCTCGTGCTTGCACTTGTTGCGCTTGGCACGGCAGTAGCACTCACACATCTGCTGCTGTTAAGCAAACTCAGCACATCCCGTCTAGCGCTCGGAGAGAGAGAAGAGGAAAGCGAAGCTAATCTGTCGCAAGCGCAGCGAGAATTCCAGGAGCAAGAGGAGTTCAAAAGACTTAATGGAGAAGCTTTGGACGAAGAGGTCTTCTGGTCTGAAGCGAGGAGGGGCAAGTTGAGCCTCATCCTGACCTGTTGGATTGGACTCGTCGTGAACGCTGCGCTTTTGGGCTTCGAGGCGCTTCGTACGAGCCAGAGGAGTAGCGAGGAGGCTGCTTCGGCTCTGGCCGTGGCATCGATCACGACTGTCGCTTGGGTGCGGATTGCACGTGGGTTGCTTCGGCAAAGACGGTGCTTTTGCTGACGTCTTCTTGTCGTGTCTTGGTACAGATTGATCTGCTAGTGGTCACGCTACAAGCTCAACGTGCGGATTCACGTTTCGCTGCATTGGTCCACATCTTTTCGCTCTCGGGCTTGTTGGCTGTCGGTGACATACTGCTACTCACGGATCCCAGTCGCAACCTGCGACCGAATGCTGCGGGGCAGCTGGCCCCAGGCATCTGGACAGTGTATCTGTTCAGCAGTCTTGTAGTCTCTGCAGTAGCTTTCTTCATTGCCGGATCACTTCGGGTCGGCCCAAGTCTCGTGTATTCTCCAAAACCCGGCACGATACCCGCCAGGCCTGTGATATCGAGCGGGAATGGAGGAGCATCGATCTTCTCTAGACTCTACTTTAATCACGTCACAAGCATCTGCCTTCTTGCTTGGAAGAAAGGATCAATTGCACCAGAAGACCTGGCGGTCCTTGATGGGCCTTTCCGCGCTGAAGTGCTTTCGGAAGAGGTACTTCGGCTTTGGAACGAGGAGAAACAGAAGAGAAAGCAAACAAATGCCCCGGATGTCCAACACACCAGTACTCTCCACGGAGCTTGGCCTGTGTTCAAAGTGCTTCTGAAGGCCAACAAGAATCTGATCATAGTCAGTTGACAGCGCTTAGATGACCAGCTGTCCACAAATGTTGAAGTCTATAGCCGCCCTTGCGCCCAGCTACAAATTGTGCTGGCCTTCGTAGCAGGGGGTCTGTTCTACGGGCCAGCGTACCTGACGTCTCGCCTCTTGAAGTATGTGAGTGCACTGGCTTCACTTTCCCGCAACACGCCTTCTCAGCCTTGCTCAATGGGACGGCGATCGTGCGCGCGCTTAGCTGGAAACCTTGGAAGAAAACGAAACGCGCCCAACATCTGCAGAACGATTGTCTCAAGGTCTCGTGTATTGTCTAGGCCTGTTTGCCTCGATCATTGTCCTCTCCTGCGTCCTGGCACAGTGCTGGTGCGTCACACAGGGAAGATTGGTTGGTCGTTTGAGAGTCCAGATCACCGCACTCCTGTACACTGCAGCGTTGAAGAGGAGGGACGTTAGCGCAGCTTCTACTCCGAGCGCTTCCAAGTCTTCAGAGGCCAAGGAAGCTGACAAATCGGAAGGATCTACAGCGAATGCGGCAGCGAGCCCATCGACAGGAGCTTTCTCTTCGAAAGGACAAGTGCTCACTTTGGCTACCGTCGACTCGGCCAAAGTGGGACAGATGCCCTTCAACTTCCTCATGGTCATCGTATCGCCCGCCGAACTTCTGGTGGGAGGCTCATTCGCGATTCAGCTTCTAGGCTGGGCTGCAGTCGTCGGCTTTGGGGTTTCGTTGGCTGTGCAACCACTGCTGATGCTCGTTGGGAAGATCATGGTTCGCGCCACTACTGGTCTTCAAGCGGCCAAAGACGATCGCAACGGGCTGGTTAACGAAGCTATAAAAGCTATTCGTATGCTGAAACTCAATGCGTGGGAAGGCCTGCTGGCTGAGAGAGTCTTGTCCGTGCGACAGAAGGAGCTGTTGGAGCAGTGAGTTGAGCGTGGAAGGGTACACCGATCCGTGAATGCTTCGTCCCGTCGTTCATTCTAATTGCGATTTCTCGTATTCGGCGCCGCGAAGACGAAAGCTTTTTTTGGCTCAGGTTCTCAACTCTTTCATCTTCAACCTCATCCCAACGCTAATTACGGTCGTGGCCTATGGCTACTATACGCTGCTTCAGGGCAACGTTCTCACTCCCTCAGTAGGCTTCACCGCTTCTGCAGTGCTGGCAGAGCTTCGCTGGAGCTTCGTGTAAGTGCCACTCCATGACTTGTGATGCACATTGATGACTTCTGACTCGTGCTGTGGCCTCATGACGCATCATCAGCAACATTCCCACCGGGATCAATGGCCTGTTCCAGAGTCTCGTGTCGCTCAAGCGGATCGCGCAGTACCTGCTGAAGGACGAAGACGACTTGGTGCCGCTTCCACCTGGCGAACCAGGTCTCGTAGCTTTCCAGAATGCTTCGGTAGCTTGGCCTGGCGCGTCCACTTCTTCACCTGACACTGACCCGACCGAACATCAGGGCGCTGCGAGGGCAGGCTCAAACATCAGCAAAGCTTTCAAGCTTGAAAACATTACCGTCGAGTTCCAACGGAACGGCCTCAATTTGATATGTGGAAGAGTAGGCGCAGGTAGGTGCCAGATGATCTTTGTATACTGGCAGCGCTGGCTCTGACCACCTTCTTCAATCATGCCGACCACAACCACAGGTAAGACACTAGCGCTACTGAGTTTGCTCGGTGAATGCGACGTACAGTGTGGAAGAGTCATTTGTCCTTCTACCAAGAGCGATGCCATTCCTATCGACCACAGTAGCGGATCACCAATCGCCAGCAAAGAGTGGCTGTCGCAAGAACAAGCGGCTGTGAGTGCCTGAAGAGGCGTCGCCCTGGTGTGTCCTTTTTGTTAAAGACAGCATAAACTGAATCAACGGCTGCGGGCTTGCCATCCAGTACGTCCCTCAATCAAGCTTCCTGATCAACGCGACAATCAAAGACAACATTCTGTTCGGCTTACGGTACGTTGAACAGCGCTACGAGGATACTATTCGAGCTTGTGGTCTTCTCCCGGATCTTAAGGTGCTCCAGGATGGCGACCTGACCGAAGTCGGCGAGGAGGGAGTAGGGCTGTCGGGAGGCCAAAAGGTGTGTCCGCGCTGTGATGATGCCTCCTACACTTTGCAGCTGACTTGGAATCCCGGCTTGGTAGGCTCGAGTTTCTCTCGCTAGAGCAGTGTACTCGAGAGCCCAAGTCCTCTTGCTTGATGACTGCCTAAGCGCCGTGGATGCCGAGACTGCCGCGCACGTCTCTCGGGAACTCTTCCTCGCGCGAGGACAAGCATCCCAATTGGCCGACGCGCCTCTGCATCTGATGGCTGATCGCACCATAATATTGGTGTCGCACCAGGTCCGGCTTGTTGCTCCGATGGCGGATCAGGTTATGGTCCTCGAGCACGGTCGTATGAAGTTCGAAGGCTCTTCGGAGAAATTCCTGAGATCCGACTTGTATCACGGACTCATCGAGGAGTCCGAAGCTCATGAAGAGCGCAAAGAACACGCGCCAGAGGATGTGGCAGATGCATCATTGCCTTCAGGCAGTGCAGCTCCTTCTGAGGTCCCCACCCCTGCGCAGCAGTCTCCTGTTCTCAAGGGCGCGGACTTTGATGCCAAGAAGTCAAAAGAACCAGAGCAAGGGGATGCTCCGGTAACGAGCCCAGCCGCTGATGAATTGCGACGTGCACAACCTGCCAAGTCTGCCGGGATCAAAGAAGAAGCTAGAGCGGTCGGCGCTGTCAGGTGGTCCATCTATCGGCGATACCTGGACGCTGCAGGTGGCAATACCGTGGCCCTTGGCATTTTGGCCGTGTATGTTGTCGCGGGCTTCTACACAATCATCGTTGGAGTGAGTGGCCGGGCTGCGCTCGAGAAAGAGTTGAGGCTGACCTCGTGTCCACGAATGATGGCGACTAGAAATGGCTGCAATTTTGGACGCAAGACTCCATCCAGCCTATCCGTGCACACAGCGACCGCTGGTGGCTCTGGACCTGGACCGTCCTGTATGGAGTTCAAATGTTCTTGTGGACTCTGCGCGGAGTCCTGTATCTTGCGTCGCTGCGCGCTTCGAAGGTGCTATTCAAAGCTTTGTTGACGGCTGTTCTTGGTGCGCCTTTGAGGTTCCATGAGGTGAGTTGAGGCAAGTGCTGCCTCTTGAGTGCGCTGCGAACACGACTGCTGAGGCATCCGCGCTTCTGCGAATCTAGTCCACCCCTAAGGGCAGGATCTTGAATAGATTCGGAGAAGATGTCGCTACGATGGACAATGACCTTTCCATGGTCGTGACGCAGTCACTGGAGGCAGGTTTGGCCGTCGTCATAGCCTTCATCGGCTCTATCATCGGCGGCGGCGCTGCGCCCCTTCTCGTGCTGACTCTTGTTCTGTCACCGTGAGAGCGTTTCGAGAAGTGTTGCTGGGCCTGCATCCATCGCTGACCTGATTTCTCTCCATTTAAAGGCTGTTTGTGCTCACCGGAGTCGCCTACTCTACCGCGGCTCGCGACGTACGTCGACTTGCATCGACCTCTACTTCACCTCTAGTCACGACTTTTGCAGATCTCATCTCGGGAGCTGCAGTCATTCGCTCATTTGGCGCTTGCGCAAGCGGCTACGCTACGATGCTCATGCGCGCAGAGGAGCTGGTGCGCTTCAATGTGTGGGCGCCAGACCTCCAAAGATGGGTCGGACAGGTCTTCTCCATCCTGAGTGCCACGCTACTTCTTATTGGAGCGCTAGCCACCTTGATCAATCCTCGAGTCTCAGCAGCCCAAGCAGGGTTCGCGTTTTCTTTCCTCATCAACGTTCCGGAACGCCTGATTCATGTCGTCTTCCTCTACGCGACCCTCGAGCAGCGGTTGGTAGCTGTTGAGCGCGTCGTCGAGTGGGCCGATCTGCCGAAAGAAGCCCCTGCCGTCATCAACGACTTTCGGCCACCTTCAGACTGGCCCGCTCACGGTCAAGTGAGCGTGAGGAACCTCGGAGCACGGTACGCATTGGATCTCCCATTCGTGTTGAAAGGCCTGAGCTTCGACATTCCTGCAGGCACTAAGCTCGGGGTCGTTGGCAGCACTGGCTCCGGCAAATCCACTTTGGCATCATGCTTCTTCAGACTCATCGAGGCGTCCGAGGGATCGATTCTGATCGACGGTCTTGAGATCGGTCGGATGGGCCTTAAAGACCTGCGCAGTAAATTGAATATCGTTCCTCAAGATCCAGACATCTTGTCGGGGCCTCTTCGCAATACCATTGACCCCAATGGACAGTACGACGATGAAGCTTTGCTCGCCGCACTGCGCACTGTCCGCCTCGTTGGAGTTCCTCAAAGGCGCACCAGGAGCGCAAGTGTGGCCGGTGACAGCTCCGCGTTCGCGCTGGGCGATCAGATCGGCCACGACTTCAGTAATCTGGATAGCCCAATCAGCGAGAACGGTTCGAACTTGTCGTCAGGCCAGAGACAGCTGCTTTGCCTGGCTCGTGCAGTGCTGTGGAGATCAAAATTGATACTGTTTGATGAAGCTACATCATCGATAGATGAGGAGACCGACACTGCCCTGCAAGATAGCATCCGGACTGCCTTCAAGGACTCCACCACTATCACTATTGCGCATCGTCTGCGCACCGTGATCCGCCAAGATCTCTTGCTCGTACTGGACAAAGGCAAAGTCGACGAGCTCGACACACCTCATGCTTTGCTCCAGAATCGCGACAGCCGCTTTTACCGGTGAGTCTTCGCACAGCGATCCAGTAGCTCGATATAGCAGGGCTGAGTTTCACTTTCCTCTTTCCCTCCTCGCCCAGCCTTTGTCGTGCCGCGGGCCGCGCGGAGTTCAATTTGCTTCAACAAATGGCCGAGGAGGCGCATCTGGCACGAGAGAAGAACGCGGCAACGTGATGATGATTCATCGAAATTCTGGAAAATCATTCTTTGTGTGCACAGTTGACAGCAAGCATCGCATTTCATCGCTTCATCAACGGCAAGACAGCGCTCGATGCATCTTGTGCAGGGCACGCAAGCCTGAATCAATCTACTGTGCAAGGGATCCCTGCCGCCCGAAGAGCGGCTCGACCTTCCTCGGTCCAAAATTGTTCAGTTCTCAGCGCGTATTCGTGATGTAGCCTGAGATCTTTTGCTTCGTGTTCCTCTGCTTCAGTTTTCAATGCTCCTGATGACAACGACGAGTCGTCGCGATGTGTCTGATGCTGTGACTCGACGCTCTGGATCTTTGACACCAACTCATCGGTTGTGCCTGGTTGCTTCATGCCTCCAAAGGCGCCCAACGCGCCTGATCGTATCCAAGCCGACACGTTGCGCTGCCACCTGACATGCGCCAGGACACCAATGAGTTGGAGCAAGACATCGTCCAGGTCTTCGTCTGGACGCAATTCGGGATGAGGGTTGGATTCGCGATCGGAAGACGACGTGGTGCCTAATTCTGATGTCAACGGAGGTGTAATCAATCCTGCCAAAAGAGCGCGCTTTTGATCCGCACTCGGCTGCTCGTCATCTTCCACCGTAGAACGTGTCGCTGCTTCTGAGTCGACCGAATTAGAGGTTGCGCGTGACATGTCCAGAATATCCTCGTCCTCCACCGGCCCGATCATGGCGTCATCTCCGGTGCTCTTCCCGGACTGCTTGGCCATTCTCCACTTTCTCGCCTTCTTGGCCCTAACAGCATCGAATTCGGGGATGAGCAGATGGTTGAAAGGTTGCAAGCGGGCCTTGTCTGGTGAGTCGTCGAGCAACAGCGTGTTGTGGGATCCATATCCTCTCCCAGGGACCCATTCATCTTGTCCCGTCTGGACGTTGAGGCGGGGTTTCGGGACCTTGACGAAGGCGTGAGCTCCAAGTGCCGCTTCCAACGCAGCCTGAGGATCCTTCGCGTCGCGGCTATGACTCGACGACAAGCTTTGCGGAGTATTGTGCATCTCCTGCCCTTCGTGGTTTTCTTCGGTACCTGTATCGACGTCCTGACCATCCATTTCAAATCTTCTGTCTGCCTGCACCCTCCTTTCGCCTTCATGTTGGCGCCTGAGCTCCCCTTTCTTCCCCGCTCGATCCACGTTCAGCGCTGCCCAGACCACCTCCAAGTCTTTGGTGCTGGCAGCTTTCTTAGCTCTGAAGATTTTTGGCACCAAGGTATCCCTCGCCCAAACCCTCAGCAGTTCAGCTGCCTGTCCAGGTGTGAATATAGCGCGCGTCATCGCCACTACGTTTTGAGGTTGAGCTGAGGACCACAGGAATAGACGGACTCGAGCACGGCTTGATCCGACCGGCTCCTCAGAATGTGAGCGCCAGATAGAGTCGGTGAAGGGAGAATCCGAATCGTAGCCCTCTTGCGACAATGGCGACGCAGATCGTTTCCAGAAGCGGGTCCCCACAGGCCACTTTGAGGTGAGTGAGAAATCGTCCACAGCCTCTCCGAGACCCTCAGCCCCTTCCTCTTCTTGATCTCCGTCCCTCTGGGTGTCCCACTCTTCCCATAACCGAAGCCTTTCCTCTCGTGAAACATTTGTGACCGGAAGTCCCAACGCCCAAATGAGGAACACGTTGAGGTAAGGCCTCCTGGTCGGATTCGAGCTGCTGGCAAAGGAAGAACCACCTCTGAAGACTAGCGTGCCGTTCAAGTCCAAAAGCAGCAATGGAAGCGGCCGAGGTGGACGCAAAAGCGATGGAGGGTACGGCTGAGGCTCAGAGTTTGCTGATTCGAGATACGAGTCGCGTGGGCCTGGCCGAAGAGGTAAAGGCTTCAAAGGGGTGTAAGGAGACCGTCGAGATGGCGAGCTCGACCCCGGCGAATGGCCACGAGATGTCGTATAGTGTCTATAAGATGGAGGCGAGGATGAGGTGAGTGACATGTCCGAAGTTGCGTGACCCAGCAGATGAGCAGGCTTTGCGCTCGTTGGGCGTCTATCAAATTCGCGTTCGTGAGCGCCGAAGCTCTGACCAGCTTGCGCCGCAGTAAATCCGGCCTGGTATCCGGCCTGATAGCCCTGCCTGTACACTTGTGCGTGGTAAGACTCCGCCCAGCTTTGCTGATAATCGGGCTGACCGAGCGAGGCGGCGGGATACTGTACTGCTTGTCCGGTATGGACTGGCTGCGGCGATGCAAGAGACTGAGCCCACGGAGTCGCTTGTGGCCCCGTTTCGCCGTAGTTGCCGTGCTGCCACACACTATCCTGGCTAGGTTGCTGGGTACGGTACTCTTGTGGCTGATGCTGCTGCTGCTGAGTTGGGTGGTGATGTTGCGGCAAGCGCACTTGAGGCTGAGTATACTTTTGGTAGTCGTACCTTCGAGACGCGGCAGAGTTGCCATGTGCTTGCTGCTGACTCTGCCACGTCTGAGTCGACTCCGCTACTTGCACGCCTGTGGCTTGTCTACCCTGGTACGAATGCTCGGTGTAGTGCTGCTGCTCTTGTTGATCTCTGCTCTGTGTATACGCTGGGTAGGAAGAGGCATGCGCGCCAGCACCTCTGACTTGTGGCCACGCCGCCATTTGGCTGTACCTCCTACGCTCACGTAAATCGAAGAGGGAAGTTGCAGTGCTGATGAGGTCGATGCGCTTGTCCAAGTGTTTGCCAGCGTCGCCTACAGCAGAAGCACTTGAACCCGGCCCGTACTTTCGCAATTCGTTGGGACTGACACTGAATAGTGTCTCGTCCGGAGTGATACGTACTCTCGGTGGTGATAGCGGTACTGTCCTGAGTCGAGGCCGAATCGCAAGCTCGATGCCCCGCTGTCTGAGACGGCCTTCGATAAAGGGCTGCTGGATGTGTGTGCGAGCGCAGAGCATTCGCGTGCGGCTTGGCAAATGGCGCGCAGCACGTTGATGATGCAGGAGCTGCAGCGGATGACTCGAAAGCTGATCGAGCCAGGGCAAAGAAATGCAAGTCACAGTGTCGAGAATGGCTGCCAATCAATGACGAACATCGCTGTGTTAGGAGGATAGGGCGTCTGAAGCAAGCAACATCAGCTGAACTATGTCCGGTGGCCGGTCTGTGAAATATGGGTGACCAAGCGCCGCTGATTCATGGGATCGACGAAAGATGGAGCTGAAGGGTGAGAGAAGCTAGGCGATGTATGCGCAGCGCACCGAGCTCAACTCACACTTTCTGTGGGCTGAGAAGCGCGTGTGGCCCAGCTGCGACCATGCAGATCCATCCATCCATCCGACTTGAGCTTTGCGTTCGTTCGCCGTTCCCATCGTGCAATCACGAGCATCACGCTCCTCAATCATTCACGAACTTGTTGAGTTTGGTTTCTTGCTCTTTTCACTTTTCGTTGCGCGCGTGCCTTATCGCCGCCATTGATGCTCACGTGACCTGCGGACTTGCGCGTCTTTGAGGATCATTTTGATTCTTGATGACTGCGAGTTTACCTTCTTGCCTCAACAGATCGATTTGTGATCAAATATCGTGATTTTGGCAGGTTGTATTCGTGAAGACAACCCAATTTGTTTGGACATCGCGGCACGTGCGCCGCCGCGGTCGGATCCTCCATCACACCCTCATCGCGTCTCGTCGTGCAGAATCAATCAAGAATCTCAGACATCGCGTAAATAAGCGCGTTGCACAAGCTTGCCCGTGCTGATCGGCACCACAGCAGCCTTCTCTAAAGCCTTGATATTCCAGGTACCAGTCAAGATCCGTCAGTCATGGATGCACCCACCAGCGACTCACACCACTGTGACTGTAGAAGCGATGCTCAGCCAGACAAAGCCCTGCCTTATGCTCGTGCTCGCTCTCGCGCTCGACTGCCTTGGCAACTACACCTACGTGTGAGCGCGATGGATCGCTGCCCGCTCAGACGACCTGCAACAAATGGACGGAAGAGAGGATATACGCGCAATTCTAGGCTCTATATCGAGACGGAGATCCAGCTTATCAAGTGCCGCCCTTCGCAAGTCAGCCCCGACTTCTCTGTCAGCGCTCTGTCCTAGGCAGCTCGACAGCGCCCATGTCGGTGGCGCCCGATAACGACGTTCAAACCCGAGAAGGAGGAGTTACCTTCACTTTGTCAGCCCACACAGGCCTATCGTGACTCTCGACGCAAATCTGGAGGTAGTGGGCTTGGAAATTTGTGAGGACCGGCAATGTCTTCGGCGCCTTCGCACGAGGTCAATTCCCTCATGACCATCGAGCCTCAAGTTCAACCTCCTCCACTCAACACAGCATCCACACGCTCACCTCTCGATCTTACGGCCTCTGTATCAGTCGACACGACCAACAAAGGTTCACGCTTGCATTCCTCCGTAGCTTTACCTTCTCAGGCGACCTTACGCAACTTGTCGCAACAGGGTGCGCCCGGAGGTGCCAGCCTGATGGGGACTAGTGTAGAGTATGCCCTGGTCTTGTCAGACGACGACGAAGAGGTGAGAGCAGTGTAGACTCACGCGCTAGGTGAGCTCGACACTCACGGGACCCGATTTGGTAGGACAACGTGCCTGCTGCGAGACCCGCACCGTCCCTGCCCAGCACGCCTTCGCACGATCACTTCGCAGTTGCCAGAGCTCAAGCGGCCGCTGCCAAAGCGGCAGCACAAGCATCGCCTTCCCGTACCTGCACGAATGCAACCGCCTCAGCGTTAGGTGGTGCGACGTCAGATCACCGGACTTTAACACCTCCGACGACAGATGCATGCAATTCAGCGAGGGCGTCAGGCACTCCATCTGATGCCCGTGCCTGGCGGCAGTCCACACAATCGCTTTATCAAGGCGACATCGATGACGTCCACCTCCGACCTCCTGCTATCGCGGAAGCTGCTGAGAGTTGGAATGTGCACGAGACCGCTGAGCACCCGCCATCAACGAGGACATCAGCGCTTTTTTGCGGGCATGATGAATCGGTCTCTCCATCGGTGCGCCAAGAGGACGGTTACGACTCCTCAGACGAACGATGGAACGGAGCAGGCGAAGCGATGATCCGAGCTCTGGTGGACGAGTGCAATGAGACTTGGCAGCGACGCATGCAAGCGGTCGAGGACGAGCTCCACGCCTTGCGCGGTCAGTTAGAAGAGAAGTCGAGTCAGCAGAACACCCAAGTGAGGAACTTGCACCATAACATCAATGACCTTGAGAACTCGTCTCGTAAGTCAGCTGCTGCTGAAAAAGAAATTTCCCAGAAGGTGGAGAGAGTTTTCAAGAAGCTCGCATCTTTCCAGGCTCAAATGACAAGGTCAGACAAAGCAGGTATCAAGTCTCACAACGAGCTGACGTCGCAGATCAATAGCACACAAGGCAAGCTACATGAGTGGCAAGCATCAATTCAGGCCAAAGCCGCAAGCAGGCTATCTGAGATGGCTCGTCGACAATCCGATTCTGAGCGCAAATTTTCTGAGCTAGCTGAACAAGACGCCGAGCTTGCTCAAACGGCGGATGTCGCCCCTCGCTCGCTACAAAGCAAAGGCTCCGCGGCAATTGTCAGCCGCTCAGTCGGTGGCAGACACAGCGATCTGTCGCCTTCCAGATGGGTCTCTCCAGGTGCACTGACCGCTCAGTCGAGGAGGTGGAGGGCAAGGCAGTGGCGTTCGCTTGTCGACCATCTCCTCGAGAAGCACAACAGTCCAAACGACGGTAGAGCTGTGGACTTTCGACTTCGGACGATCGAGCACCTCAATTTTCACGCGAGTAGCGACGAGACGTTCAGGATCTGGCTCGACAAGGGCTGTCACTATGTTGGTTGCGAGCTGTGGTGCGACCAGGACGGCGTCATCAGTATCAAGCTTCGTAATCCGGATCTACCATGGCTTGAAGAGAGACATTCTCGCGGTCAAGAACTGATGGGCTGGCTTGACGCCTGCGGTTGGAAGGATCGAGCTGACGCACTCACAGGCCGCGGCTGTGAGGGAGGCGATAGATCGAGCACGTCCGTCAGTCTACTCAGCACTACGAGCAGTCACCAATCCGAGGCCGAGGGACGGCAACTGACCAGCTCATCGATCGGCCTACCTAAACGTAAGCGACGCAGAATCCGCCCCAGACTGTTACGGTCTGAGGTGGTCAGCGGAGATGCGGAGGCTAGCAGTGCTACTACGCGCATGCTTGACAAGCATTCTGCTTCGGCGCTGGCGGCATCGAGCGACATGGAGATTAGCTCGGGCAACGGTGCTCAAGACGGCAACGAGTCAAGTGGTCTGTCTGATGTGCCAACTCCGCGATCCTCGCCAGTGCCAACGCGCAATAGCCATCTCTCCAACCCGTCGCATCTGCCACCGCAGACCGATCCGGCCTCATACCGAGCTCTGTATCCTCTAGTGGACATCTTGCGGCAAGTACAGCGACCAGGAAGTGTCTTTGAGCGTGGCTATGGGTCAGGCACGTTGGCTAAGGAGCTTAGAGCAAGGATGGACTGGTGTATGAGCAAGTAATGAAAGCAACAACCCATTACTCTCCCTTGAAAGACTGGATCAAGACAATCAACTCGAGGGTAAAGGTGGAATGGGTCAAGGAGACTTCGCGGGTTCGTCTTGAAGATTTAATTAGCCCCTTCTTTTCAGAAAAGGAGAACGCAGCATACTTTGACTACGTGGAAAGTCTTCCTCTTTGGACGCGACAAACTCGCCCACTGTCGCGAGTCACAGCACGAAGGATTGCGGCGGCGGCGCAGTCGTCAGGGACAACAGAAGGCAGCTGACAGGCTCCTGTCTGGCTTTGTTATCTCGTCAATCCCTGTAATCTTAGACTCAGATACCATGTTCGTTTGCGTTGCGCGGAGTTGAGATCCAGACATGACCACAACACGCGGTCCTTGACCCAATGCGTGCCTATGTTTGCAAGCGTCTCGTTGTTTCCTCTTGAGCGTGTGTACCTGAAACGGACACCGTTCTAGACTCTGCGCATGTCACCTCCTCCCCGCCCTCTGGCCGCACTACAGCAGTCGTGGCACGGGCGGCCCGAGCGCATCAAGGCGAGCGACCACGACGTCTCATATAGTCGTGTTGAGCTAGGCAATTCTGCAGACTCCCACAGCGCGACCGCTGATCTTTTTAATTATCTTTCGCAAAGTTGAAGACAGCGATGTACTGCTCGTCATTCGTGCCTCAGCAGGTTCGCAGGCCGTGTGACGGCGCGCGCCGTGTAGGTATTTGCGTACCGCGTACCGGCATGCTGGTGCGGTGGCAGCACCGCAAACGTGCAATCGCAGGCGCGGCCACAGCAAGGCTCCCTCTCGTCAAAGAATTTTCACGATTCGTGCTTCCCCCGATCCTGATTCACCATTCACATTCAGGTCTTACTGGTCAGCTTTCTGAGCCAACGCTCACGAATGTTGCATGCCGGACGAAAGATTGCCAGCATCATCTGCATCGGAAGCTCATCTTGCAGCCGACGACATGATCTTTGGAGGCTCCTTGCTCATTGCGCGAATGGAGGAGATCGGCCTTTATGAGATGTGACTTGAGCCAGCCTTTTGGGGAGCTTTGGGTGGGCGAAGGCTCGCCTAGAACACCCTTACGAGCCTATGCTTTCTGGATTAAAGAATCTACATCAGCCACAGAATGTCGCGATCTCCCCCTCTTCCTTCTTTCCGCCCAGCAGCACCTCGCGCATCTCCTAACCACTGGGCGAGCCAGCACGACCTTGCTCCTGCGAGATTCCAGCCAAGAGCGCCTGCGCACGCTGCTTCTGCCACAGCTGGTGAGCTTTTAGCAGCCGGTAACAAGACTTCACAAACCACACAACGTGGGGGACACAGCTTCGAGCAGCCTCTTGTCCTTTCATCCGACGGACACGAAGCCGAGCAGCAACCGCCATTCGCAGGGCATTATCTTCCAAATGTCATAGGTCCGAGCCTCAGTTCCTCTAGCGAGAACGTTGCACGACATACCAATGCGCCATTCTCGGTCAATGAAACGGATAGTGGACTACTTCAGCCTCCAGGTGGGACGGGCCGAGGACCATCTGCGACCTCCGCACAGCCCGGTTACGTAGGGCCGTACGCACACAGACCCTATCTCAATGGCAATGGGGCACTCGAGCATCGGACGAGCGGGCAACAGAGCTGGCCGCCAGGTATTCCGCTACGGCCAGACATCGGACCCAGAGGGCATGAGCTCCCGGCACACTCGCCCTCGAATGGCGTGCCGCGAGCAAGTAAAGGTCTACATAGAGGGCCTAACAGGTCCTCCTTCCGCGAGCAGTCTGGGCCCAACGCAGGTCCGGTGAGTGCAGGTGTGGACGCTAGTCGAACACTTGAGCGGCCAAAGCTGAGAACGCAAGCCGGCCGATTCCTCTGTTAGCAGGAGGAACGACTGTCCAGGGACCCCATGTCACTTGACTTGAGAGCGATCATCGCAGAGCGTGAGAGCCTTGCTGAACATCTAGAGTACAATGGCCAGGAGCTGGAAGCGCAGCGCACAAAGACAGAGGCCCTTCAGAGAGAATTCGCTATCGAAATCGAGCAGCGGGACCTACTCGAGGAGCGGCTTGGCACGATGGAGTCGGTAGCACTGGCATTGCAGGCACGAGTGAGAGTACTCGAGACCGGCAAGAGACACATGGAGGCAGACCTTCACAGGCTGAATGAAGAGCAGCTGGTCGTGACGGCAAGGACGGGCCAACTTCACGAGCGCTGTGTCGGCGCTGAGGTAGCGCTTGCGAGGGCCCGGAGTCAAGGTGCAAACTCAGCAAAGAGTTTGGCAGCTGTACCAACGAACCAGGGTAATCACGCAAGACTTGATCGTTCCGACGAGTATGTTTTTAGCGTAGCGCTCAAACGCAAATTGACTCAGCTCGCGGAGGATCGCCAGCGCTGCGCGCCCGCATTCAACGGGCATTTCACAGGAAGCTGGGACGTCGAATCAGCCGACGAAAGCACCGTCGATGCCACGAGTCTTGAAGATGAGCGGGCGCTCGATCCGCAACAACCGCCATCAAAGAAAGCTCGTGCTTCAAGCGCCCTCAGTCAGCTGGCCGAGACTGTGAAGAAAAGCGACTCGAACGAAGATTCATCGGCAGCGCAGCTCGAAAAGACGACAGATACTCAGAGTATACGCACTGTCGAACATGATGCGGCGATGTCGTCATCCATGCACTCGGCTGCCGAAGTAACCGAGATCCCCTCATTGCCTGCCGCGGTCCAACGTGCGCAATTCGTACATGAGCCCATCGAAGAAGTCTCGGGCTCCTCAGTCCTGTCGACTCCACCCGGAACGCCAACGACATCGAGGACTGCGGCACCCTCTTCCTTGTACGAGGCATCAGAGGCTGCGCCGAGCCCCTCGGAGCAAGCAACTTTCGTCTCTGAGCTTTCCATACCATCGGATGCCTCCACTGCCTCCTACTCCCCAAGCCAGTCCGGTGCAATGTCAGAAAGCTTGACTGTGGCGTCATCACGACCAGCTGGTCATGTCAGCGCACCTCGGCTCACTTCGTCGCGATCCCCGCGAAAATCCACAGCTCTCTCTCCACGCCGCATCGCTCTCACGTCTGAAGCTCGGGGTAGGACAAATAGCGGGTCAAGCACAGCGCAAACTTCTTCTTCTGCGAGCAGAGAGTCAGCTGCAGTCTTGACTGCGCAGTCGCCTACAACACCTTTCGAGATTATCTCGCCAGATTGGCTACACTGGCCAACACACTGGGACATCAGGGGCGACTTTGCGGATCGGCCACGGAATGTCTACGGCAGCCAGAAGTACTCCCAGCTTGTCGAGTTTTTGAGACGCAAGCCCTCCGACAGCACAGGGCGGGCCAGTACTCTATTTGCTTTGAAGAGCAAAGAGCTGCATAAGCCTCATCAGCAAGATTTCAAAGCTTGGCTGCGTGGAGCGGTTAGTTTTGTCGCTTTTCAAGTGTGGGAAGACGATGACGACGTGTTGCGCATTCAACTCCTCAATCCTAGCATGCCGTGGCGCAAATTTCGGAATTTGAACGGACCCAAGCTGTCGAAGTGGATTGCAAATCGTGAAGCCGAGGCTCGACAAGCGGAGGCGGCCGAAGCAGACGGGTCAACGGGTCGTGGAGGAGGCAGTGACACCCCAAGCCTATCGGAAGCTTCCACCTCGCAGATTTCAGCCGCGGAGGGCGAAGAAGGCAACGAGGCAACCTCTGCGGACAAGCCCTCTTTGAGGCGAATCAAGCTCATTAAGGTACGGTTCTCACGAAAAGACTCGTCAGCCTCACAAACCCAAGCAAATTCTAGCGCCCCTGTTCATGGCGATAGCATCACGCCTACCGCAGTGCCTGCTTCATCAGCCAAGGAGAGCTTTGCGAGGGTTCCATCCGAGCCTTTCCACAACGCGGCGACGCAGCCAGTCATCGCACCTGAGCCTGTTGAAGGTCACGCAATGGGTTCGGTAGCATCGCCAGCCGAGCAATCTATCCCAGGCTCGCAAACTCAGGCCGATTCTCAGCACACATCGGACATGGACGTCGATGTCGAAGAGCGTCTAGAGAACGACAACCGATCCTCGCCAATGCCAGAAGTCGCGGCTGTGCGCACCGCGACTGCTGAGCATCCAGTGAAGCAAGGCGAACCGACCCGAGTGGCGCAAATCGAGTCCAGACCATTAAGCTTCGGTGATCTGACTGCTGATGTCGATCCTCATTCTATCAGAGCTCTGTATCCTCTCGCAGACATCGTGAGAGAAGCACAGTACGCCCACGAAGGATCAACACCTTTTCCTGGCATCGGCGTCGACAGTCTTCGCAAGGAGCTGCAACAAAGAATGGGCCCCATCTATTCGGTGTGTGGCTTGCAGGTGCAAGACTTTCAGAGATGGGTGCAGCGGGTGGCATCCCAGCACTTGCTCTTAGAATGGTTGGATCCTGTCCCAAACTCTGACAATGAAGCCTCTGTGAGATTGACAGACAAGGAAGAGCCCTTTCGCATCGAAGTCGAGAACGATGCGTACTTCGAATACATACAAGCCTGGCATGATGCTGAAGGTGAACCTGGCACAGCTTTCGCCTCCAACATCTGAAACATCCGCGTGTCGCCTCTGCTACGACCAAGAAGCCCTCGTCCCATCAGGCTCAGCTTCGGTCGAGTGTCTTGTTGCGCCGCCAGATCTTAGAAAAGCCCCCCGCAGAGGCTGGCTATTCCCTTCACCTGCCACGACCCGTGTTGCATTTTCACGTAATCCTCGTCTGTTGGCCTTACGCGCTGAACTCCTTCTCCACTTACTGTACGACCATCGCGCAACATGTCATAACGCTCTCCTTGCATCGATTAACGTCAATACGCCGAGGCACCCGTCTGCGTAGTCCGAGCGACTTGCATCCAAGACGTGGTCAGGGGGTAAGTGTCACGTGCATGCGTCGAGACGGGCCTCGAGACGGCAAAAGCCGGGAGCGCCGCAAACGTAGGGAGCTCGGATGCTTTTGAAGGATGTGCATGTCGAAGAAGAAGGTTTGCTGACGGAGCGTAAGACCGGAACACGGGTCGCTCTCACCAACAGCATCGGATTGGGCCTCTGACGCGTCGTCGTAGCCTCTGTGGCCAACACACCGCAGATAGAGCGGGGTGGAATCGACGCCTCCATGAAGAAGCACACCTCGATTACGCTTCCGGGCTGCGTGAAAGCATTCAGGATCGACGATTTGCTCGTCCTTCGCCCTGATAATTTGCGCCATCAGCCTGCTCATAGCAAAACCCCAAAGCTGCTCGACATCCTCTTCTGCAAATGCTTGGCACCGCCGAGAAGCTCGATGCCCTTCAAGCTTCTGCTTCTGTTGTAGAAAGCCGCCGCAGGCGGAGCAGTAACGGAAGGGCAGATCCGTCTTTCAGCACGTCGCTTGCGCAGCCTGACCTGTAGACACGCCAAGAACGGGTGGATTTGATTCAGGGTCTTTCAACGTAGCTGACACTTGGCATCTGTACGCTCGATGGGACCTTCACAACCCTGATTCGCAAGTCCGGGCTCGCTAATTCCGGGTCAATTGAGACGTTCTCACGGGCATCGATCAGCGCGATCCTTCGTGTAGAGAGTTGATGCGTAGTCTCTGAGGCCGGACTCGTTTTTATTCGTTTTTGTTTTCCTATGCGAAGAGGGCTGATGGCTTGCCCACCTCGTGCTGCGAGCATCAGCAGCAGCAGCAGCGCTGGTTGTTCGGAGAAGCAAATCTCGGTTGCGGGGAAACTGTAATTGCAGAAAGTAAAACCGCGCTAGCGCGAGCAGGCCGTTGGCCTCATTCGCTCTGAATCCACCAGTGTGGCGGGCCGAAGCTGTCAGGCTGTGATCCAGGTCGGATACCCATCAGAATGATCTGCCGTCAGTCGACTGAGGAGTCCCGCTGAAATCAGGGAACATCCACGGATTCCGTGGAACTCTCGAGTGATTCGACCCATCCAAATTTGAGGTGGGTCAGCAGTGCAGCGGAACTCTTAACCGAGAGGCGGCGATCTTCTTCTCCAGCTGCTGCAGGTGGCCGCTTAGCGCTGGTCAAGTAATTTGAAAGCGCTTCGGGACGCAAGCTTGGGCGAGTTTCGGTCTTATATCAGGCAGAGACGGAGCTGGCCGATGCTCGTCCAAACGCAAAGGACGGCTTGGCAGCAAGAGCAAGGCCAAGGGAGTCCTGCCTGCTCTGCATCAGTATATGCAGTACTGCAGCTGGACCTGCTTGGTGAACCATGCGTATGCAGCATCACCCATATTTCTCTTGGGTCATCTGATGCCTGCCCTGATCGCCGAACCCCGCTCTTGCATGTCCACTCAGACTCTTGACTATGCATGGCTTTCGTGAAAGCCTGCGGGGCTGCAGGCTACCCCGCTGCTCAGACGGCAGCTGGAGCCTAGTCTCTGCATCCCCCCACAGCGAGCACATGACGCAACGGCCACAACTGAGCCAAGGAGGCGCTTTTCTCAAGTGATGCATGAGGGAGTATTTCGCGCGCAGTCATGCTTTGTGTCCGACATGCATATCGCCGCGGCAACTTGTCACTGTGACTTACACTGGGACTCACATTGTCTTGCCACTCACGGTTGCGCCGAATCATGGAGAGACTCTTCCGCTCGACGAGAAGCAAGCCGTTTCAAGAACGAGCTGGCATGCTACGGACTCTGCGCTCCAGTCACAAAAGTAGTCACAGTAGAGTAGCCACGAGTAGTAGAAGTGGTAGAAGTGGTAGTACGTGATTCTGCGTCTGAGGGGCCAAAAGTAAGCGCTCGCCTTCTTTTTGCGGAGATCAAGGGCTTGAGACCGGGATGCATGCTTGATGTCCAGTCTGCATGCATTCAGCAGCAAGAAGACGGACAAGCAGTCCTCCCTCCGCCTGTCTCACTTGTGGCTTAGAAGCCGAGCTGACATTCACAATGAGGATTGCGGGACACAGCGTCGTTGGTCCGTCACACTCGACGAATATTCCACACCTACGTGTCTTTCGTCCCAACTCTTCGTCAGTTTTCTGTGCTCTCGACACCTCTTCTCTTCGACGGTGACTACCATCATTGCGAGCCTCGCTTACATTCTCTTCATACCCTGCTGACTACAACCTTAGGTCAGTTCCTCTTTGCATGTGCAACGATCCGACACACCCTCCAGACTGGACGTTATCGACGATTTCCTAAATCTCGTTCGCGCGTCTCTCTGAGGTGCGCTGAGCGCAGAACTTCGACTCATACTCTCCTTTGTTCTCCATCCGACCGCACGGAAGGTGAGTGTGATCATCTGGATTGCGACGAGAAGGTCTGCTATCAAAATTGGCGCGATCCACAAGGTTTCCCAAGAACGAAGAGGTGGATCTGCGAGCATCGGGTAAGCTCCTACGGTGCACGCCAAGCACCACATGGATGCGCGTCCCATCAGGGGTCTTTGCTACCCTTTGCTTGGGGTGCTCTCTACAGCCGCACGCATGGGCCTGCCAGAGTCTTTGCGAAGCGCCATGATCGCGAGCTATGATCGAGATAGACAGTCAAGGTTGCAGCCGTTCGAGACACTTTGGACCCTCTCGATACTCTTCATCTCCGTGCGACCATCGAGGGCCCATGCGCGCGCGCTGAGCTGCTCAAAATTTGCGGGGGGCTGCTGTCTCTCCCCGTGGGCCGTATGCATGTCAGCATCAAAGTGGCACTGGCTATTGGTGCCACGAAAGGACGAGCAGGGTTGGTGAGAAAAGCCATACGTCCAAGAAAAGAATAGCTGTGCCTGGCTTATCACCACCGTGTCACTGTGCGGAGGGCCGCCTTGATTTTCGAACTCACGACCGGAGCGGATATCGCAGAGCGGGTGTAGACCGCGTCATACCGAGGCCTTTGTGTCGTCGCATCGAGGGCAGATGTTCCAGACAGACGCAAGACGGGGCGGCACGGCACGATTGGGCCCTGCACATATTCGCAGTCAAAGTCAAAAGGCTCTCCAGATGAGCTGCAGAGCCATTGCGCATTTTCGCGCTAGGAGACCGCCTGACACCAGCTGCGTTTGAAAACCGCATCAGCAAGGACATGCATGTACTGCACGCGGGGGGCGGCGGGGTGCACATGCGCGGTCGAAGAGCCTCGCGACGGCTTGCACACTCACGAGGCTTGGTTGTGAATTTGACTGCTCCGAAGCTCGAGACTCGAAGTTTCGTACTCACGACTCGACTCGCAGACCCGAAATCGAAGCAGCTGCGAGCGATGCTGACACTCACTCACATTCCCACACGCACCCTTTCATCCTCCTTCACTCGATTGCTCCTCCGCCCCGAAACGTGCCGTCTGTTTGCTGCACATTTTGCCTATGCGGTAACCATCGCCCCTGGTCGCCACTATGGCAGTCTCTGCGCGCTACGGCAACGAGCGGTGGAGTCGTTCGCGTTCCTTGATCTCGCCCGAGGGCGCCAACGACACCCAAGACCCATCATCCGTCAGCGCAGGCTACAACTTCCCTCAGTCCCGCATCAGACCTCCCGTTCCGCTCGACATCACCAACGGCGACCCACCATCGGCAAAGGCTCCTGACATGCCTTCAGTCGTATCAAACGTCCTGGCTCGACGGTCTAGCGGTAGCAGTAGCAGTGGCGGCATTGGCACATTCAAGAACAGTTCTGGCCTCGGGAGCGGAAGCACGAATGCACACCATAACGGGGAAGAGACGAGCGATGAGAGACGCATGCGTCTGAATCAACTTGCGTACTCCCGCCCACCAGACAGCAACGGTGGCACCGTCCGTCGCATCAAACCTCCCTCAGCCTCAGCTTACGACACGTCCAAATCCGCGCCGTCCAATCAGAGGGTTGAGCGATCACGTGAGTCTGGAGGAGGTCGTGAACACTCCAGCAATGGTCACTGGTCACACAGCAATGGCCACTCCGAGGGGGACGGAGATCTCGACATGTTCGGCGGCCGCATATCTTCCAACGGCTACAGGCATGGGGAGGATGATCACCTCGGCCATGAAACGCAAGATTATGGAACGGATGAGGAGGCTGCTGAGGTTCAGGAATACGACGACGCAGATGAAGACGAGCGTTGGGAACATCACGAAGAGCCGAATGATGACCCCGACTTCGAACGCGACGGCAGCGCAGGTGGCCACACGGGCGGCAGCAGCAGTCAGCACGCAAAGACGCTCGCCGACATTGAAGAAGAGCCAGAAACACCATCTTCTTTACGTGGTCGCGACAGCATCGCTCAAAGAAGAAGCAGCACTCAAATGTCGGGTGCCGCATCGTCGGTCGATGAAACCGATATTTACGGTGGCATCGACGACCATCAGGTGGATCGACCTGAACCAATCCCGGAGCATCCGCTTGATCGCGAGGCTGATGAAGACGTTCAAAGTGAATCTGGCTGGGAGACTTGGGACGGCAATTCATCTTCAGCACATGGTGCTTTCGAAGACGACGCCACCGGCGCCGCAGCTCCAGCCAGCGTGAACGCTACGTTGGCGGGCGATCAGACAGATGAAGAAGGCTGGGAGACCGACGAACACGACGGCGAGCGGTCCCAAGCAGCTGTAGCGAAAGCTGTCAAGGATGGCGCCACACTGGCCGCTGCTCGTCGCGTAGCGGCAGCTCGAGCCTTGCAGGAGGCTCAGAAGCGTGATCGAGAGGAGAAATCTAAACGCGCACGCCCCGTACAAAGTAAACAAGAGCCTCAGAAAGGTGCTCCAAAATCGGGCAAGCTGGCGAGTGCTTTATCTTCCGCCAAAAACGCGGCTGTGAAAGCAGTGCCCGCTCCAATAGCTGCGAAGTTCAACTCGGATGGCGACGTTGCAGCCCTTGCACCACCACCGGCACCTTCTTATGATGGCTCGTCTTCTCCCGAACTAGGTCTTCCTGGCGCTTTTCACAAGCCCTCCGTTCACAAGCCCTCCGAGCGACCACCTTCCAATGTTACGGTCGTTTCGCGCCCCTCTGGCATGACACGCGTTGCCTCGACAGACACGCAAACAACCGTGACCAAGAAAGCAGGTCAACAGTCTCAAAAACCGATCCAGTCTCAGCCGGTGCGCAATGAGGTCCAGCAAGCAGCGCCAACAGGGACCGCTGACCAAGCTGGCCCGGAAGCCGACGGCTACATCGATTTCAGAAGCTATCGAAACAACCAGCGCTTCGCTAATCATGCCGACGTTGCTCCTCCCCGAGCAGTCATGATGGCTGGGCCCACCAATGTCGGAGCACAAAGTCTGACAAGCCCCATAAGTCCAGTCTCGCCCACTGGCGCTCAAGAGTCCATATCTACTCAGAAACCTCAAGCTGCTCATGTGGAGAATGCGAAGCCAATTACCGCCATGACACCTTCAGCAGCCCTCAAAGCGGCCGCAATGGCCGGATGGACGGCTGTCAAGTCCAAGAGCTCAAGCGATGAAGCTGACGGGATCGATGATGTTCAAGAAACGCAAGAAAGCAGTCTGCCATACACTTCTGAGAGCGAGCGAGCATCAGTCTCGGCTTCTCAGCAGCGAGCTAGGGACCTTGTCCGTAGCGCCGCAGCCGCCTCTGCCAAGCGCAGCAGCGTTTTGCTTAAGGACGACGCCAGCGACTCGCACAGCCAAGACCGGTCTCAGTCAAAGGATAGAGCACGTCGCTCCGGCGACTCTGACTCGCGTAGCCGCCCAAGTCTGCCTCGCCAAGGCTCCAACGGAAGCTCGCAGTCCAAGCTCTCCAACGCTCGCTCCGTCGATGATCTCAAAGGCGCGCGCTCTCGTCAAACCTCTGCTGAAGGCGCGCTTTCCCCTTCGGCTGGCCTTCGCCATGCATTGCGCTCGCCCGAGATTCAATCGCCGAACAGCGTCGAGCGTCAAGTCCGCGCTCATCCACCTTCTTCATACTTCCCAGCGCCGCAGCGCAAGCAGCCAGCGGAAGCTGCGTCTGACTATGGATCCAGCAAAGATGTTCGCAATAGCAATCGGCTCTCTGTCACAAGTAGCGTTCCGCCCCCCGGTCGGCCTCCGCGCAGTCCCTCCCGCGACGCACTGGGCCCTCAGAACCCGGCGTCACCACCCCCCCTTCCCAGTTCACCCGTGGCGAGTCCCCATCAGCAGGACCAAGTGGAGAGTACAGAGTCTCAGTCAGCGGACATACTTGCGCTCTCGCCTAGGGAGCGTCTACGTCGTCTGAATTTGCCAAACGATCTGGACTCTGTGGCGACTCATATCGTCAATGGGCGCACGCGCGGTTCCAGCGAGCCTGGTGTCTCCATTAGGAGCCTGCACGCGGCTGAGAGCCCTCAAGTCATCGCAGAAGGGGAAGCGTATGGCCAGAGCCCAGCCACGCATGGTCTGGCGGGAATGGTGCAATCACCTGAAACTAGCTTGGACCACGGCTCTGGACGCGACAGCGGTGTCTGGCCAAAGGATGACAAGTCGCGTCGACACACATCTGAAGACAGCACTGCACTGGCAAGTAACGTGCGCGTGATTAGGACTGGCCAGACGCCCTACGAGGAAGATCAAGAAGTCTTGGATGCCGAAGCCAGAGAGGAGAGCACCCGGGCGCGTTCCGGCTCGCTGCTCAGCTTCAGGAAGGGCAAATTGTTTGGCGATGGCTTTACGATGTCACTCGGACGCAAGGCGCACAAAGACCGCGCTAAAGAGCTCGAAAAGGCGGAGCGGAGCGGGCGCGCCAGCGCCAGCGCGAGCCAAGCGCCTTCCATCGCTGAGCTTGCTGCCGACCGCCAAAGCATTCGCTCATTCGCACGTGGCAGCACTTCCAATGACATTCGGTCGCGCACTTCAGCCTTCAGCCCCCCACAACACCCCGCTGGCGTTGACTCCGAGCGCAACAGTCTGCGAAGTACCCGCAAACGCAACAGCCACCGTCGCTATGAGAGCTCTACCTCAGCCATTATGGCATCTGCAGCGTCAGCTCAGGCCAGTTATGTCACCATCACCTCCCCAACGCCTCCTCCTGGCGTCTCTCAGCAGCGACGCAAAGCTGGCGGTCGTCATTCGCGCACAAGCTCGACTGCCACCGGTGCTTCTCGCGGTGGCGTGTCAGCAATCGCAGACTCCGTCACAGCGCCAGCGGCCCCAGAGCAGACAAGAGAGCCGCGCATGCGTTCCAGCAAGTCTGCGCCAAGCATCAATGCTTCGAACGCAGGGCATCAAGCAGAGGCTGACGCAGCCGAGAAAGGATCGCGAAGCAGCTCCAATAGCATCAGCCTTCCATCGCCGACCAGCAAGGTTCTGTCGAGGCTTCCACCTGTCAGCACCGACGAGAACGACTTTGACACATTGCCTCCGGTTGAAAAGTACGTGGCGCTGGCCGGCGTGCTCGCTGAGATGCTCTACCCAGGAGGTAAAGCTCGTGTGCAAAAGCTTGCAAATGAGGGCGTTCGTTTACAGCGTGAGCAACGCGCAAGAGAGCTCGAAGTGGAGCGTCTTGAGGAGAAGATCGCATCGACTTTGCCTAGTGGCCTTGAGCGAGACACTGTCCGTGAGCTGCACGTTGCTTTCGCCACACGTACGCCAGCCAAGTTCTCGAAGAAGGACGCCAAAAATAATTCCTTGGACAAAGAGCAGATCGCCGAGCTGGAGGAGAAGCTTTCTCGCCTCGAGATTGACATTTCGCGTCAGCGATCGCGCTTGCGCGATCTTGCCAAGCAGCGACCTCGACTGGCCACGAGACTTGAGGAAGAGCGCAAACGCTTCGAGAAGATGCGACGAGTCGAGAACACACTCCGTCGCTTGAGACCAGAAGTGTTCCTCACGTTAGGCGCGGAAGCCAAGAGCGAGTTCTACCGCAGCGAAGACGGCTTGCAGCTTCATATTGCGGGCGGCGCAGAAGGAGTTACTACCCAGTCCGAGTATCACGGCCAAGGCGGCGACATTTCAGACAGTGGCCATCGCACGCCCATGACTACGGGCCCTTCGCCTTTGGAAGTGTATGGCGACGAAGGCGATTATGCTGTTGGTCTGCGAACCTCAGTCAGCTTGCAGCGCGAAGCGATGAGCGTGTTGCGTTCCCACGAAAAGCTCTGCTACAGTCAGCTTCTTCTCGCAGAAGCAGCATTGCGCAATTGCATTGCCGACATCCTCGACTTGGCACTCATCTTGGAGAGCCCGCGCAGCGAGCAGGAAGCTCAAGACGACCGCAGTGTTTCACGACGACTCAGCTTCTCGAGCTCGCGAGCAGAACAACAACGCCGAGCTCTGACCGACGCACAGTCTTCTATGTCGACTGGCGAAGACATTGAGGATGACTTTGAGCGCGTTTGCTTCTTGCGCCGAAAGGTAGAGAGTCGAGCGGCGGAAATAGAGCAGCTTGTTCGCGCCGTCTCGAGCTACTACTCTAACGCCGCTAGCGCCAGTGGCCGAGAAGACCTCGATGTTGCTCCTCCTCGCGTCCGTGCACCACCGTCGGCTTGGCGAGGCGGCGATGGCGATGCATCGCCACATGCCAAATCTCGATCGAGAAAGACGAGCAACGACTCAATGTCTCGCAACTTCCTCGATCCCAGCGACGCAGAGAGCGATGCGGAGCGCAAAGGCCGAAGCCGTTCGAACAGCAAGACTCAGAAGGACTCTGGCGATGACAATAAGTCCATCAGCGGCAAGTCAACTGCAAGTCAACGTCGTGTCGCGTTTCAAGCCGGCAAGAAGAACGGCAAGGAGACCGATGCCAACCAGGAAGCCAATGGCAGTGGCTCTGACTCTCGCTTCTCAACTGCGCCCAACTCTCCGTCCGCTGGTGCTGCATCCCTCGCTCCTGGTGGTGGAGACGTACACTTGATGTTCTTGCCGACAGACACAGTCTTGAGCGCTCTAGCCCTCATTCTTCGGATCATTCCTGCCCTCAGGTTGCTGTCCGTACCTGCAACCACGCCTGAGCAGCTTCGTCGCTCTGCTTTCCGCTGCGGCCAGTGGTTGCAGCGCGCCCAGAGCACCCTTCCACAGCTCGAAGACGCTCGCGAAGCTCTCGACGAAGTCATCGTGCACGCTGAAGAAGCGAGCGAAAAGCTTGCCGAGAACTGCGTCAAGAGAATGCAGGACACGGACGAGCGCAGACGAAGCTTCTGGACAGCGAGCGCGCAAGCTGCCGTCGCTCTGATCATCAACATGCCTGCAACCGATAGCGACTGAAATTTCCACATTGCTTGGTCTACCATTTCACACTCCATTCTTGCGTTCGTTGCTATTGTAAGTGTTGTGACGACGCTTCGCGCCTCCCACGCGCTGCTGACTCCCCCCCTTTTCCCCAAAAACGCCTTCCTTGCTTCTCTCAGCCGTGGAAAGGCCGCCTGCCTAATTACACTCTTTCATCTGGCTTTGCATCCACATACCCTTCTTTGCGTGTCTTGGCCCCTTTATCTTCGTTGCTTATGGCTCCAATGAATGGACATTCCTGCCAAGTCTCGAGGCATCACTGCATCCGCTCTCTGACAAAGGCTAGATGTCGTGACGTCTGCGAAGGGTGCGTTAGGAGCAAGTTCTTCTCCCCGAGATGACGAGTCAGTCAGGCCCGCAGCGAAACGGTCCAGGTGTCATCCGCGGAAGTGTGATCCTTGACGCGCTCGCCACTTGGGCCAAAGGATGCGGCCTAAAAGCGGTACGCTGAAAATGTAGGACAGGAATCCAACGCTCACAAATCTTGAAGAAAGAGAAGCGCACTCGGGGTTTTTCACGTTCCGCTGACCTAGTTGCGTTGTGCTGCTTATGAGACTTTGGTTGGTCGAAAGGCACCGTGTGCCAAATGCAGTAGCCCCTGGCGTGACCTGTCTGAAGACAGCTGCGTCCACTACCAATGAAGTAAGGACGCTTGCCAAGCCTTTGTTCCTTCTTGGAGCTGATGGCAAGCTCTTGGCGATCAATTGAGACTGTGAGGTCGTACAATGTGCTGCTTCATCAGATCGACGTGCAAAGGCTTTGAGATTGCAGCAAGAACACTCCCACGGTGTTGCGGATCGCGTGGCGTCTCATTTGTTGCCGGTGCCACAGCCTTTTTGAGGGGGTCTCAACCACTTCAGATTGTGCTGCTTTTGCTATCCTCGACCAAAAGTTCCACTCTTCCATCCCTGCAAATCCGTCTGATTTCTACCATGGCCATATCACAGCAAGCCACTCTCCGAGTACAACAAGCCACAAGCTGCAGTGACAGCTACTGCATCCTATGGACTGGTGGGAAAACATCAAAAGATCAGGGCTCCAGTCAACAGTGGAGGCAATTGTCGCCGTTGTAATATAGAGGGGTGATATGGTTCTGATTACAGATGTGTGCATGCAAGGAGAAGCAAGGTGTATGAAAGAGTCCCAAGAGGCATGAGAGCAGTCTGAGTGCTTGCACTAGAGGCAAGATCTTTTGCAGAGTACCAACTTGCCAGCTGTCCCATGTTGGTAATATGCTCAATCAAATGTCTTGTGAGTTGTTGATGCAGGCAACATCAGCGGTGACAGCTCAGCCATGCAAAGCTTGGGTCATTCTGAGCTTTGTATACAAGAGTCTCAGGAAGCTGCTTCTATGCCTCCTGGGACTCTTCCATACACCTTGCTTCTCATTGCATGCACACATCTGTAACTGGAACCATATCACACCTCTATAGGACAACGGCAACACAATGCAGCTGGCCTCAGTGGTCTGCAGCATTCAGGAGATGAAGCGTTGTGGCAATTGTGTCAGCAGCAACACAGTGACTTAGCGCTCAGTTGTACAGATAGACGTGGTGGTCAAGCTTGTGCCAGAAGTTCGAAAACTACTGTCTCAAGCAGGAGATGCACTCAAGGGAATCAAGCACGCTGTTGAAGCAAGATTTAGGTGCTGCAAAGATTTCTATCTGACTGGGTACACCGCTGGACTATTGGAGTCTGTGCTATACATGCAAGTGGCATCCATCACTCTGCAACCACTGTCCGATGACGATTGTGTTTACATTGCGCTAAGTGTCCAAACAGATGTCGTTTCCTCTTGCAGACATCTCTGCTGGCCGTACCAAGGGTCTTCCCCTTGGGAAGCTTGATGCGCCTGATCTGCAAAACGCATCACAGAGAGTTGTGAATGGAATCAAGGAGTTCGCGTCCATGCCAAGACTCAGGAAGGACTACCTAATTGTAGCAGCTACCGCTCTCAGGCTGTCACTGCCTGTGGTGCGCTCAATGACATGATGAGGGCCTTTGGCTTCTATGAGAAACAGTCCACTAATCACCTGCTTGGCGCACTGGCTACATTACGGCTGCCAGGGCATACAAAGTAGGCATGATCAATGGCGCAAGAAGCATAAGCACACCTTCTCTAGTTGCCAGAAGGCCACATTACTATTCTGCCCTCATTCATTGAAAGTGGTGCAGGTCAAGGGCTCAGCCCCATCTGAGTCAAGAAGCAGCCATTACCTGTTACACAGACTCATGAGAATGATTTTGCACATCTGCTTGCAGAGGTTGACGGTCTCAATGACCTTTCAAAGGATGTCTTGTAGCAATTGAAAGTCCCACTGCTGGAGTAGCAACAAAGTGGATTGGCCATTTTGTGAGCAAGTTGGTTGGCTGCTAATGGTGGCTGCGGCAAGGAACTTCATGCCTACCAAGTCCAGCCCAGCAAAGAAGACCATCTCCTTGAGATCATCAACACACTCTGCAGGGTGATGCCCATTCAATCTGGCATACCTTCCAGCACCTTCAAAGTTGCTTGTGCTGGTTTCAGCTCTTTTCAATTGAGCAGCACCACCAGCAGCAACAGCAGCAGCACCAATGACAGCACCAGCAACAACAGCAGGAACAACAAAGGTGGATGTGAGTACATTGCAAAGTTGTCATGACTTGTGTCAGTGTTGAGCGCTTGTCTAACATTGCTGCGCCCATCATTGCCCAGTTGAGGACAATGGTGAGGGGGCTCAAGTTAAAGTCCTTTGCGTCATGGACAAGGGCCCTTGACTTTGACCTCACAAACAACGTGGGAAGGCACGCGTACATTGGTTCATCATGGACAGCGTTTTCTGTCATGTGACACGCGCATCATCTTAGCTTCATGTACAACTTTTGACTAGCGTCTTCTCTCTCTTCTCCACTACGATCATCATCGCAATCCATTGCATTCACAAGCCCCAAGGACAAGCGCAGATGCTGCAGAGCTATCTAGCTGAGGCTTCCTTGTTTTCTATATTTGGAACAGAACGCATGCAAGCGCTGGGAGAGTCTGACCAATGAAGAACGTCTTTTCACTACGCTGAGACCAATCAGGAAGCGCTCAAGATGCTTGAAGGGACTCAGAAGATGTTGGAGATGCTGGATGACTTCAAGGCCACAGCCATTGATGGGATCAGCAAAGCTTCATAGTACCTTGAAGCTCAGCAGGCAGTACAAACAGCATGTAGCAAGATCAAGGAGCTATATGCCTTGCCTGGCCCCATCTCAAAGGTTCTCCGCAATCAGGCAAACCAAAAGCTAGACAAAGCTGAGGCTCACCTGGCCAGCATTGTAGTCAAAGACCTTGACCTTACCCCTCAAGATGACTCTGAGGAATCCTCTACCGCTCAAGATGACTCCGAGGAATCCTCTACTGCTGAAAATGACTCTGAGCCAAAGGCTAAGAGACAGCGTCCGGAATGATCAGGTGACAACATCCGATAAGGCGCAAGCTCGCTATCAAACAGTCATCAATGGGATCAGCAAAGCTTCATAGTACCTTGAAGCTCAGCAGGCAGTACAAACAGCATGTAGCAAGATCAAGGAGCTATATGCCTTGCCTGGCCCCATCTCAAAGCTTCTCCGCAATCAGGCAAACCAAAAGCTAGATGAAGCTGAGGCTCACCTGGCCAGCATTGTAGTCAAAGACCTTGACCTTACCCCTCAAGATGACTCCAAGGAATCCTCTACCGCTCAAGATGACTCTGAGGAATCCTCTACCGCTCAAGATGACTCTGAGGAGTCCTCTACCGCTCAAGATGACTCTGAGCCAAAGGCTAAGAGACAGCATCCGGAATGATCTGGTGACGACATCAAATAAGGCGCAAGCTCTCTTTCAATGCCCTTGTCTCTGACCAAATCCGACTGTACAACTTTGAACAAAGACGCGACCCGATTCAAATTCATGTTCATTATGTGACGCACAGCACCAAACTTCAGTCGTGAAGCTTGGCAGTCAACCAAATCGCAACAAAAGATCTTGACATTTCGAAAGGGATTCCGTAGTACGTGACCTTCGACTCAAACTTTGTGGCAGAAGCGTGCCGACTGAGGGAGGAATGGCAGGATCGTGCTGTGATGCGCAGGTTGACTTGGCATCCTGCGAAGTCAGAGACGTCTGGTGGCGCAACAAGAGCCAGACCCTGAGCCAGTCGAGGTGAAGGCGCTCGACCAGATGACAGCAATGGAAGGAAAGTTGTCAGTTTTCTGCATAGCTGTTCGTTTCCAGCCGTTGTCGAAAGGGTTATTCGTGCTCTCTGTGCTTACAATCAAATCGTTGGTGTACCGATGTCGAGCCATGAGTCGGAGCTCAATCCTACATCATGGTTCACCACATATTTCGCGAGACGGCCATTGAGGTCCCGTAGCGCAGTCTCTGTCGGCGCTGCTTCTGGACCTTGCGAGGTTGCTTCAACGCGCTGACGGTGCAACAGCACCCAGTCCGAGGCTGTACTGATCCTAATGTACGCCTGAGCCCTGAGATAGCCTAGCTTGTCTTGCAACGATGCCAGATCCTTTTGGGCTTGCCTGCGCGATCGAGTATCCAGCTCCAGCTCCGCAAGGGACTTTGCCAAGGCTTCACAAGCATTCTGCATCTTCTTATGCGAGAGAAGCTGCTCCAAGTCCGTCAAGTTTCCTGCTTCGAGTTCTTGAAGACCTCGCTGAGCATTCCGACCCGATACAAACATAGCGATTTCAGAAGAAAGCTCCGCAATCACTCTTGGCAAGAGAAAGAAGCGGAACTCACAAGCTCTCGTCCGTGAGCGGAGTTGATGGCGGTTTTGGGAAGTCTTGAGCGCTTCGATCGAGCGTAGAGGCTGTTGCCGTCGGTGCTGCCAGGTTTGAGAACAAATTGCTCAAGGTAAACCTTTGGCAAAGCTTTGGTATCCTGCCATGATCGTAGCAGAGTGGAGTCAGTGTAGATAAAGGACGCTCTACGAGCGATGATATGTGCAGCATCTCCAGACATGATGAATGGCGCAAAAAGCGTGAGCTCACCTTCTCCAGTTGCCAGAAGGCCGCGTTACTATTCTGCTTTGATTGAAAGTGGTACATATCAAGAGTTCAGCCCCATCTGAGTCAAGAAATGTCTGTCACCTGCTGCACAAAACCACGGGCATGATCTTGCACATCTGCTCTCAAAAGTTAATGGTTTCAATGACCTTTCAAAGGATGTCTTCTAGTAATTGAAAGTCCCGCTGATGGAGTAGCAACAAAGTGGTTTGGCCGTTTTGTAAGCCAGTTGGTTGGCTGCTGATGGTGGCTGCGGCATGGCTGCTGGTGTACCTACAGCTGTAATACGAATTGAAGACTGTTAAGGAAGAACCCAAATGGGAGGCATTAGCCGCCCGAAGGTTTCATCTAGCATCAGCACCAGTGACGATTCTGAAACTGCTTCACTCACAGCTCGAGGTGGAGGAAGCAAGTAGGATAGCGCTGCAGTCTGTAAGGCCAAAAGATGATATCCACTGTAGCTGATCAGAAGCGTGGCTCGGATTGAGAGCAAGGACACCTTGTCGGGTGTCTTTGCCCGAGCATTTGCCGAGGCGCTCAGCTGCCTTGCGCACGGTGCGCCGCCTTGCGCACAAAATCGCTGAGTGTCGATTAGAGCAGTGGACTCACGCTGGTCGAAGTGTTCGCCCCTCCGGGCTGGTCGTCTGCTTCGGACTGAGCAGCTTGCTGTTGAATGGCAGCCGAATGTGGCAATCCTGCCGACTGGCTAATGAGCTGGCCCATACCTGCTGGCGAGTTGGAGCTTGTCTCGATGGGCGGACCAGGGAGGTACTGAAAAAAAAATTACTCTTTCTGATGACAGCGGCAAATGGCAGTCAAGAAGGGAAAGAGCTGGAAAGTGGTGCTCGGAAGAGATGAGAGTGAGACGCGTCTGGCTTGCGCTTTTGGTGACTGTGCGATGTGCTCAGGCGGGAGCGCTCAGCAGCAGTTGCAGCCAAGTGCCGTTAAGTGCTCAGACAAGAATGAATGGTGAGCTGGTCAAGAGTCCACCAATCAGAATGCGACCGCTGGCTACAGCATGGCGCGCACAGACGTCGAATCCATGCAGTCATGCGCTCCTCGGAGCGATGGGTCGCGAGGGTCAAGAGTCTTGAGTCTTGAGTGTTGGACTCATGTGGGTACGCAATTGTGCATGGCTTGGATTAGAAGCGGGTGCGAGCAGCGGCCGACCTGTGACTGACGTCCATACTCGCCAGGTACTGAGCTTACAAAACATAGCCGGTGACTCTTGACTTGTATCTCCAGTCGTGTTTATTCAGTCTTGAGTATTTACAATTGTAAATGCGGCTCTTGTCATGTTCTTGGCTGTGAGTACCGACCTCTACACGGCGCATCCGCGTGGCCCAAGCTTGGAAAAGCTGTGCGTGGCATGCAGGCCGCATTCCTCATGTTTGCTCAGGATGCATGCTCGAGCGCGCACTTGCTGGCAATCCGAATTGACTGACATGATCAAGGTGCAGGCGCACGCGTCGCGCAATACTTCAGCGAGTGCTTTTGCCTCCGCACTTCTTTCTCCTCCCACCATCTTCTCCAAACGCTCTCTCTCTCTCTACCAGCGAGAAACTGACCTCTTTTCGTTCTCCACAGACAAGATGCCGGTGAGTCGTCCACTCACTCGAGATCCTCAGTTTCATTTCGCGTGGTTCCGTACGTGTCGCTGGAGAGTTCCGGCGCATTTCGCTTCGGCGAGATCTTGCCGTACTCTTGGTAGCCAAAGCATCATGTTGATGAAGCTGGCAGAGCTTGCGCTGGCTACATGTGGTTTTAGTCCGCACATTGGATAGGCCCGAATCGAAGGACGCACGAAGACGTTGAGCTAAAGCGAAGGCCGTGACGGAGCTCGAACCTCGCTCCTATCCCGATGCCAGCCAGTCCTGATCTGTCCGCTCGCAACAAGCTTAGCAAGCACAAGACTTGTCTTGGTCGTTGGTAGCACGCGGTTTCAATCCGCACTCGAGCAGAACGAGCCGTACTTCGCACGAAGATCTCGAGCAAGTTCGTGGCCGTGCACCGGAGTAGCGTTGTTTGCACTCTGACTCGATGTCAACCAGCCTTGCTATATCAGCTCTCGCCGTACTTGGCGAGTAAGGCACTCCCTTACTTTCCAGTTTTCGCGGCTTAAGCCGGTCGCGCATCAGGTAGAGCGAGACATCCATTTCCTGAAGACCTTGAGCTAAAGCGAAGGCCAGTGCAGGTGGACACGTCTCGCTTTCTACCTTGGTGTTGAACAGCAATCAAATTGATTGCTAGTACGTCGGGTGATGTTTCGTTGCTGTCACTTGGTATTACGCCCTAACATCCGGAGCGAAAATGCCTGGAGAGGTGCCTGCCACCAAGCCAAGGGGCTTGCGACCAGAGACACGTTGTAGCAGTCACTGTCCTCGATTTGGTCAGATCATCTCTAACCATCTCTGTGTCTTCTCCCTTTGCGCTCTTGTCATCGTCGACCGCCAGGAGTCAACTCCTGCCCCGAAGGTAAGTGTTGACTGCATCGGCGATGCCGCAATCCGCGTGCCAGTCCGCTGATTCTTTGCAATGATGTTTCATTCCACGCATACACCTTCGGCATCATCGCGTACAACCGACCTTATCATCACAAACTTCTTATTCACGTCATTCATGCAACTGACCAATCTATTGATGCTCATCGGCGGACACTCATGCAACCAATCGTTTCATCGCTGCTCATGCGACCGACCGATGCATCGATGCTCATCGACTTTCATCCACCCAACCAATTCGACCATGCTCATCGTCGACGCTCACGCGACTGTCCAAATCGATCACCATTGCCCTGACATCATCAATCATCATCAATCTTTACATGGCAATGCTCATTGTCGACGCTCACGTGAATGTCCGTGGCGATGGCCGTCTCCTCACGTCTATCCCTCGCCTCTCTTGGACGGCGCTCGGCTCTCTATAGATCATATTGATCTCTCTGGTGAGCATGGTCCAGAGCTCTGTGCAGTCCAGCGAGTAACAGCTTACAGAGAGTTCCCGTCGTGGACACAGGAGGCCGTGGAGCACGTTTGCGACACCCTATATCCTGTTCAAACCAACGCAGCCTACAAGGACCTGGTGCAAGCAAGAGTACCGGTAAGTCTGACAAGGCAAGCTTGTCGAAGATTGTTTCCCTTGACACCGTGTACACCATGTCAATAGGACCAATCATCCTCGTTCTGGAAGCTGTTTGGAGTGCGTACGCTCGCATCTGCAACACCGCCGATCCATGTCTAATCACAAGCTGAACTCCAATCGCAGTCATTGTTGTCGCTCGAAAGCCTCTCTTCTGACAGGGTCAAAGAGATCACCACCAACTTTGAGCGTCATCTTCAAGGCGCAAGAGACAGAGCCAATGTGAGTGACTCTTTGCATCTACCAACAGCTCATCACTGCTA
>CCYA01000118.1:166536-318953 GCA_900000165.1 Ceraceosorus bombacis
GTTCCAAGCCATGCTCACCATACACAAAGACGTTCACCTTGACGCTTTCCGCCACCAGTTGACTGCTCTTTGTGGTCACATCGATACTACACTGGCAGAGGTTCAGCGCTACAAGCAATTGTCCACTGCTCGCCTGCTTAGCGCAGCAGACTACATTGCTGCTGTCATGGCCCACGACAATGCAGCTGAATATGTTGACACTATTATCTCCATTCAGTCGGAGCAGAAAGAGCGTCACCGCACCCAGGCATACAAGGAGACTTGTTCAGCTGCTCTAAGACGTCTCGTTGCCTGTGAGGACAAGCTAGATATGTACAAAGTTGTCCCGGAGGAGCAAAACAAGATCAAGAAGCTGCTTGATGATTTGCGTGGAGTCGCAATCACCTGCCAGCCCAATCTGGAGTCTGGAGCGCCTGCCCTGATTCCTCTTAGAATGGAAGCAAAGAGTTCCAAGCAATGTTTACCATACACAAGGACCTTCATCTTACCGCTTTTTGCAACCAGTTGACTGCGCTTTGTAGACACATCAATACAGTGCTCTCAAAGGTCCAGCGCTACAAGCAAATGTCCACTGCTTGTCTGCTTGGCACAGCAGACTACATTGCAGCTGTTATGGCCCACAAGGATGTGATGGAACACTTTGACACCATCATCTTGATACAATTGGAGCAAAAAGAGTGCCATTGCACCCAGGCCCATAAGGATACTTGCTCAGCTGCTCTCTGACATCTTGTTGCTTGTGAAGACAAGCTCAATGTGTACAAAGTTGTCTCAGAGGAGCAACAGAACATCAAGAAGCTGCTGGATGATATGTGTGGAGTTGCAATCACCTGCCAGCCCAATCTGGAGTCTGTAGTGCCTGCCCTAATTGGTGCTGATGCCAATGCTAGTGTATTTGGCTCCGATCCTGGTGCCTCAGCATCCAGTTGTGCTGCTTCCAGCTTTTTAGGCACAAGCAGCCAGACATGTCCAAGTGATTACACGCCTAAATTGTAATGCCAGGTGTTGTGTTCTGATATGATTGCAGCTACAGATGCACACTTAAGGACCAGCCATTGGTGACTTTAGCTGTCTGGCATTGCGATGGTCCCTTTTTGAACGAGCGTCGACTGCAGCACCCTTTCACCTCACAACAATCGCTTTGGCACTTCTCTACATGTTTGCTTTCTTCTCCTAAGGCTTTCAACAAGAATGCAAATGACAGTCACCTTGATCTTGATGTTGAAGGTGAGTTTCAACTTTTGACTTTGAACAACACGTTTAGGTGCGTCAAGCGCATTTTTGACACTTTGATTACTGCTAGGCAACAGCTTCCTTCTACATTCCTACAGATCGCTTCAGAAGATGTGGACCTCCCCAAAGCTGTGCCACTTGCCACAAGACTTCAGCTCCAGACAATCATTGAAGAAGCAAAGCAACCCCTTCCTTTCTGGTAAAATTCAAGCTCCAGAGGCTAGACTACTCAGGCAGCGCAACAGAGGACTTGCTCCTGATCAGCGCGTGTGATCCCATTAAGGTGTGCCGAGGCAACCTTACTTCCTTGACGATTCATGTCACAAGCAGGCATGCCATGCCGCCTCACAAGCACCAGTCATGCCAAGCTCTTTGCTCACAGCCTGAGAATCTTACTTCTCCCAGCATCAACATGTATCTTTGTACAGAAGAGACACATTCAGAAGCCAGAAGACGCATGGTACACATGATCTTTGTACGAGCATCACTATGCTAAAGCTGATAAACCCTCTCTTTGGGCGTACATCAAGATTGTGTCTTCTGGACAATCAAAGTGTGTCCATCGCTGGTCTGAAAAGGGTGCTGTTGCCGAAAGCAAGGCGGAAATTTTACCAGACGAGTTCAGCCACAAAATCTCGCGACATGGACCCCTGTAGAAGTCGCATCTCGTTGACGACGGTAGCCACTCCCACTTGGCCTGTGCAGCAGCTCGGTGACGGAGAGGACAGCGGCCATTTGTCCTGGACATGACTAAGCTATGTGCTAGGCGGCATCCGTTTCTCTGCCATATTGACATTGACAGGGACTGCCGATGAGCAGATATGGAGCACAAGATCCTTGACCACTTTGCAGCCTCGCTGCACAGGCGCCCTGGCAGCATCGAAGCCGACAGCCATTTGTCCACGGTGCTACTCGAGTACAGTCTGATGAGCCAAAGCGCAAGCCCGGCGCAGCGACCGTTACCAAGCTGACCTGTCTGTCTTGGTCCAGCACGCACGCACGTGCTCTCCGAAGCACGAATCAATCGCCTGTGCTGCGCTCCTAAGCGCTCAGCTTGCTGCTGGCTTGAAGAGCCTCCAGCCGTGCACAGTACCTCGAATGGCTTCGTCCCCTGGGTCATCTTTGAACATAGGCTGGGGAAGATGCGCCAATGACGGCATTGGTGTCAAGTGTGGTGCCGATGCGCGCCTATGTGACCGTCAAGAGCACTCACAGGCATCCTCCATCTTCCCACCTCTTCGGCCACCCATCCTTGCCCTCTAGCGCTCTCGAAGAATTGCATGTCTTTGAGCGCAAATTGCGGTCTGTGATGGCTGAAGAATACCAGCGCGCAAGGCAACTGTGGGCAAATCGAGCATCCGACGTCTGCCAACTGCTCAGCGGAGGCATCTTCAAATCTGCTGGTTTCTTGTGCATGGACATCGTCGGCGCGTGGTACGCTAGGAGCAGACGGAGTTTGATTGAGTGTCTCGCTCAATGTCTTCAGAAGCGCAGGATGTGCTTGGTGATTGAACACGAGGTCTGATAGCAGCAGTAATGAGAAGCGCTCTGTTTTGGTGTCTCCTTCGGAAGGCAAGTGTTGCGTGACGATCGAGGGATCTGCGCCCCAAACAAAGCCCTGAGGAGTACAGAGTGAACGATCAATGAAGATTCGATATCCGTGTCATCTCACTCGCCCGGGAACAGCGTCTTTTCATGCCAGCGCTTACTCACCTGGCTGACACAGCCGTGGGGTTTGCAGTTGCTCTCAAGATTTGCCATTAATTCATTGTCAGGCCAGTCGGTTGCCACCACCGTCCTGGCACCCCTCCTCTTGCATACGATAGACGGCAGACCAGCAGCGGCTCCAAGCTCGAGGACGTCAGTGTTCCTCAAGAGCGAATCTGCGTGCGCATTCAGGTACCTGGACAGGACAGGAGCAGCATTCCAAAGGTGATGACCCCAAAGCGGATGAGATCCAACCAGCTTCAGCTCAATGTCCTCCGACATGGTCGTGGCCGCACTTGGAGCTGCTGGGAGTGTAAAGTGCGCCATTGTGGGTGGTGGCGTGGCTGGTCTAAAATCGGAAGGCTCTGCGAAGAGCGAGAGATCGGTGCTGCCTCTGGAAGAGCGTGAGTCTGCTCTGCTCCGGGAGCTTGCAGCGACGTTGCTCGCATCCGTCATGATTCCTGCGGAATGGATTAAGCTCGGGGCGTGTGTGTTGCGGAAGCGCCAAGCGCCCTATCCTTCTCCCGATGCTCGTGGCTCTGGCTCCACGGGCGAAGACTTGGCTTTCGGACAGCCTAAAGCTTGGCGTCCGCCTGTTGCAATTGGCGGTCGGAAGACCCGTCTGAGGCTTTGGAAGCGATTCAAGGTGTGCAAGACATCTATAATTCTGAGGAGGAGGAGGAGAGAGAAGGTCGTCGCGATTGAATTTTCTGCCGAAGGTGACACCCAACACCCAAACAGCGAATTCAAGGTGGGAGTGCCGCGCTCGAACGCGCGGCCGAAGCGCGCGCGTTCACGTGCAGCAGGCGTGCTCTCGGCAGACAGCAAGATCATCACAGATTCGAGATGAGAATTTGAATAAAAAACTCAAACTCGTGAATATCACAATCTGAATGTGAACGGCGACGAGTGCACGCGCGGCCAAACATGCCTGCTGACGCTCTGACCGGTGTCCCTACTCCCACTGCTTCGATCAGCACGACCACCACAGACTTTGCTTCCGGCGAGCTAGGCCCGTAAGACCTCTTGCAAGCAGGACCAGCGCTCGAACATCCAGATCTCTAGAAGAAGTGCACATCGGAGAGGGGGTCGCAACCATGAGCGAGGAAAGAGCTGCGGTGCTGGCAGAGGAGCGGGAGGTGCTGCAAAGCATATACGTAGACGAACTTGAAGGTCAGCTTGGCATCGTAGTAGCTGATCAAATCACTCCCAGAGTTTTGACTTGACTCTGCCTTCTTAGAGATCGATGAGGAGACCCTGAGGATACGAGTGGATCCCGAGGAAGGATTGTCGGGACCAGCAGGTCAGGAAGGCGATGCATCAGAGCGTGAGTCAGCTCAAAGTCGAGGCCGATGCATGTTAGTAAGCTGAGTATCAATGTCATCCCCTCAGCACCAACACTGGCCTTGAACATTAAATACACCCCAAAATATCCCGAAGAAGCTCCGGAGATGAGCATCGAATGCATAGGCGGGAGTGTGCCCGAGCAGGGCATTCAAGAGATGCAAGCCGAGTTGCACACCACCGTACGTCATCTCATGTCTTTCGCCGGCATCATACATTAGGTTGCGCTGATCAAAGAAACCCGATTCCACGCTCATATAGGCCGAAGATTCTCTTGGCATGGCTATGGTCTTTGCCCTTGCTTCACAGCTCAAAGAATCCTTGACAGCATACATTACTCGAACAAAACAGATCGCAGAGGCACAGGAGCAGGACAGGAGGAATGCGGAGATTGAGGTGAGATACATAGGTATGCGGCATCTTATGTCCGCGCTGCGTAGCGTTGGAAGGTACAGTACGTTGTTGATCAGGGAACCGCTCGCTGCCAGGCTGAGGCGGAAAAATTCAGAGGTACTGCAGTCACCGCGGAGCGCTTTGAGGCTTGGAGAGTAACTTTCGAGAAGGAGCAAAAAGAACTAAAGCAGAAAGCCGATGAGGAGTACGTCAAATCAACACTCAAGACCGCTAAAGTGCGTTTGGTGTGCCGTGATGCGACGCGCTATCTCCCAGCTGATAGCATGTCCATTGCCCGTGCAGGAACGCGAAGAATACCGTAAGCTGGCAGCGAGGCCAACGGGCAAAGAGCTCTTCGCGAAAGGCGGACAGATGCACGATGATAAGGCTGAGGCTGAAGCTGGGGATGTGGAGGGCAATGAGGTCGATTATTCCTTGTACTCTCGGGAAGAGCGAGAGCGGCAGAGGCGCGAAGAGGAAGAACGAGCCGAGCGAGAAGCGCGGGAGAGGCTTCACGATAGCGACGACGAATAATGCTGATGAATTTGCAAGTGCCGCATTTGTTGCGCGTGCAAATGCGAGAGGCACGTCGCCATCACCAAGGGCCGGAATAATAGGCAGGACCGCACCCTAGAAGGCAGCTGGCCCCACCAACGTTAGGCTGGAGACGAGGCCGCTTCGATCCACCTCGACGATCAGGCCTTCGCATTCTCGCTTGTCCTTCTCGCCGGATCCAAACGTGAAGCCGACAAGGGTGCTACGCACGTCGAGTCGTAAGCCCTCAAGTTCTGGATTCGCACCCCGATCTAGCTCCATGGTCTCATCTGGCTGGGTCTTGACGTTGACTACATCGCTCGAATCGGGGCGCAAGCCTTTCGCGCTGGTTTCGTGTTCATTGCCACTCAAGATCGCATGAAGCCTTGCAAACTTCAGCGATAGAAAGGTCACTGGTCAGTGGATGTTCTTTGCTTGACGCAGCGTCCGGCTCTTTGGCTGGCAGCCGACTCACCGGCTCAGTGACGGTGCTATTGCCTCTCGCGGTACGCACAACCCATGGACATCTTTCGTATCTGCCAAAGGCTGCAGTACCTGGATTATTGGAGTGGAAGATTATTTTGGTGAGAACACCTGAGCTTGTGCTTGTCGCCGCAGACACCAGCGCGTCTATGCCAAGTGAGGTGTAGTTGTAGAAGATTCCCCCTGCGAAGTGGATGATGTGAGCCCCCTGTCAGAGTCTGAAGCGAGTCCAGCGCCCTCCCCACCCACGATCGGTGTTAGAGCTTTGTATCCCCAGGCGCTCATCTTGTGCCAGAGATCGCGCGTTTGGCGTTCCCAGATCGCATAGCAGGTCTTGCTCGGTAGTCTCGTTCAGAATCAGCTCTACTGAAGCACCTGTGCTCAGGGTGAACTTTACAGGCTGGTCACTCTGCGAAAAACTTTGCGGGTCAGGCGTCTGCCGGAACCGCACTGTGATTGTCGACGAGCACACTTACCTGAACACTTGCTCTCAGTACAGTGACTGAGTCCCGACTGGCCGCATCCTGATCGGAGGTAGTCTTATCTTGATGGCTGAGTACCCGGCTGCCCGTTCCAGGCCGTGCTGGTATCGGCGCGTCAATCGCGTCAGGATCGTGCGGATCCAAACCTTGATACACGTACACTCTCGGCGCAGATGCCTGTGCAGGCGGCTCTGAAGGCAGGCGGAGGGTCAGTCAGTCTCGCCGAGCAATTTAATTGCCGGCGAAGTATCCTCAGACCGCCGTGCTTTCGCCGACACACACGCACCTGGATGACTAAGCGATGCATCGACATCCCACCCAAAAGCCAGGCCTGGATACCGCACCGTGACCTCCTGCCCCTTCGTTGCAGCGCCCTTGCCTACCCGTGACTGCATTCGATTCGTGAGTCCGTCGGTCGGTGTGCGTAGCTTGGCAGGCCAGGTCGGCCCAAACATGCGGTGTACATTTGCGCGAGTGAGAGATGGCAGAGTGCGACCATCGCACGTCAGAGGGAGCGCAACTGGGCTGAAGGACTCCACGTGTTGTGCAGAGTAGCCCGTCTGCTGATCATCCGCCTCAACAGCAGCAGGCATGCGGAGTACAACAAGCTGCAGTCGCTGAGTCGAGGCCGAGAAGCTGAGATGGATGGTCGCGCCTGATGAGCCCGCGGGGACGCTTACAAGCACAGGCAGCGAAGCTAAGGCGGATGTAGCAGAGGGAAGGTTCGGATTTTGGGCTTGCGCTCTTGGTTCGGACGCGCACTTTTCAGTGGCACCATGTGTGATCTCGAAGACTGGATGCTGTCGCGGCCGAGAACGCAGATACTCGAGCGTCGAATGCAGAGTGCGCCCTAGCACGAATGGGCCCAAGGAATACGAGGGGATGATGTCGAGCTGATATGTCATAGTGATAGACTGGTTCCTAATTCATTGCAAAGCGATGTTCGATTGTCTGCACTCATGCGCTATGCGAATGCGTAAGTTGGCATTGCTGGGTAGAAGGTGGTGGTTGTCACGCCAAGCATGAGGCTGTGAACCTCGTATTAACGGCATCCTGCTGCATTCTGTGTCAAGTGTGGTGGGTGCAATGCGCGGACGCGTGGAGCCACGCCTGCGCGAAATCGCGACTCCGCTCGCACGCGGAGCTGCACAACAACAGCAGGTGGAGGCAAGCGCGGTGCATGGCAGCTGTGAGCGACGAGCAAGGTGCGATCAGGCGCGTTGCTATATACATGTACACCGGAGCCCAATGAAAGTGAGCTCGTCCCAACACGAATGACTCAACTCGTCAAGACAGGGACGAGGAAGGAGAGGAAGCCAATCTCGCCCCAATTTGTGGAGGTTGTGAGATGATACATCAGGACCGTCACCAGATCCTTGGGTTAGACCGGCCGAGTGGCCAGTGGCCCATAGTCATCGTTTGAACGGAACAGTCAACGTGAAAATTGCTCAACATGAGGGGATCAGGAGAAAGGTACTTTTAAAGAATGAAGTGCAATTGCTGGAGATGAGGGCTTCAGATTGCAACAGCGGTATCGGTACAGATGTGGCGGCAGACAAAGCATGCAGAGAGATGGAGGGCGCTGGTGCACTTGCGCCCCTACGTCACGACGAGAACGAGAATTAACCACTCGAGAGATGGTCGGTAAAATGGGCATCGTTGCGAAACGATTATCTATTGCTAGTACCTAAGTACTTTTCTGAGCTGCTGCAGAGGTCGTGCTGCCCGATGAAGCTGCCGCGGCAGCCCTGGCAGCGCTGGCACTATCGAGCTTTTGGCCGACTTCTCTCGAGAAGGCACGCAAGCTAGCTGGCAGGTCTGAAGAAAAGGTTCGCCGATGCCTGTCCTTTCGCTCGCTTGCGGACTGGCGTGACGCTCCAAATCCAGAATGGAGACTCTTCGATGGCGTGAGCAGCGCGGCCGAGAAGCTCAGAGTGCCGGGCAAGCCGATGGCGGAAGCAAGATGAGCTCCAATGGAAGCACGAGGCGATGAATTGCTCGGCACGACCTGCACTGAACGACGGCGGGGATCCACCGCCCTCGGTGTTCTGGCTCCCAGTCCGTGGACAGACTTTCGGCGGGGATCCGTTAAGTGCAGCTCGGAGATCGATGGACTGGATGCGGAGGCCAAGATGGTGTTGATCGAAGAACCTGAGCTCGATGCCGACAGTATCGCATTGGCCTGCTCGCCTTCAGGCAGTTGTTCGTCTACGTGTGCTGCCTGGTGCTTAGGCGAAGGTCGAATTGCGGTCCTCCTGACAGCTGCTCCGTCCGATTGGGATCGCAAGAGCTGAGCTTGTGCTCCAGACGGCGGGCTTGAGGCATTCTGAACGGGTGCCACGGACGGGCCCGAAGGATTGTCTAGTCGCAGGGCAGAGAACTGACTAGCCGACGGAGTAACTGCCTCGTCCTCCTCCTCTTCGTGGACGGGCTCCTTCAATGCTGGCTGCAATGTAGCTCCAGATGCAAGCCCAAGAGAGGGCGTCTGAGCCTTTGTCGCTAAGCCAGAAGTCGTCACAGGCGGGGCTTGGGCATTAAGCTGCAGCGGTTTAGGAGGTCCCTTGCGTGGCTTCGCCGATGGCAGGGCCGCCAGTACCCCTGGCGCTGCCGTGGTCACCGCCAAGCTTGCTGCGCCTCCCAACTTCAGGCTGGGCGTCTTTTTGTTGCGGCGCGCCCCTATTCCTTCAACGAGTCGCTTCGAGTCTCCATCGTCTGCAAGATTTTCGGCAGCCAGCTTCTGGGCGGCCGCCTCTCTCGCAGCTGCCAGCCGCTCTTCGCGTCTTCTATCCTCCTCTACAGCCTCCTTTCGCTCTTCCTCTTGACGCATCCGTGTCCATTCCTCCTCATCCATGGCATCACCAGCCCAGCCACCCGTAGCAGGTCGGATCCCGGAGCGAGTGACTCCTCTCCCGTCGTCTGCGCCGTGCGAGTCGCCCTCGATGCCGAACGCCACTCTCAACCTGTTCACCTCCGCAGACAGATGCCGCTCCCACTCGACCAGCTGGTATATCAGGGAGCAATTTGGGGATATGCTCGCTGACAAATCCTTGACCAGCGTGTAGCAGTCGTGCATTCCTGACAGTCCTTGAGCACCTTCCAGAGGGTAGCCGAGTGCGGCTGCTTCCATGACAAAGGCAATGACCAGTGTCGCACTGCGACTTACACCGCACTGGCAATGCACAAGGATACGGCCGGGCGAGGGCCGTTGCTTTGGCATGGTTCTTATTTGAACGTCTGCTTGATCTCCTACACCGCCGCTGTGACCCTCGACTTTAACAGGAGTAAACGATCCTACTTGCAGACATTCCGCAATGAGTGCGCAACCCACACTGAAGCCACCGCCAGGAGCAGCCAGCTCTGTCTCGTCGTGGGTCCAAGGAAGCTTGACATAGCGAAGAGCCTGCATCCGACCGCCCAGAGGAGAGGCAGGAATGGACAGGGCGATGGCCTCTGCCGGTAAAACGACGTCTGTTTCTGAACCTGAGCTGCTCTGCTTGTCGAATAGCTTGCTTGTAAGATCATCTCTGCGCGGCGTTAAATCATCAGCGACTGAAACAGCAGGCGCCCCCACCTCTTGGGCCTCTTCGACAGTTCGCATGTCATGTGCTTCAGCTGACGGTGACGAAGAAGGTGTAGTTCGGCTCGAGGTCCAGCTCGCTGATGCCTCGTCTCCACCCACGCTTGAGGATGTGGACCAGCTGGTTGCAGCACTGCCAGCTTCTGATGCATCTTCTCCAGCAGTCCGATGAGCTTGCGGGCTAGCAGAGCGCTCGCCTGTGTGACCACATGATCGCGAGAGGCGCTCTAAGTCATCGGCTTCAGGAGCGCGAGGTGTGCCGAGCTTCAGTGGACTTGGTTCCCGGCTGTTCGAGGATCCATCAGCAGACAGCTTGCCCTTGTACGTCTGTTGAAGATTTGGGGTCGATAGCGTACTACGCAAGTAATGCGGCGGAGTGACGGGCTGCGCTTCCTTGAGTTTGAGCGATGAGGCTGCGTACTGCACGCTACTGCGATGAGCGCCCCTTGCAGTGGACGTGGAAATACTAGGAGGTAGTGGCGTGTTAGGTGGGAAGACGGACGTGACCGGGGTATAAAAGTTCTGAGGGCTCAGCAGATCATCGCCAGATAGAGAGCCGCTACGGGAAGCTCTAGCAGGGAAGATAGCTGACTGAAGTGGCCCAGTAGGCAGACCGCTGGGGCGCGCGCTTGCCAGTGAACCCACGTCCGCCGCATCCTTCTGGAAAGGCAAGTCGGTCTCTTTGGCGACGTTCAGAATCATGGTGATGCCCAGGTCGCTCAACATCTCCGCATCACACGCATTGTGTTCGTCTCCCAAGAACAAGCCCGGCAGAATCTCGACTGGACCTGACGCGTACACACTTCTTGCATGTTGAAGCGTTGATCCCTTGCCGGAGAGGATGTGCTCCGATGGATCTTGCCACACTGAAGGTGGCTTTGCCGCTGAATCCCTTCTATCTCCGGCATGCGATGGTTTCTTTGGGGGGATTTGGTTTGACAGGGCCAGCGGCGCAGGTCTACGTGGAACAAGAGAATTGACGAGAGTCAGCGGATACACTCGACAACTCTGACAACCCTTGATTCTTCCCAAATCGCTAGGCTCACCGCCTGCCGAAGGGCATGCTCGGGCGCCTCCGAGGTGTGCCCCGCAGCGTCTCCCGAAGCAGTTCTTTAGCTTCGTCTTCCCTCCGCTCGTCTTGTGTGGGCCCTAAAGAACTCGTCTCGCCTGCTGAGTGGACAGGTGTCAGATACATAGGGGAGCTTGGTGCGCTTCTCGCCTCCGACGAGCCCATAACCGGAGGTGCAAGAGACAGCCGAGCAGGCCTTTTGCGTTCTTTGTTCGATGGGCTTGAAGTGGCTTCTTCACTACTAGAGCTGCTTGCCACAGCGAAGCCGAGCGACCTGTCGTGTGACGCACCTTTGGGTGAGAGCAGGGCTTTAAGCTCAGGAGGTACGGCGGTCTGCGGCGGTGCGTCCAAATGAGCGTTCGAGGCTTTCAAGGCAGAGGTTGCCAGGCTCAAGCCGCGCTTTGGACCTCTGTGGGCGGAGCCTATGGGCCGTCCTGGAGAAGACCCGACGCCCGAGCTACTGCGCGCGTCCGGGAATGACTGAGCTGCGCCAGCTAGCGTCAAGGGAGGCGCAGGTGTCTCCGGAGTGACTGGAGAAGGTGCTGAAGTATGGTGGATTGGTGCAGCTTGTTGTGCAGTCGACTGAGTATTACCGCCAGATGGCTGTCGAGAGAAAAGCGCAGAGGATCGTAAATTGGGGTCAGGTGTGGGCATTTTGTGCGATTGCGCTGTCATCAGGGGATGATGATGATGTGAGAGTGGCGTATGAGTCCTATTTGGAGGTCTGCCTTCGTATGCCTCATCAACTGTCACTCAGTCAGTCACCTCAAGGGCAGGCTGATCTTCGACTTCTCTCCTTGTGAGCCTGACTATAGCAAAGTGGAGCCCTCGGTCGCAAAATGGGTGTCTCGACTCGTTGCAAGTGGCAAAATGTAAGTGAGGAAAGTCGCCGATTACCGGAGGGAATGTGTGTGGGACAGAATGAAGCAGCAACAGTGCCCCTGTGCCGCGCGAACGGCTGCTGGTCTTGTGGCGACCCGAGGACACGAAAAATCGCTGGTCACTGTGACTGTTGCATGCTGAGCTGCGTACGTGGAAGATTCATTGGATGAAGAGGGTGCAGCATTCGTTGGACAAGGCGATATGGACGAAATGAAGAGCGTAGCGAATCTTTCCGTACAGCACTCAAGATGGCCGCGCGGGTTGAACTGGCCGGGCGGCTGGCCAGGTGCTCGACCTGGCCATCAGCAGCAGCAGCTACATATATATAGCTGCATGGATGGGCGGCGCGGGTGCGCCGGTGGTGCACGCGCGCGCGCGCGTTGAGCGATGGACCCGCCTCCGCGCCCGACGGTGCCAAAAGTTGACGCGCGGTTGTTGCGCCGATGCATGCGCCCAACGCCTCCGCGCTGCAGATTGATGAGAGTGCGATGAAGAAGAGTCTGCGCAACAAAGCCTCGGCAGCACTTTGCCACGAAATTCACGTGATTGTGATTGTAACCTTTGACACCCAAGTCAACCCCAAGAATTGATCTGTTTTCTCATGCAGAGCCTGTTCATCATCACTCTGGATGTGTGTGACAAGACCTTGACAAGAACACAAAGAGGTTATACTCCCTTCTCAAAGTGGTACATGGCAGTCATCAGGCGTTGCTGTGTGCATGCTGAAGCTCACTCCAAGATCCACAAAATCGATCACTGGAGCACAGACACCCCAGGGCAGGAAAGAGGCAGACCCTGTGCTTTGCACTGTGAGCTCAGTCTTACTAAGCTTTGGTGTGTGCAGAAATGCCCTGCTTTCCTTCTGGAGCGCACTGCTTTTGACAAGGCACCTGAGATCAAGAAAGGGACAGCAGATTACAGTGAGGAGAAGGCGGCTGAGGTTGAGCAAAGAGAGGTTCCACAGCAAGGTAGGTTGCTTGGCGGCAAGAAGAAGGCGATTGAAGTCCAGCAAGAGACGACCGGCCACTGCGAGAAATAGTGCTCCACAAAGCAGAAGCAGCGACTGATGCTTAGCAAGAGATGGCCTTCAACAATTCAGGCAGATTTCTGGATGACGTTCAGCTAATCACACCAACACTTCCAAATCCTTTCATTCTCTCTACTGTTACATCTGCTTCCAACATTCATCACAACAAACCTGCTGATCACGCCCACGCTGGGCCGGTGCTCCTACACCGAGTCTGCCAACCAACACCTTGAAATGCACACCATGCTCCCTAGTCCTCTCTTTACTTCACCGCAGTCATGCCAGTGAGTATTATAGTCACGAGGTTTTGTGGTCGGCGGAGACAACAGCCAGCCGCAGTGTGGAGTCAAGGTACACGAAGGCAAGCTCTTTGTCATCGTGACTGGACACCTTCAATGTGGAAGGGTCACAGGCGAGGACCTCTGTGCTCTTGTCCAAGCTTGGGTTATGCGCTATCGCTGGCGTTGCGGCTGTTGTGGTCTGGCTGGGCAAGGGCTCGTCGTGGGCTCGGCGTGGTAGCGCGGCACGTAGTTTGGCCTGCCAGTACTGGTGCAGGTCTCTTCCCAAACTGATGGGGGAACATTGTCGGCCCAATTATGTAGCAGGATGGCCCTTGGTGGTCTCACTCTCTTGATTGATGGTGACAAGCATCATAGATACTCCCGAGCCAACGTCAGATCTTCCTTAGCATGGGTAGCCCTCTCGGCCTGATTGAGACTCAAGCCGCCTAGCAATTTTGTTCAGGTCAGCACAAAGTCTGCCAAGGTTGTTGGATAATCCAATGTTGATCAGCAAGTTTGCTGACCCCCTCAACCCGTCTCATTCTCGCATTCTTCATCACCTTCGGTAATTCCTACTCTTATCATGCCTTTCTCTCGTTGTTCCTTACTGACCATGATGCTTCTCATATGTCTCGGATACTCTTACTCGGCCGCCACCTCAAATTCCACGTCTGCCTCGCTTCACTTCTTTAAGACTTCCCTCTTCAATCCCTCCCTCCCGTCTCCGGTCATTGCGTCGTGGGTTGCTTGCAGCTTCATTGGCAACCATGGTCCCATTGCACTGCAGGAAGACACCAAGGTGAGTACCAGCCAACCCCTCATCCAATGGACCTCTGCAACCTGCTGCCAACACAGTGGACTCTCTTTTCACATCAGGCTGGCATGTCCAGTGCTTTAGTGCTCCACACTGCTCCAGAGAAGGCAGCTGAGGATATGCCAGAGGCACCAACTCACAGTCAAAAGCAGATTTTCCACACGTCTCCCGAGAAGGCGGCTGAGGATACGCCAGAGGCACCAACTCACAGTCTGCAACTTCATTGGCTACCATGGTCCCATCGCACAGCAGGAGGTCACTGAGGTGAGTATCCATCGGTTCCTCATCTGATGCACCTCTGCAACCTGCTGCTGACCCACTGGACTCTCTTTTCACATCAGGCTGGCATGTCCAGTGCTTTGGTGCTCCACAACGCTCAGGAGAAGGCAGCTCAGGATGCGCCAGAGGCACCGGATCACAGTCCAGAGCACATCTTGTCCAGATCACAGCCCATCGTGAGTCCAAGGCTACTAGGGTCCAACAACTCTGCTGTGCTCTTTGCTGACACCAACCTTTCTTCATTCCCTTATCCACTGTCTACCCTCTCCTCATCTTGGCCCACGTCCTCTTCTGGTGCTTATCGCGCCCAATCGCTTCCACGTACGCGCCATCACTTGATCATCATCAGGCTGGCTACCTTGTCGCCATCTCATGCTGCCCTTAACGCCGTCGAGCCTGTGCTTTCTCTTCTCTGGACTCACGCTGACTATTGATCGGTGCCGGTGCTCCGAATGCGGCCGGCGCCACTTCTTTTGCTTTCAATCGACCACGCCTCTGCCGCATCCTGACATCGCCATCGACTGGCGTGTCGCGCCGAAGGTTCCCGCGCATGCCACATTGTGGACATGCTTCGCGTTTAGATGGGCGGACGTGAGCCACGTTCGTTGAGCCTCATGCATTTCACGTCAGGTACTCAACTGTTGTACCTCACTTCTCCAGGCTGAGCGGGCCCTCGCAAAGCATGTGGCTGCGTTGGCCAAGAGCGATCCGAAATACGCTGCTTTCCTGCGAACTCTCTTGCCGGTACGTGTAGGCCCTTGCCACTCAGACATAGTGCCAATCAGCGCTGACCATATTACGATTCACCGAAGCAGGGTACGGCATCCTTTTGGACTTTCTACTCCGTGAGTCGCAATGCTTCTTGCTTCCACGCTTGGACTCTGGCCACAATCCCTTACCATGCTTGCTTGTCGCGCAGATGATGTCCAAGCCGAAAGAGACAGGCGGCATTCGCAGCTTTGCAAAGCTTCTCCGTCGTGCTCTCAACGGAGCTATTGCTGCTCTCGGCCAGGGATACACCCGCATTTATCGCTCCCTGGGCAAATTGGAGCAACATTATAAGGTAAGCTTGATTCAACGATCTCAGGACTACCTCAACGTGCCAGTCGCTGACAAGTAGCCCCTGATCATGCAGGACGTGACCAAGATGATCCGCAAACTTCCGGACATTGCGTTTGCGATAGAAATGAGGAACATGGGTCAAGCTCTGGCCACAATGGCGGAGCAGCACAACAGCATGTTGGAAGCGTTCTCTGAGCGCTGTCAACGCTTGGCTTGCAGGGTTGAACTTGTGGCTCAGGAGCAGCTCGACCTCCATGAGCTTGCTTCTGCTCGTCAGAAGCTTCAGGACATTGTCGACAATGAAGGCAACAAAGACGTTCTCATCGCCGCTGCTCAATGTGTCAAGACAATTTGAAGTCACTATGAAGCAAATGTTGCAAGGCTTTACTTCACAGACCTCGTGGGACTTCTGCCTGCTCCGTCAACTCCCGATGTCGCGAGTGAAAAGAGCAAGGACAAGTCTGCTGCCGCCGTCGGCGGGCCTATCTTGGATGGAAGCGCGAGCCTGGCTGGCAATAGCGATGGTGAGCACGGCTGTGTTTCAGAGCGTGGGAGCTCCCGAGACTTACAACTCGTGCGCCGTTCTGCAGACTCGTCCGAACCTGCTTCGAAAGCGCCGCGCTTGAGTGCAATGCACCAAGATCGAGACTTGGGTCTTTTCCTGCTATCCTCGTAACTCGCAAGAGGATCCTGCTCGCCTAGCCTGGAGAGACCGTACAGAGATGTGTCCACATTTGCCCACTTTGCCCTTCTAGCCGTAGGAGGCTTACTACAGCTGTCATGGCTTCAGATCAGATCTTATTGCCGTATATATCTGGCGCCTCGCCGCTCTACTCAACACAATGTTACACCGCTTGACTGACCGGCTTTTGCATATGTGTTTGACGGGGATGATGGTCTTCTCTTCACAACCTGCAGGCCATACATACACAAGGCGCACTGGCGACACCGGCAGATCTCGAAAGCGGGCTCGGAACATAGAACCGACGCGAGTGACCTTCTAAGGCGAGACATGTTGAGTGCTCAAAAGTGGTTGAGTGGGCACCCACTGAAGGAACCCTAATACCGTGTTTTATGAGCTGTCAGCGTTTGGGTCCTTGCATATCCAGCAATCGCTGCACGTCGACTGTCAGCGGGATTCTTTAGTATATTTTTTGAGTTTTTGGGCTATGCCTCTACAAAGCGGCTTGGTACTCAGCAAACAGGTGCTGTGCAGAAAGCAGTTAGTCAGCAAACAGGTGCTGTGCAGAAAGCAGTTGATGCTTCTCATTGAGCCTGGAACGCCTGCACGAAGGCATTGGGCTTGTCATGAGGTACGCATGTTCTGGTGCATGAACGCGCAGCGACGCTGGATTGGGTGAGATGGTACTGTATCTAAAGCTCGAGCGGGACAGTCTGCCGTGAGATGAAGGCGGCAGAAGCCAAGGACCTTGCGTTCTTAGAGCTTCCATGTTCCCTCTTGGCAACCTCTTCCTCACAACAATCCCCCCACACTCACTGGGACCAGCTTCTCATCATTGCAGCTACTCCCTCAGCGTTCAGCCTATGCTCAGTCCCCTCTCTCTTCAGTCTCTACTTGTGGCAAAGATGTTGGTGAGTCATAGACTCGAGGCGTTCTGAACAGTGCGTTCCGAACAGTTGGAAATTGGACAGTCGCGATTTGGCGTTGAAGTCGAGGGGGAGCCTCCGTAAATTTTGCGTCAAAAATCATCAGATATCATAGCCTGGGGTGAGGTCCCTCACTTCCGCTCCGACTTCAGATTGTGACTGGTTTAGATGTTTGGGCTGTCTGCTGGATATTAGATGCTGGGCCGTGCAACATGGCAGAGTGAGTAGCTGGACCTCTTCAGCAGAGCTGGAGACCTCCACCTCATGCATATGGAGTCATCTCAATTAGCTGGACACCCCTCCAGAGCACATGACTCTCGAGGCGCAGTGCATCTCAGAGATCTTCATCAATTTTGCTGACCACCTCCTTGTTGCTTCTACCACTCTTGCCTTCTCAACCATTCACAAAATCAGTACACCCTTATTGCTCCTGCTTTCTGGTCGCTCTTGTCAGTTGCTGCCTCTTCATTGTCATTTGCAGATTATTGTCTTCTTGCTGCCTTTGTTGCCTCAAGCTTTAGATTTGGTATCGCAACTACGACGGCCTCACCTCTTCCCGCTGCTTAGCCTGGCTACCCCGGTGTGTTATCCTGGCTTTCTGAATCCCACCGGCTTATTGTCATGCGTATTTGGGCTCCCATCACCAATGCAAATTCCGCTCCTGCACTTGATGTTCAAAAGAACTACACTCTCCCTCCTGACAGGAGGGAACTCCCTCTTTAAGTTTTGTCGAAGAGGGGGACAGGCCTACGCCCCTAGCAGTGCTTCAGGCCTTCAATGCTGACCGTCCAGCAACAATGTACCTGCGTACAGTGCCTCGAGCTTTGGACTGGAAGTCCGAGTAGGGCACTTTTAGCGCAGCTCCAAGAGGTACATGCGCAAGTACAACTGGTGAAGTACCATATGCAGCTGCGTGGTATCTTCCACTCCACCTTGATGTGAGTTGGTGCCCCATTGCTTTTGGTGTTGATTGGCAAGTGTCTTCGGACCATCGCTAAGCTCCCTCAATGCGCTATGCAAAGAGCCTTTGCTGCACTGGGACAGAATTATGCGCAAGCGCATTGCTCCGCAAGGCGTACGAGGTGAGCTCAATTCACTGATACTGAACCCCAAACCACGTAGGATGTCACCAAAATGATCCAGGACTGGCCGGACATGACTTTCATGCTCAAAATGGTCAAGATGGGCAAAGCTCCCAGCACAACAGCAGAGCAGCACCGCACTACAGCCAAAGCGTTCTCCAAGCACTGTCAACATCTTGCTTGCTGCATGGAGCTTGTGGCACAGGAGCAAGTTGACCTGGCTGAGCTTGCTATGGCTTGGCAGCACCTGCAGGCCCTCGTCTGCAACAAAGCAGACAAGGATGTAATCATCACTGCTATCAAGCACGTGAAGACAATGCGCAGCCATTACAAGACAAATGTCACCAACTTGTACGTTGTCAATGTCTCGGCACCTTCACCTGTCCGCGCGGATACAAAGGGTTTGATAGAAGACGCAAAGGATGAGCCCACTCCCTTCTCCCAGGTGCCTGTTGCGAGCGAAGGCTCGAGCCCACGTAGTGATGGCGATGGTGAGTACCAAGGTGACTTTGCTCCTTGGGCCACCATAGGCTGACCCTTGTATGCCGTGTTGCATACTTGTCCAACTTGTCTAAGCGTGCTCTCAAGTGCAGCACTAAAGCCCGGTCTTACTCGTTGCACGGCACATTGGGCGCCTCGACATTCTATCGTCCTACTGACGAGCAGAGCTTGAAAGTAATCTCGTTCTCAAAGTTGTCCTCAGTCCTTCCGAAGCATTGCCAAGGAAGGTGAGCATGCGTGATTCAGCGCATTGTCCTTCTCGCCCAGCAGCACAATGCTGAAAGATCTTTCACCTCAGCTTTCTTTGCCTGGAGCTACTAGGATCCTTTCAACACGCATTTGCCACCCCAACTTGATGGCAGACATCGTTGCTAACCCCAATGGGTCCATTCATTATGATCTCAATCAGCCAGGCCAAAAGTGCTGACCTAGGAAGCTTCCAAAGCTGAGCTTTGCCATGTCTTTATTCTACAAATGTCTTCAAGCCTCACCTCTGTCTACGCTGCAGCCAGAATTCCTCCATCAGACTACAATACAGTCACGAGTAACTGCTGCGGCGAGAAGCAGTGATGGAGGATGCCTTCAAAGGTCTGGCAACGTGCTGAGCCAGGACTTAAGCACCAGAGAAAGTGGACCTGCTTGGGGCCATGCTGGTCTTTGGCCTTGCGTTTTGTCTGACCATCACCTTGTGGCTGTTACTGCTTCCTTGGGCAAATTGATTGATCTCCTTATCTCTCTGGTGAGGCATGTCATTAAGCTGCACTGGGCTGCAGTGTTGAAGCAACTGGATCCTTTTGCTGGGAAACATGCATCTGCCGGACAGCAGCAGGCCAATTGGCAGACAGTTGCTGGACAGGTTTGTGGGCAAGCAGCCACGACCTTGACTGTCATCCTGCAAGGAGTGCTGATGGCCTCACCTTGCTCACCCTCCCCACCAAAGCAAAATATCTGACATGCATCCTCAGAAAGTCCAGACAACTCAATGCAAGACATGACACTCCTGGGACCTGTTCTCCAAAGCCAGCTCTGAGTCCCTTTCTCCAAATTTTTGCCATCATCATAGCCTCACCCCACAAGCTCATTTCTCTTCTCTACATCCTTGTGCGCTTTCATAAGCTTCAAGCACCCTGTCTGACTCTTCAATTGTTTTGGAAAGCCGATCGCTCCGGCCAAGCGCACCACCCACATCAAGAAAGTCAGAAGTATGCCAACTTTGTCTCTCCCCGTGGCTTGTCAGATTTAAGTCCCACCTCTGAAACCAAAGCAACAGACAGCCAGGACAGGCAAATTTGTGCGCTCTAGAATCTTGATCGCTTGAGCTTTTGGAGGGCACAGCAACGGGCTTCCAAAGCGCCATGAGATGATCTTCAAATGGCAAAGAGACCTGCGTAAGCCTGCTGAAGAATGTCTAACGGCTCTAACAGCATTGCGCCCTCCAACACATCCTCTAGTCTGACAGCGCCATCGGACAATGCTGTGTGGCTAAGGACCAGCTCTGCCAGGCTCACTCGCTGCTCAAGTGCTTTTGGAAGACAAATTTGGTGCAGTCTTCCTCTCCTTGATGCTAGGACATTGTCAAGCTGGGTGGGCGTGGCAGCTGTGCATTGTTTGCTCAAAGGTGTGGCCGGTCTAGATCAGAGGCCTCTGCTTAGATCAGAGGCCTCTGCACCTTGGCCCCTTCCTCCTCATCCTAATTGCTCAGCTGCTAGCAATGGCACAAATGTGACTCCTCTGTCCCATATCCAGAAAAGATTACTGGCTGGTGTGCGCCGCTGGCTGCATTTGTGGCTGCCAAATGGTGCGGGCCCTCAGTGCACATGACCGCATGGCCATGTCTGGAGAGAGTGTTGCCAATTGTCAATTGCCTGTCCACTGCTGTTCAAAAGTGTATAACATGAATACTTCTTGCAAGCTTGTGTTTAGACATCATGCAGGATTGACAGACAACCTTCTGGAAGCAGCTGTCTGGTGAAGAATGCTTGTTTGCTTGATATTGGGTCACATTCTTGCGGATACAAAGCTCAGCGACATCATTGAGAACCCGTCTGTGCCCTTGGACAATCTGTCTGCACGTATCTGTGCTCCCAATACCCAGCCCAAAAGTGGTATGGTGTATGCACACCAGCATGGGGTTGCTGCAAGGTAGCTATGCACACCTATTGGTCCCCTCGCTCTCTCAAAAAGATGGTATAGCCCTTCTCCTCCAGCAGATTGTTGTACAATTCTTGCAAATCTTAGGTCAGGTCCAACAGCGTCACAGACAAAGGGAAGGACAGCAATCATCGCTAGAACACCAGAAAAAGTCCAAGGGCGGTCTACAAGTCACAGGAAGCAGAAGCTGATAGAGACAACGTCAACGCCGCAATGGCATTCTTTGCTGACGCAGAGGCATCATTCCGTGCACTCCACGCACTTGTGACCCTGATCGTCTTGAAGGCTCTATCCAGGCCCCTTGCTTTGACCTTTCCAACACTATGGCCTCTCACCATACTATGTCTGACCTCTATAATTTTGGGCCGCTTCATACTGCGATCACCTAGCGCTGGACCAATGCTACAGCTGTTAGCCAGGAACCCCCCCCCCCCCTCTCTATATTGCAGGTCGTGGAGCAGCTTGGTTGCAGTGCCACACCACAGCCAGCGCACTGTCCAGCGGGCAGAGACGCCCTATCTGCTCTGGTGCACCCCCATCTTCAGAAGATGTGTCATCACAATCACCCTCACTAGTCAAGTACTGGCCATCCAACATCAATCATACCCTGCGCCATTATAGCGCAACCTGTAGCACAGAGTCTTATCTGTGCTGGTGAAGACTCACAAAACCCCAATGTCATTGAAAAGCGTTCTACCCAGAGAGCGCACCACTGTATAAGCTTGCTCAACAGACTGCAATGAGCACTTGATCACGCGCCCTTATTTCCTTTCTCCTGACTGTTGTGCTTCGACAGTCGGCAGATGATCCCCAGATCCAGAGAGCTGTCGTCCTGTTACCGCAACACGTGCCAAATATTGAGGTACAGTGACTTCAATTCTGACTGTACCTATTGCCAGCATGACCCCACGTGGTCGCCAGGCGGATCACCTACAGCTGGGGTCTAGGGAGAGTACAGGCTCCTGCCTTGCGATGATCATGGTCGCAGGGGAACCGCCTGTCATTGCAGACCTAGCCACCTTGGCTCCGGCTTATCCCTCTCCTGTGCGCTGAAGCGACAACACCGCGAATGAAAGGAGGCAGCAAGGCGGATTGCATTGCGACTTACGTCACGATTCCCAGGACATCCTTTGCATACGCTCTGAACGGACAGGTGACAGCAGCATTCTGGCGTTGACGTCCTTGGCGGAGTGGGCGCCGACCGGAGGTCGCGGCCATGGTTGCGCTGATCATTATCTCTTAGATGGTCCAACGCGCGAAAGTCCTTCCTCCGTATCATCTTGGAGGCTCTGGCTCGTCTCGGCGCTTGCGTCTTGTTGGGCACGCCTTGAGCGGACAACATCGGCAAGCTGCTGCGGGTTGTACTTCGCAAAACGCATATATCCTTCTAGAACACCAATATGACAAGTGCCCTGTGACAAACAAGAGAGGTTGAATGTCTTGAGGCGAGCGTTTGTGTACATCCTCCATGCTCTGGACAGTGTCTCCTCACCTTCAGACACTCAAAGACGATCCAGCAGTCAGGATTGTTGAGGTCCACTTTGTGGCCTCGCGTGCGAGGGATTTGTGCCGCCAAGGTTTCGATGACTTCGTCTCGCTGCAGGGTCGTGTGATTCCGAATCCGAGTATCGATCTTGAACTACGAGCCAGGGGCGGGCGTAGGGAGTCAGGCACGTAGTGCGGGGGCAAAGTTCAGTCGCCCAAAGCTCACAGTCTTCGCTGCATCTGCCTCTTCCGGAAGCCATCTCGGTAGGACATGCTTAGCCAGTGCTGCGATGTTCAAAGCGCTGGCATGGGCACTAGCAGCGACCGGCGTGATCCTTTGCACAAAGCGGCACCGCGCGTGACCAGTGTCCTCCACATTTTTTAGCAGAGCAAAACTCAGTGCAAAGGGGCACAACGGGGCGGCCACAGAGAGGAAGCGTACTGATGAGTCGTGAACACGGACATCAGCGAATCATCTTCCCTGTGGCGCTGTCCGAGTCTAGCTGCGTGGTACTCACGACATTCGGCGCCGGTATCGACAACGCGAAAAAATGCGTTGCCCTTTGCGCCTTGCTCACCAGTGACTCCTGCCTTCTGATGTTTGCTTCCACACCGACCGGACTGCTCTTCCTCAAGCGCTGCCAGCTCTCGCGCAAATCGTGTTTCCACATCGTCGCTTTTCGCTGCTTCGACCCGCTTGCGTTCTTCCTGACCACTTGGTGCGGCTGTCGACCCAGTTTTTGAAGGAGGTAGGGCCACCTCTTCTCGCTCGCCCTTGCTCGCGGCCTGATCCACGATCGCTCGATCATCGACGTTGACTGCATGCTGCGGCCACCAACCCGGCTCCACTGATGCGCCAGGGTAGTCGCGCGCAACAATCTGCGGTTGCAAGGGAGGGACCAATTGCCTTTGTGTCAGCTTGGAGCGCGTGTCAGCCGAAGTCAAGTGAGGCAGTCCTCCACTCGCCTCTTCGAGTAGCTGCACGAGCTCGTCTGCGGCGCGCTTCTCCTTGCCTCGAATGGTGCTGACATAGATGCCAGGTCCTGCTATTCTGCGCACGTAGCCAGCAGTCTTGGGTCGCGGCAGGATCTTCTCGTCGCCGACCACAGCTCCATCCGACCGTCTTCTCTTGCTAGGACGAGCACCGCTACTGGTTCTGCTCGCGTCGGGCAGTCCATGCTCGCGCTTGGCCATGTTCTTTATTTGGGGCAGGACACCCCGCAAGTCGGCGGTAAGTGACGAGTGCGATGCCCGGGCTTCTAAGTGAGGGAGTAATTAAGAATGATGTTTTGGAAGAGCAACAAACACGACGTCTTCGCATCACAAGCAACACCTCGCACGCACTCCCGCCGCGCGTCTTGGCGCGCCACGCGATGCCTTATAGCCGCACGTGGTGATTTAGCGCGTGGCGCGCGCGCACACACGCACACACACACAGCACATTTCGAGGGTATCAGAAGCGCCTCTCTGGTGGCATGCGTAGTGGATACATTCAAGAAATGGGTGACAAGGTGAATTCAGACATTAAGGCTACAAGAGGTGGTGGCGGCGTTACCCAGGGCCGCGCTTGTATCCAAAGATTAACGACCAAAACGAGCCAAAGGATGAAGCAATGCTCCAAATTAGGCTTGACACCCGTCCTTTGGACTCGATTGTTCTTGACTGAGATCCACGTGATTCGTCAAAAGGGTCAGAATTTGCGCTGTGGAGGGAGCTTCCGGCTTCTGTCCGCGTAGATGATTTGGTGTCATCACGTAGGCCGAATTGCTTGTCAGCGAAATTTGCCCCAGAAGGTGCGCCCGTAGCGTCGTATTGCTTCAAAAAGTAGTCGTTTCGATGAGTTGGACTGGAGTCGTCGCGGAAACCGGACTGCCAAAGAGGGAGGTTTGCTTCTAGAGGTGCGCTCGTGTCTACGTGAAGCAGAACCTCATTGATAAGATCGAGCAAAGTGTCGTGCCTGGTCTCCATGTGTCCGAAGCCCGCGAGAACGACGCAGAGAATTGCAGTCATGAAGCCAAGGGTGAAGAACGTCCAGAAGCCCGACTTCCGAGATCCCGTACCGTGCCCAGGCAAGGCACCTGGTTTGACTTCCGCAGCGGCTGCGAACGATGCAGCCCCCTGAGCTGGACTCCAGAGAAAGGGCTCTGGAGATGGCTTCAAAAAGCCTTCTTGAAGAGGCGCCACACGGTTGGGGACGTCATTTCCAGCGGGTATGACAGGCTTGTCCTTTATGAGAGTAATCTTTCTTGAGCTCATGGGGCCAAGCATAAAGGCGTGGAAGGTAGGGGAGCTAGATGGATTTGAGACCTGGTACAGATCGCTGCTACTACAGCGATACGGTGCACCTGTGCACCATGAAACCCTCTTCAGCAACGCGTTTGACATCTCGAAAGCAAACAGAACGACTCACCTGCTGGCAATGCCACTACTGCCGCGAGCTGTACCGTAGTCGCGGCGATGGTAGGGAGCACCAGCTCCTGAGCAGCAGAAGTCTCGTACACGATAGATGCTCGCAACGGCGATGAGCTCTGGGATTCGTCAGGCCGAGCGTATAAGTACGATGAAAGCTGCAACTCGGTGAGAGCAGACCTGCCTCCTGCAGCCGCGGTTGCGGCTACGCGAAGCGGCAACCCTGCGATGCTGGCGTGGAGAATTTGGGCCTCTGGAGGCAAGTAGCAGAGCAATGCTGGCGTCAAGCTGCCGGCGGTAGCGGAGTCTGCGTTTTCATCGTCATCTGTCGGCAGGCTCGTGGGCCAGGTGACATTCAAGCGAACCACCATGCGGCCCCACTCTGGATCAGGAACGGCTATCATGGCTGACTCATTGGCGCTGGCCTGGGGCTCCTTCCCTGGCGAGTACGTAGGCCAGAATTCGACCTTAGCCTCTTCGACGATGGCGCCGATGGCATCCACGTCAGTGCTTTGTTGAAACCTCCTCTGGCTACTCTTGCGAGTCATCGACAAGATAGTCCCGGTGGACACTGCCGAATCAGTCGAAAGGTCCGCAAGCGGCGCGTGAACCTCGGCGCCGCGCAATGATGCGGGCTCGAGGGGACCTTGTTTTGAAGCGTCGAGCGAAATATTTTCACCGCTGCGTACCTGATTTTCGTCCACGATATCGTCTGGAAAAGTTTTGGTCTCGATCGCAAGGGTCCCGTGCTCCACATCCCATCCGCATCCAAGTGCGGGGAGGATCTGTGGCGACGTCGAGCTCACCTCCATGCTGAAGAGATCCGTGACCAATGGGTCCGCAAGGAGGCTGCTAGGCGAGCTCTTCACTCCCTTGGCAGGGCATCGCAGAAGTGTCAAATTGGGAGCATCCTTCACGTTGGCCAAAGTGACAGACGAGGAGTGTGTTTCGGCGCACTTGGTTCGGAACACTGGAATCGAGAGAGCTCGAGGACTGGCGGGTTCTAGCGCGGATTCATTGTCCTTCCAAAGATCAGGGCTCGCGAAGGTCGATACTATGAGAATGCCGTGGACCGAGATGGACAAGGGCGTAGATGCCGAAGCGTCGCGTCCACGGATGTTATTCACGTCAAAGACCAGCACCAAGCCGGTCTGTTCCCCATCTCCAGCGGTCGCGCAGGCTTGAATATCTTGCTGATGTTGTCGCACTCCGATGCTAAGTCTGCGTCCTGGTCTTGATAAACCCCCTTCTGAACGGGGCTGTTCGTCAATGCTAAAATCCATGTCGCTCTGCGTGATACCAGACGGTATTTGCATGTCCATCAACATACTCTCATCAGTCCCACCCGAACCTCCAAAAGGGTTGCTCGACATCGCCGCTTTGAGACTTCCATCGCTAGACTCGACCGAATGCAAACTCGACCTAGACGAGGACTTGGCCATCTGGCCGTCAGGGCTGGACTCGGAGCCGATCCGCGCCCACCTGAGCAGGCCTGCCGAACCAAGGACGTCGACTTCGTGCCATCTTGCTGCTTGACCAAACACGTCCGGTCTCAGCTCGATGGCGGCCTTGGAGTCAAGACCAACAAAATGTGGATCTACTAACTCTGCCTGAAAGGCGATTGCAATAGCTGCTTCGCCTTGCTGGAGATCGTCTGGTGGCTCCGCCACTGCTGACACGCGCAAGGTCGAAGTCATCTTCTCCGTACCGAGACATCTGAGCCCCTCGGACGTTGCAGTATCAGCCATGCCCGCCTGAAGCGCAGTGGGGCTGAGCAAAGGTGACTTAGTTGGCCCCTCCCACCTGATGATCACATCAGCTGTCGATGGAAACGGCCCCTGAATGACCGCTGTCCCATCCTCTCCGTGACCGCCAACGCCAGCCGATGTGGGCCTGGACTTGCTTGGCCTCATTGTGCCCGGCTGAACGTCTGCGATTATTCCATCGCTGCCGAAGATCTCGGGATTCAGGTCGAAACGCAATTTGTTGTTGAGGCATCGGGGCATCGGAAGCCTGACCTGAGGATGCAGTCATTTGGTTACTCGGTGTGCCAGTCGGAAGATGTCAACGATATTTACTCACGACGAAAGGTGACTGTGGTGGCTGCGCAGTGAATGGCACGCGGAGGTGTAGTATAACGAGATATCCTTGCTTGACGGGCTCTTTCTTTGCTGTTTCATCTCCTGTCGGCGCGCTTGCCGTTGCAGCGGCATTTAGGCAGATGTGATAATTGGCGGTGGTGACCTTCAAGGACTGACTCTGAGCATCTGGGCCCTCATCATCGACCCCGCCAGCTCCTAGCTTCATGTTGAGTCTGCTTGCGGCAATGGCAGCCGTGCTACTGAGCATAGGAGCTGCGCCAGAAGAAGTCAACTTGTCGATCGAGAATTGCAGGAGTGTCACATCCTTGTCTGGAAAAAGGGGGTAGGACCTGGGCTTGGCCAGCTCTGGCATTTCGATCTGTCATTGTGTGACCATCAGTGTGTGACCAAAAAAGTGTAAGCTTGGCTACCAGCTCATTGTCGAGACGTGCTGCTGGAGATGACTCACATGCATGTACAGCGTGTACCGAGCCCCCTCTTTCTCCGCCTTTCCATGGATGGCGAGCTTCTTACAAACCTTTGCCAGCCTTGTCCGAGATTCTGCATTAGTAACATCTGTCAAGCTATGCTGCCCTCTCTCGGTGCTTGCCGTGGTAGTAGCTACGGACTCTGAAGACATGGTACGCGACATGGAGCCGAAAGAAGATCGTCTTGGAGTGTCGCTCTCGGTGGGCGAGGCGACCTTGCGGTATGCTGAGGGAGGTGGTCTGACCATTGTGTAGAGCTGCCCGCGTAACAGTGAATGAGGATCGAGTGTTGCGCCTTCGCGACAGTAGACTACGACTCTCTCTGCTTTTTACCAGCGCCAGCAGATCGCAGGACGGGACTCAATTGGACCCGCAAAGGAAGATGCCAGCGGGAGAGGAGAAAGCTATGCGAGGATCTCGAGATCTCGAGAAGTCAGAGCAATCCATCCGGGGAGCGAACAGACGTCATGCGATGACGTGCATGGAAGAATGAGGTCGATTTCTCGGCCTGATGGCGGCCATGATATCGCGATGGAGCGTGCTTGCCGTGGCGGGTGACTATGCTCTGATTCATCCAACACACCTCTCGATCATCAATCAATCACACAACACGAGATCAAGAAATCACGAATCACGAATCACGAATACGCGTCCGCCGCGTCGGCGCGGGGATTGGTATGCGCCGCGTGCCCCGCAATTTGATCAGCAGGTTGTCTTGAGTCGAGGCATACAGGGAGGCACGTGACTGATGTCGGCAATCTATATCTACGTATGCGTGATGTTTGAAGCGCTTAACGCTGCACGTCGACAGTTTCGCCGGCTCAAGGTCCATGCAGGCAGCATCCGGCAAGGCTTTCGTGACAAGAAGCACTCATTCTTGATCGTGGTAGCGTCTTCTCCTTCATGGCCCCCTGCGTGCACACATCACCTCACGCTCTCAAGCAGCAGAATTGAGCGCTAGCCATTCAGCCCAGGTGGCCTCACCAATCCCACGCAACGCCTACTTTTTCCCCAGTCACGCCCACCGAGCTAGCGCCTTCTGAAGTCATACAGACATGGCTTCTCAGTCAGTAGACCCGGTTCCCTTGGTGCCAGCATTAGCAAACATCTACAGCCCCGAGCGCGTCGTACCGGAAGGTCAAAGATGGGATGCGCTCACGTCCAAATTCGGCGAAGCATTCGGTCACAAGCCGACCTACGTTGCTAGAGCACCTGGCCGGGTCAATATCATCGGAGAGTGAGTGCGCAAGGGGAAGAGCAGCCTCAAAGGCTCAATTGCTCATTTTGCTCCTCTCTCAGGCACATTGACCACATGGGCTTTGGCGTGCTACCGGCCGCGCTGGAGATGGACATCCTCATGGCTTTCCGCGTCTCTCCAGCCACTTCGTCCACGGACAAGCTCTCCTTTCACTTGCGCAACACTACGCCACGCTTTGAGGCTACTAGCTTCGAAAGCGACGTAAAAGATCCCACAGAGGTGCAACTGCAGCACGAAGGTGCCTCGAGATGGGCGAACTATTTCAAGGTGGCCTTCAAGGTAAGCCACACTGCAGCACTGTGCTGTATGTATGCGCCATTGGTGGTAACTGACAAACGTCCCGCGTCCCAGGGACTGCATCCTCACCTTCCTCCCGCTGTCCTCAGCGCAGCTTCTCGACCAGCTCGCGTAGAGGTCTTAGTAGACGGTACTATTCCTCCCGAATCTAGTCTGAGCTCCTCCGCTGCCATGACAGTTTGCAGCTCCATCGTCATCCTAGAGGCGTTCAAGGCAAGAGAAATCATTTCTAGGCGTGAAATGGCAGAAGTGGCCATTGAGAGTGGTGAGCTTGCCGAGCTGAGGAAGATGGGCCTTGAGGACCGGAGTGCCATGTTGCTTACCCTGGCTGCCTTCTCCCACAGAACGACTTGTGGGGGTCGCTTCTGGAGGGTGAGTACTCAGCATACAGCCTCTGCACTGATTCTTGTCCTCACTCGATCAAAACCCGCTTCACAACTGTAGCATGGACCAGTCAGCATCTATCTTCGGCACCCCTGGCAGCGCGCTTCACATCACATTCCATCCGTCCCTAGCAGTGCAAGCTATCGAGCTTCCAAAGTCGGACCCTCCTCATACTTTCGTCGTGGCGAATACCTTGATAGTCAGCGACAAGAAGGTCTCTGGGCCTGTGCAGTACAATCTGCGCGTTGGGGAGTTACGAATGGCAGCTCGAGCTTTGAGTGCTGCTCTCGGCTTGCCCAAGGACGGAAGCACCCAGACGCTTCGCAAGCTGCTGGCCGTGTACTTTGAGCGCAATGCCTTACCTGGCCAGGGGGAGAACAAGCTTGTGGACGAGGTCAAGAACAGATTTGGAGAAGAGGCAGCACAGATTGCATTTCTGGGTGCCAAGGCGGACGAAATCCTCCCCAAGGAGCCCCTAACGAGGGGCCAGGTGGAACAATTGACCGGCTACGCAGGCGCTGCGTTCGACAAGGAGTTCTTGAGCGAGTTTCCGAGTGAGCACAGCGAAAGGCATGACTATCCCTCTCAAAAGTGGCAAGGCTGAGCTTTTTTTCTGTTTTGCAGTCCGAGCGGACACCTTCAAGCTCCACGCCCGCACGAGGCACGTCTTTGCAGAGTCGCTTCGCGTTCTGCAATTCAAGGCAGCATGCGTTGCCAGCCCTACGGCATCTACATACGAAGAGTTGGGCAAGCTGATGGATCAGAGCCAAGAGTCTTTGATGTCAGACTACGAGAACGGATGTCCGGAGATCTTGGACGTTGTGCGCATAGCAAGAGCGAACGGATCGCTGGGTAGTCGTGCCACCGGTGAGTCCTTTGGCTCACATGGCTGGCTCCAACTGCAAGCTGACCTGCCACACGTGTGATGGCACTCAGGTGCTGGCTGGGGAGGCTCGACGGTACATCTGGTGCGCCAGGACAAGGTGAACGATGTGCTCTCTGCTCTACGTGAAGACTTCTACGCTCAAAGATTTCCAGAGCTGGGCACGACCCAGGTGAATCAGAGTCTGCTCGTTAGTCAGCCGGCAGGAGGAGCATGTGTATACGCCGTGGAAGCCTAGCGCGGCTCTATGCAATCACACCAACGCCTTCATACCGGCGGCATTCATTCAAGACTCGCGATTTGGAGAGAGTGAGAAGGAATGTATTGGAATGGTTGTAGTACAACATTTAGACGCGAGCGAAACGAGGCCGGCTCTATGTGGGTATCGTGTTCAGAACAAGCGCAGCTTGGACAGAGGGCGGTCGCTTATCGCCAACAATGCTGGGTCAAGGGAACGTGAAGAGCAACGTCCAGGCTGCTTGATGGAGGGCAAGAGGACCAAGTTTGGATTTGAATGGGTCGAGGTGACCTTATCTTGGGATGGATTGCATCTCTAAATGATGACAGGCGTGGCGATGACGTGCATGGGCTCAATCACACCCTGTTCGTCGTGATCGACATGCTGAACACGAATCGTTCGCCTATTACCGGTGGGAAATAGAGCGTTGCCTTCACCGCTACTTTGTGAGAAAGCACCGTAGGCGAAGCACTTGGCGTCGAGAGTGTTTGCATCACCGGTGGCCGATGGGCAGTCGAAGAAACCGCCGGAGCCTGGTCCGTAGACGCTGACCAACGGGTCCGTCCGAAGTATGGGCTCATCCGCGATCAGCCAATGGTGGGAAACGGTGGGATCCAACGAGCCATCTTGATACATTAAACGCGTCTGATAGTCGGCCGCGCGGAAATCGCCAGTGCTGAACGCAAGGTTGACGGTCGTGCTTCCGTTCTTGTTCGGCAGCAAGACCGTAGCGGGCGCTTCGCAGTTGAAGATGGAGAGCGGACCACCGCCTTGACCGACATAGGAGACGATGGGCTTTGGCTTCTTCGCGAGTGTGTTGGGTGAGCTCATCTCAGCGATCAGGATGGCAGCGTGGTCGGAGTAAAGCAGGTACCGCTTGCCATTCGGATGGGTGAAAACGTGCGAGTCAAAGCCTTCTGCTGGTTGGCCCCGGTACGTGATGACTCCATGGCTGGTCCAGGTACCCAGGGGATCGTCGGTATCGCTAGTGAGAGCCCTCAACTTGTCGTCTTTGGTTGACGAGACGGTGTAGATGAGCTGGCTGCCCTGCCACACTGCCACGTCCGGTGCTTCGGTACCAATCATTCCATACGTGTGTATAGCCTGAGGTGGTGCTCGGTTTGCTTTGTTCAAATCCGCGCTCATGCGCATCAAAGCAGTGTTCTTGAAGTCAGAATCGGGAAAGAAGTAGGATACGGTGCCATTTGGATTCTTCAGTGCGATAGGACTCGGATCTTGACCCATGCCGAGAGAGTTTATGGTACCCTTAGGTGCGGTCGCAGCGCGCAGATTAGCTGGTGTGTCGGTAATGCGCGGATCGGCAGCTGACGCGGTGCTTGTGGAGGTGCCGTAGGAGCTGCTTGCTTGCTTGTACAGCGAAGTGTGCTGGGATTTTGATTTGCGGCTCTTGCGTTTGGGAGCCATTTGGCCAAGCACCAATTTGGGCTTACCTGGCGGTGTGACTACTCGATCGAGGCCATCGGTGATCTTGTGGATGACTTCGCCATTCACCTGTCTGGTCGAATGAGAGCCTGAGGCATGCTTGATGCTCGCCGCGTCGATGCCGAGAGCCAGCAGGCCAATGGTGAGACCCAAGATGGCGTGAGTCCGCATTTCAGAGTAGCGGTCTGAATGAAAAGAAGGCCAGACGGGTAGTGACGGTGGAAGCGATTGAGCGAAAGGGGATCCTTTGCAAGGAGCAGAGAGTGATACAGTGATGGAAGAAACTTCCAGCCGAGTTGGACCAAGAGGGCGATGCGATTCTTATGGGAAAGTCGGACAAAAGGAAAGAGCAATGCATCGGATGTCACCACGGCGGAGATGAGTGTAGGAGGTGATGGAGGAGCTATGGCGGGTCTGTCGGTAGGGACGGTGAGTGTTAGCGCAAGGCTAAGTTGCGACAAAAGGAATGAAAGTGAGTGAAAAGGATGGATGACATTCCGATGCTCACGCCCGAGCACCACTACCACGTTGGGAAGGGCACGGTTACGAGAATGCTTTGGAGTTATGAGTAGACGATAATGAGCAAAGGGCCAACTTGACCCTGGAAATTTCGAGAGATGTGCGTGCTTGGAACTTGACGATGCGACCATGCAGTCTCTCATCGAACCCTTTTTCGACCTCAGGTAAGCATCATGCCGCGCGCTGTACTCCAACAGAGCTGCCCCGATCAAGGGGTGACCCATCACACATCCCACCATCCCCCCACGACCATTGACCTATGCGACCGACCATGTTTGATGCCTTGCTTAGCGCCGCTCTGACCGCATTAGCCCACCTCGCGAGGAACACGATACTTTGACGCACAGCAGAAGGAGCTGCTTGAGGAGGGGCAGGGCCACGATGCTGACTAGAAGGGTCATTCGCGAGTCATTGAGGGTCGCAGGGGCGATGTGCCTCCTAGCTGTCTCCTGTGCCCGCTACTTGGTCCATGATTCATTCGTACTTGCAGCAGCCGCACGACTCTGCTGAATCATGGTGGGCGAGCGCATCCCAGAAGCGTGAGTGGCAGGGCAGTCAGCAGCAGTCAGTCCGCGGAATGTCGAGCTGTGAAAACGAGCGATGTTTGCGCTAAAAGCAAGAACAGAAAAGCGGTTTGTTCCATTGTGATTCGCTTCAAGGCGCGGCACAGATCACGTACGCGCTAGCGCCGCGCGGTTTCTATAAAAGATCACCAGCAGCAGCAGCAGCTGCAGCATGCACACAACATGTCCAGGAGCACAGGGCGGGGCAGCAAGACATGCCGCCCCCGCCACGGATCAGCCTGTCAGCCTCATCAGCTGTTGCATACCGGTACATATGCAGGCTGCATTTGGTGGCAGCTCGGACGTGCGCATGTGCGCCTGCAGGCTATGCACATGAGGTGCTGTGGGTGCGGTGCAGTGGGTCGGATGCTCTCCTGCCCGTGCCCGCGCGAACTGATTTCGGAGCACAAAAGAAGCAAGTCGTTCGCTTAATATGATTCATTTGAATGAAGGGGAAGGGGCGCCACGAGACAAAAGCATGGCTGATGGCTGCAGCGTGGGCGCTCCCGCATCAGCGTAACGGTACGGTATACGCGTGCGACGACGCGCGAGAGGTCCGCCTTGCTGCTGATGTTATGTCGCCATGCAGCATGATCGAGGCACGTCATCCGATCAGTCCGTCGCGTCGCGATGACAGGTCTCGGTTGTCGGTTCAAGCCACGGTTGAGGGAGTCAATGTTAGGCGTCTTTCTGTGAGCTTTGAAGCCACTCGACTCGTACAGGACGTTCGACGTGCGACGTACAAAGCAGCCACAAGCACGGCACGATCTGTGCAGGAATGTTGGCCGTAAATAGAGCACGGCAGAATCATCACGCATCCTGCTGGGCGCGCGCATGTCGTACGTTCTCGGATGGCTGATGGATGCATGTTGGCTTGGAAGCCGATGGACAAAATTAAATCAATTTCGGCTGCGAAAAGTCCGAGTTCTATATTCACTTATTCATGAATCTTATGTCCTCATTCATTAATGTATTCATTGGAAAGCATTCAAGATTCACCGCGCACGTTCTCCTCCAGCGAATTCATCTGAACTTTCGCAGGATTTGTCACTGCAGCATGCGAGATTGAGAGCACCCCCCGTTACCTTTATAGCATCATTCAACCAAACTTGACTCTGGACCCCTTCATGCCATGGCTGCGACTGCTCCAATTCGATGTGAGGCTGACTCTGACTTCAATCCACGTTGGTCGTCAAGCCAGTCACCGAGTGTTGAGCTGAGCACTATCGAACCAAGACCAAGGCGCAACCCGGCGGGTGACTGATTTCAAGATTGTGCGACCATGCAACAAGCGAGGTGCGATAAGACCGACAGAACGGACGTGGTCCCCTGACGATGTTGCCTCGTACCTGTGCACCACGACGAGTCACCTCTGTGACTGCTCGCATCCATACACAAGTCGCCGTAATTAAGTCAATCGTGCTTGCAGCCAGCGCGCAACCAAATCCCGACCCCGACTGCAACTCGCCATTTCTAATAAGGAATCGAAATTTCACTGCACGACTGCGTGAAACTTCATGAATGGTGACGCAGTCGCGCATCGTGGTGCGGGGAAGCACTCTTGATTCAAGATTAGCTAGCTGCACATTCAATTGGTCACGAGCGCGCAGCATTTACCATTGTCGTCCGTATAGGGCAAGATGAAGCATCGGTCGGATGGACAAACCTCTTTCAAATGGACAGGTCTATCGAAATGTCGCAGCGGTAGCGATGGCCTCCGCGCCGCATTCACGTCTCGAGCCCATGCACCCCAGACGGCTCGAGACGGCGCGAGGCACGCGTCAGTCGCGAGTCCCATCCATCGAGCCTGCTCCATCATGGCAGTCACTAATGAGTCACGACTGTGACTGTGGAGGCAGGACGCGTGTACCGCAGCATACCAGACGTGTGTGATTGACTCTTCTGACTTTGACTACGAGTGCATAGCCGCACCACCCGCAAGAAGACCTTTAAAGACCGGAGTGCCAAAGATAAATTGCCGAAGGGCGTGCGCGCCGAGCGGCACCACCCGCACAAGCATTTGGCGGAGCTGGAAATCTGCATGGCGGCATAGCGCAGCACGGCCAAAAGTCACGAGTGTTGCTTCCACTTCGCACATCCAGTGTCGAGCGCTAGAACGTTTCTATAGCTCGGCTCTAGCGCTACACAAGCGCTTGTACGCAGCACGCATTTAAGATGCTAGCCTCCGTCCACAAGAGTTGACATTATTTGGACAATGCGACGGCTTTGTCTAAAGACCTGTGAGGGACGTCCGTCGAGCTGCTTCTTTGAACGCAATCGAATACACGCAGCAGCAGGTCAAGAAGACGACCGCCTGATCATGACCGACGTGCAATTCGGCTGCGTGAAGAGAGAGGCATTGTGGCGTGGAACCATCTGCATCCCCGTTGCAACGTGGGTCTTGCTCTTGCTTTGCGACTTGTTCGCTCGGCAAGCCGCGAACATCGTGGCGACGAATGCCTTTTGGGTGAAGATTGGCCCAACTAGCAACTCCCATTCACCATCATAGCACCAACCAGCACGCGGACTGGCCGCTCGCGCGTCTTGTCGGGCTGCTGCGAATCAGGATGCGGCAGCGGTCTGTAAGCGGACTGCTCGGCGGAACCAATTGCGGAGTCCAAATCAGTGACGGCTAGCAAGGTGCAAATGTGCACTTGAACTCTCGACTTTTTCTTTTTCTCGATTCGATACGCGCCATCGCCGTGCGAAAGGAAAAAGAATGACAGACAGAACGGGCGACACAAAGAACCTGGTAGGTTCGTCCAAAGAGGCCGCAAATCAAGCTGCAAGCCGACATGCGTCAAAGGTCCAATCGCAGACGGTGAGAGGAATTCAGTTGCCAGGGCAGTGCTTGCGTCAAGCATGTAGCTCGCATGCCAAGCTTTCGAGTTGCGTCCTGTGAGAAAGAGCTTGGCTCGTATCGACCAAATAGATAGGAGTGTTGCAAAGCAAGATGCATTTCGAGAAGATTGCAGAGAGCAAGCGGCACTTAGGGTACAAAGGCAAGAGGGAAATAAAATGGAGAGTACTTGTGCTTGTTGTAGACCATAGCAGGTGGGTCGATGAATTTGTGAGGGAAGCGCCACTCCTTGGGCAAAGCATCGTCAGAGGTGATCCTGGATCTCGAGTCCGTGTCAGGGTCTATGACCTGCCCAGCCTCCGGCACGCGCAGCTTGATCACTTGCAGTTCTGTATCGGTTACGGTGTACCTGGACACTCGGACATAGCCGATGCGGTCCAGGCCTCTGAATCCCAGATACTGGCACCACCTCTCGCCGTCGCCGGGATGGACGTCGAGGATCTTGCCATCTTCGAACAGGATCTTATATGGGGCTGGTCTATCTGCATGAGGCTTCGTGACGACGTAGCCAAGGAAGATGGCTGGATGCGGATATGCTGCGCGCAGGATCCGAGCGAGCTCCGTCGTTTGCAGCTCGCGATCGAGAGGATCTTCTTCCTGACCATTGTGACTGACGATGACGTGCGTGTGCACGCCGTACACATCCAATACGGCGTGAATAGCGGGTGCAAGCTCGCCATGAGGGCTGGGCAGCAGATGGTGCGTAGTGTTGACGATCGGAAACTTCGAGAGCAAAGTCGCGCCCCACGTGTGCTTGTCCGGTCCAGGACCTATGTCTGCGTACATGCCCAGCGATTGGGCAAGATACTGTGTCAGATCTCGGTTGCCAAACACGCTCCGTTGCAAGTCAGATTCAAGTAAGCCAACGACGTCCAACTCCATGTCGCCGATCAAAGTCGACATCCGTCTTGACGACTCGTAAAGATTCTGATCCAGAGCGAAGTGAACCGTCCAAATGCCAGCCGTAAGGATTCGCTCTTGCGGGCGATACGGCTGCACAGAGCTGGCAGGCACGAGGCGGACAGAGGAGATGACTCCTGCCGCTGCTGTAAGCGCCAGTACTAGGGCACCTGTGTACTTGAACAAGCGCGTCCCCTTCCTGCTCAGCACTTGTAAAGATGCGCGTGTCCGTGGCGCGGCTGAAGGCTGCGATATCCTCAAGCCAGTGATGCCGGCCAACAGCATCGCCAATTGTGCCACCATCATGCTTCGGTCAGGGCCGGAGGGCGTCAGCGTCGCAAGAGCTGCACCGTCATCGCAGTATTGTACTCACGCATCCGAGTGTTCTCTGAAAGGTTTCCCGCCCGGAACAAAGGCGTATGCAACAGTCAGAGTTTGGAAGAAGGTCATCAAGTCTGCCGTGAGCCAAGCTCCAAGCATGATCTTGAGGGGATGGTGCTGCATGGCGTTTGTAAGAATGGGCAAAGCGATCGGCGGCAAGAACACTGCCACAGCGATAGCACCGAGGAAGGCGTCCCAGTCTGATGCAGTCAAGAGTTGGTATGACCCGAATGCGCCTAAGAAGAACCAGAGAATGTGAGAACCCAGGTCGGGGATAGCAAGTGACAGCATAAGCGACACAAGCGAGGCACCGAGGACAAAAACGCCATGTGGAATGGCCATTGGACTGTTACCGAGGAAAGAGACGCCAAATTAGCTTCAGGTTGACGCGAAAATTTGTGGGGTAACTTACCCTGTAATAGGCCATCCGGTCCAAGTCCACGAGATCATGGTGCCACTGTCGGTGATGTACGTGTGCAACGAGTATATCAAGCTACCAGCCGACGCAGCGGCCGCGACGGAGGACAGCCAGCTGTGCGGTGCAGTTCTAGTACGGAGAGGCACGAGCTTCGCTTGTCTCGCTACGACGTGCACATAGAGCTGTTCCACGTTCGCGAGCACCGCAAGAGAGAGCGCTATGCCGTTAAGGCCGCCATTTGTCTGGTTCATGAATGGCCAAGCTGGATTGTTGCTGTGATTGCCGTACTTCGCAACGCTAGAGAGGAACAGGCCGAGCAGCCACACTGCAGGACATTTATCGAGCGGATCGAGGTCAGCTTGCAGTCAAGACGAGGTCGGCACCGACACGCACCAGTGACTTTGCGTTGCAGCTCCTCGCGTTCCCATGCAGCTGCCCAATCTAGCGTTGAATGCACAGCAAAGCCCATGGCGCCAACTGCAGTCAATATCAGTCTAGCAAGCGGATTGGCGATCCACCAGCAGCCCATTCCAACCAGGCTCAAGGTACGGAGCAACACCTCAGCACCCAGCGCGGTGCGACCCACACAAGCGACCGATGCATTTTGACCTTTAGGCTCAACCAGTAGCCTTCGCCGAACGAAAGGTAAAAGGCAGAAAGCCAACGCGAAAACTTGGCTAACTAGCAGCACTTCGTGTCCTCCGACTGCGAGATTGTAGACGCTAAAGAAGAAGATGGTCGGGTGCAGAGCCGTCAAAGTTGTCCAGAAGCAGAAGCCTAGGAGCAGGGACAAAGTCAGCAAGCCCGGTCAAGAGTGCGCGTTTCAGCTACGCAAGCATTGCCATCGTTACGAACCTATGTAGGTCTCGGCTAGCAGGCTAATGATGTCTCGAAGGGCTGATGCTTCTACTGGGTCCTTGTCACGGCTACTGGACGTGCTCTTGTACCTGTTTGGAATGGGCGTGGTTCAGACTCTATCGAATCAGTCTGAGAGTGTCAACCGTTGGCATTGTAGCATAATCCCCTAAATTCGCCAACATCACCTAGGAAGCAATGAAGATGCGTACCCTGACTTTTGTGCGGCGCTAGTATTGCCGAGTTTCTGTGGCGGCGTGGACCATGCTCCCATCTCTACAGCAGCAGCTGTCCCGCCATCCACCCAAGAACCGCCGAAGAGCTTCGCATTTCCAACTTCGCGCTCTGCGAGTCCAGTAGGACGTTGTGGAGCAGCGGCTTCGACGACGTGTAGCTCCAGTCTGCTTAGATCGTAGACGCTTGCAAAGTCAAACAGCAAGTCGAAAACGATCAAGCCCCATTCAAAGAAGGAGTAATGGGTGTATGCGCCGGGTATATGCTGGACCTTGTGTCGGTAGAAGAACAAGATCATGAACGGAATCATTGACCAGAAAGCGAAGGCTGCTCTCCGTCTCATGGTGCGCGCTTTAGTTGCGATAGCGGATGCGGTCACCACGTTGGAGGAATAGTCCGCAGCTGAAGTGGGCGATGCCAGACTCAGACTACCGCTGCTGATGTACATCCAGGCTGGAGTGAGCACGAGGTATGCAATCATGCATACATCATGGACATCGTGGTCATCTGTCGAGGTGATGTAGACCCAGCCACCGCAAGAAAAGGTGCGCAACACGCCTACTGCCAGCAGCACCTTGGCTCTGGATGAAGTCGGGTTGGAGAGGGAGACAAGGAGGCTTGAAAGCAAGACCAGTGCCAGCCTAGGACCCGACATGAGCGCAATGAAGATTTGAAAGATGTTGCTGCGTTGATTGGTGCAATGCGTCAATGGGTGCCTGTGACCCCAACACTCATTCACGAAAGCCCTGCTCACCGCTCTGGGTACCAGTCTCCTATGGTAGCACTGACGCTCGGCCAATACTCGTAAGGCCAACCAGCCACGCCATTCTTGACGACCTTCTTGTAGTGCAGGCTAAGCGCAAGCACCAATGCCCCGCCAAAGGCCAGAAATCCAAAGAGCGTGTGCACGTACGAGACGAGGGCGCATGAGATGGTGATGAGGGGCGCATTCCGGCTACGAGAAATGTCGGATGGCATGATGGGCGCCCGATGCGGCTGACAGAAGAAGCCAGCGGGACCGGCGACGTCCCCAAAGAGCTATAGGAGCACGATGAGTCCGATTGGTGGTCGATCTGTGCCAGCAAGATGCAGATCGATGCTATTGACCACAACGCGCGGGCATCCACCCATCAGGATGCGAAAGTATGTTGATGGGGTCAAGGGTCCAAACTTGTCGTGAGTCGGCGAGTTGATCTCCGCAAAGCTGTGTCGACAAGCGAGCGAGCCTCGCAGCTCGCTTCTTGCAGCCCGTGGACTCGTGGACATTGCCAAGACTCCATCGTAGAATGAGACTCCGCGGCGGGGTGGGATGCCAAAAAGGGCGAGTGTTGCAGCATGCATGAGCTGCGAAATGGGAAGATGTGCCCGCCCAATGAAGACATGCAGCAGCCCTCATTTCGCACGGGTCAAGGCAAAGGCGCCCCGCGGCTTATTGTGGAGGTCCACGCGCGCACTGCTGCCCGGCTGCGTGATGCGTGGTTTTGCGTACAAGATTCTTGATTACAAAATCACGGCTCTTCCCACTGCAATTTGTATTGTTGATTTCGTTTTCGGGGCCGATTTCGAAAATCGCGGCTAATGGCCTGCAAGGGCTCCTAAGAGAGGAATCAATTTAGGCTCTTCACCGGTACCCACATCCATCCTCGTGATCGATGGCATCGAGAAAGCGGAACTGCTAATTTGCTTGACGAATGTGATTCCATGTAGACATTCGCTCCATCACCTCACATCCATCCAAAGTCAGTCCACCCGCTCCACACTCGAAAGCGGTAGACAAAATGCGCATTTCGGTCCTGCTCCCAGCCTTGACGCTGGCTGCGTCTGTAGCAGCCAAGACGCTCGACCCGCTGAGCCTTATTCAAGCACCTCGCCCTGGAGTCGGAATCGCAAGCCCAACTGGACATGCAGCACTCTGGGCCATTCGAAGCTGGAACCAAAGCACTCTGACCCGCTCTTCCACCCTGTATGCTCTACACCTACCCAACCACCACGATGCTGAAGAATCCAGCGAGCTGGAAGAACTCGTGCCAGTAGTGCACAATGCCACTTCTGCGTTCTGGATCTCACCAGAGGAAGCAGCATACATCATTGATGATGTCATGTACGTCAAGAACCTGTCCATCTCTCAGCAGTACATCGACCCTCGTGATCCAGGTGCCCGTGTCGGTCACCTTCCAGCAGAAGTCACCTCTCTGCGCGTCGCCCGCACCGCCAAGGGTCAGGGCGAGGGCACAGCTACCCTCGTCTTCTCCGCAGAGGTCTACGAGGATGGCTCTTTGAATAATGTCAAGGCACGCGACGATGCCGAAGCTGAGGAGTGGTCCCGTGTCAAGTCCTACGAGAATGTGCCAATAAGACACTGGAACAAGTGGCTCAAGCCAGGCAAGCGCAGTCAGTTGTTCAGCTTGGACTTGACGCGCAACAAGAAGGGCTACGAGACGAGTTGGCTCTTTGCAGGCGAGCCAAAGAATCTGCTCAACGGAACCAGGCTTGGGGCTCCTGTTCCACCATTTGGTGACGAGAGCGACTATGCTGTCAGTGCCGAAGCCGGACTCGTCGCTTTCACGGCTAAGGATCCCGCAGTCAATGCAGCCTGGCACACGCGTCAGCACATCTATACCGTCCCTCTTGACGGCAGCGAAGCTCCCCGTCAAGTTACCCACGGAAATATCGGAGCTACGTCCTCTCCGGAGTTCTCTCCCGACGGCAACCACCTCGCCTGGCTTCAGATGGCGAGAGACGGGTTTGAATCCGACGTCCGAGTCGTTCAATTGCATAATCTCGAAACAAAGGAGACAGAACAGTTGCTCACGCAGTGGGATCGCAGTCCTTCTTCCCTCAGCTTTGCGCCCGATGGCGAGAATTTGTACCTCGTTGGGGAGGATCGCGAGCAAATCAAGCTTTGGCGTCTGCCCGTGCTAGACAAACGAACCCAATCTGAGGCATCCCAAAACGGCAGCACGCTGCAGACCGTAATCAGAGCTGGCGGTGTCGGCTTCATTGATACTATTCCGGGTGGTGGAGCAGTCATCACGAAGTCGAGTATGCGCAGCCCCGCAGACCTGTTCTACCTGCGCGAGAAGTCGGACAAACTCATCCGCTTGACAGACATCACCAAGAATTCCTTGCTGCACGGTTTGGATCTCGGACCCGAACCGTACCGCTTTAATTACACTGGAGCGGAGGGCCGCACGACCTACGGCTGGATCATTCCGCCACCCGGCTACGACCGCTACAACAAGTCCCAATCTTGGCCGCTTCTTACGCTCATCCATGGTGGGCCAGAAGGCAGCTGGGAGAACAACTGGAATGTGCGTTGGAATCCTGAGACCTTCGCTGCTGCCGGATTCTTCACCATCGCTCTGGATCCCGCCGGTTCCACAGGTTTCGGCAAGAAGCACCAGGAGGACATTTTAGGCTCTTGGGGCGGTCGCGCTTTCTACGACATTCGTGCTGGTGTGCACCACATTCTGCAGACTTTCGACAATGTGGATGCCGAGCGCGTAGTTGCAGCCGGCGCCTCATTTGGAGGTTATTCGATCAACTGGATTCAAGGTCACAACGAGGATGGCTTGTTCAAGGGTCTTGTCTCCCATGACGGTGTCTTCAGCACCCTAGCGACCTTCTATTCTACTGACGAACTGTACTTTCCCGAATTTGAGTTTGGAGGTGTGCCCTGGGTTGCCAGAGAGGGCTACGAGCGATGGAACCCAGAACGATTCACTGGGAACTGGAACACGCCGCAATTGACCATTGCTGGTAGGGACGACTTCCGACTTCCCGAGTCGGAGGGCATTTCCGTCTTCAACACGCTTCAACGAAGAGGCGTGCCATCTAAGCTGCTCGTCTTTCAAGAAGGCCATTGGGTAGTCGACGAGCGCAACAGTCTGCGCTGGTACACTGAAGTCATCGATTGGCTCAAGAAGTATAGCGCCGAGCAAGCGCCCGAGTCCGAGCTCTTGATGGCGGAGACAGTCGATGCCTCAGAAGTCGATGATCGTGCCTCTGGGTTACTCTTCCAACACCAATGAGAGGAGAGCTTGAGGTATTCTGCTTCGACGAAACATGACCAGATCTTCATCATCATTCACCATTTCACTTTCGCAATCCTCTCGCTTTTGTCGTTCTCCGTCGGGTGTCTGGCCCTCCCTCCATCGATCACATGGTTTGAGTGTTCCACCACTATTTGCGTGCAGTCCCGGACCCGTTTCACTTACACCGACACGTCTGTGGGGTCCGAGTGGTCGCGACAATCAGAATGTGAGGCATGTCGCGGGCGCCTTGGGCACTGAATCATCGTGATGAGGCAGGTTGTACGCAGCCAGCATGACGCTGTCTGTCGTTTTTGCTCCGACGAGGCCAACTCGTGCGGGACGGCGAAACGGTGGGACGCAGGCTACGTCGAAAGCGCAAAGGCGCCGGTCGGACAGCTACCGCGCAAAAATCGAAGGCGCTGCGCTCGTCACGACTGCACGAACAAAGGTTTCACGATGTGGAGGGACGGAAATAACTGGGCTGTCGCTCGATCGGGGCACACGAGTTGCGCGCTCGATGATTTTGGTCCATACGCGTGTGGCATATATGCTTCTTAATCGGCCATTTTCTCGGTACGTACCCCTTTTAGTTTGATGAGTTCATGTTGAAAGGTTGAAGGATCATGTGAAAGGAGCCGGCTGAGCGGTACATATGCGCTTCGATCAGACCTCTCCAGAAAGGGGCGCTGTCCCGCATAATGAGGTCCTGCAGAGGGATGAGCCTCGCTCGCAAACGTATAATCACGAACGTATAGCAGCCTGAGCGTTTTGTGTCTCCCAACCATCACACGCACCGCTGCATACCGTCTTCTGCGCTTCTACGGAGCACTTTTTCAAGGCATCCAGCTTTCAGCATACGCGCAACTTGACCGCCAGTATGGCCGAAATTCCAGTGCCCATCGGGGCCATTTACAAGGGCGGGGACAGCGCTTCTTTGAACGCTTTGCGCGCCAACGAAGAGGCCAGCAAGGTGTACGCTCCGTCCGTCTTCTCTCCGCACACGCTCTCGGAGAAGGGCCACAAGAGGGTGGCCCAGACCAGGGTGCCCAAAGGCAAGAACAAGAGGCCCACAGATGACGCCATCTCCAAAGGAGCCACCTTGCCATCTCAGGAAGCTGGATTCGATGTGTACTACGAGGTGCATGGCAAAGGGCCCAAGAAGATCATCTGTCTCATGGGTCTCAACAACAGCTGTTTCGGGTGAGTCGTGCTGCTTGCTCTACCTCAAGCTAGCCCACATGTGCTTATTAGCAGACTCGAATCACTGACGCTCATACTTCCATTGCGGTCTTGACAGCTGGCTGCAGCAAGTGGAGCGTTTCGGATCAGACCCGGACTATTCCATCCTCGTCATTGATAATCGCGGCTACGGCAACTCCGAGACGCCTGCCGGCTTCTACACGTGAGTGTCCTGAGCTGCTTCCGCTGCTTTGACAAGGCACGTATGATGGGCACGAGTGTTCACAGGTCATATGCAAAGTCATGCTGCACCCGCTCACCCTACATTTCGTCTGTCGCAGCACATCTTCTATGGCGAAAGATGCTCTCGAGGTGATGGATCAGATCGGATGGACCGCAGATCGGCAACTGCATGTGGTCGGCGTGAGCATGGGCGGGATGATCACCCTGGAGATTGCCAAGTTGGCTCCCAAGCGCGTTGCGAGCATTAATTTGGTCAGCACGACGTCTGGACAAGGAAGGGGAGAGAAAAATCTTCTGACATCGCTACCGCCTGTGAGTAATTGTCACAGGGTGGAGATGGCATCGACGAAATGCTGACTTTGCCCCTCTTCTCTTCCATGACTCATCTCCACCCTCGGCAGCTCACCGGCGTGACCACTATCGCACGAGTGATTGCAGGACGGATCCTCAATCTGGACTCGGATCAGTGGAGGGTGGGCCAGGTGCTGGAATTGCTCTTTCCCAAAGTCTGGCTCGCAGAGGTTCATCCAGAAGATCCTAGCGGCCGCACACGGCGAGACGTGATGAGGGAGATGTTCGAGTGGCGCTTCGCCTACACTCGGAAGCAAACGCTGCCTGGCGCTTTTGCTCAGATCGGAGCGGTGGCTACTCACAGGGTTACGCCTAAAGAGCTGGCAGCTATCAACCTGGATATTCCTGCCATTGCCATCTTTACGGGAGACCAAGACAATCTCGTCAACCCTGCCAACTCGTTCCATTTGCACAAGCACCTTCCTAGGGCCGACTTTACACAGTACAAGAATGGCGGACATGCTTTGCCCGTACAGTGAGTCTGTTGTTGCAACACGGCTCGCCACACCCCACGGCTCGGGATGTGCGGTTGACCATGCGTTCGACTTGACGTTCTTGACGTTGCGCAGGAAACCTCAGGAACTCAACGACGCTTTGCAGAAGAATTTCGAGAAGGCCGCCGCTCACCTGGCAAACAGCGTCTCCGGACCCTGGCCCCACTTTACATCTGTCTCGAAGCAATGAGACGCAGGCTGGAGTTCTGGCCTCAACATCGCAATGTGATAGACATTGAGCGCCCAGAAGAAAATGCTGGGCTAATGCAGTGTGGCGTGTCTCAAACAAGTACATAGATCTCATCCAGTACCGGCCGCTTGACGTTGCGAGCTTTGATCGCTTCGCGCACCATCTGTCTAGTCAAGAGGAGCGCTGGCTCCAACAGCGGGGTCGGCTGCCCCAACTTTTGAGCGTTCAGGCTAGCTCGATCCGACTTCTGATCGCTCGTTGAGTCATGCGCGTCGAGCCGTGCAATTGCCGCCGCATCAAAGGGAATGGAATGGGACGGCTGAGCTGTGTCGTTGCCCTCCGCACCATTGTTGTGTTCTAGCTTGACGCTTGCGGTCCTGATTTGCGGTTCAGTAGGGTGCTCTGCATCGATACCAAAGGGCTTCAGAGCGACAACTTCGGACGTCGCTACTCTGAACCTTAGCAGTCCACATTCTGCCAGAGCAAATGAGACGTCGTCGACTCTGAGACGAGTCGCAGAAGCGAGCCTTTCGAGAGTGGTGACGAGCGCGACGTCTCCGCTGCCGGTTCCCTCCACGTCAGCTCGGATCTGCAGTGCTGGATGTGCCGCTATGACCGCCTCGATGCGCTCGTCTTCTTCCATCGACTCGGCCTGATACTGCTTCGCAGCACGAGAGCGGGAGCCCCGTGTAGATGGAGTAGGCTCGTCCAGGTGAGGCGAGGTTGCAGTCTCACTCGTGTCTTCCTCTGTCTTGATTCCGCCGAAAGACCGAATGGGCTCTGGTGAATTGGCACCACGAGGAGGAACGGTCATTGAAGCAGAGGCGCTTCGAGCGCTAGATCTTCGACCTGAACCTCGTTTCTGGCTTCCTGCATTCAACACAGGCAGCGCTTTGGGGGCGGCTCCAAAGCCTTTGCTAATCCTCAAAAGCCATTTTCTTTGCATTTCATCCTCTTCGGCATCGCCAGTGCTTATCAAAGCATTTCCCGCGTAGGACTTGGGTTCGGGTAGACCAAGTAAGGCTCTGCGGATGCGAGAGCACTCTCGGACCTGTCTGGCCCTCAGAGCAGCCGAATAAGCCCGAGAAGGTCCTGAGCCCACCTTTTGAGGCGAGCTAGCACTGGGAGGAGGCGCCAAGAGCCGAGATGAAATGTCTGTAGTGGTATCATCGAATGCGAGGGCCAAGGCGCGCAAGACGACAGAGCACCAGAAAGCCAAGTAGCCTCTGAATCCTAGTGACGACAACGGTCGCTCCGGAGTACCTGCCACTGCATCGTGTGCAGAGAGATAGTAACCTGCGAAGTGACAAGAGCCCTGTCAGCTGGGCCGAGAGGCCAGGTAGCAATGACAATAACACTCACTGAACTCGATCATCAATGTTCCAAAGCTTCGCTTTTGGAAGGGTGGGAAGGTGATGATGCACGCAAGATTGTAGTCGTCATAAGAGAGCTTCTCCTAAGAGCAGTAGATACCAAAAGTCGATGCTACATCAGTTGGACGGGACGCGATGCTGCTTGCATTGAGATTGGTGCACTTGACTCACCTTTGAGAAGAATCCAATAGGATGATCAAATTGCGCGCTGGCATCTGTGAGGACGTAAAAGAGGAAGTTCTCGACGTCGAAGCAGATGGCTTTGTGATCGATAAAGAGTTTGCCCAGCAATGACAGATTCTGGGCGTAGAGCTAGGTGTAGAGCGCACAGACAAGAAAGTCAGTCTATCGCCGCACGCCCGAATATCATCAGCTCTCACAACTCCTCACCTTTTGCACTGCACCGTCGACTTCCCAGATAATGTGAGCTCCTCGTTGATACACTTTGCGTCCGGGTGGATGTGTATGCGTGCACTCTTTCTACATAGGATCGATCGCGCAGCGAAAGGAATAGGTCAGTCTACGCCACGTGAGCAGAGCCTCTGGTTTAGCACATCGATCGACCCGGCAGGCTTACCCACCTTGTGTACCCGATAGCCAGTGTGCGTTCGGGCATACTTAAAACATCCGTCGCACACCCACAAAGAGCGTCCTGTGCTGAGCGTAGGATGGGCCTGCACGGCTTGCTGTTGAATGTCGTCCGTCGAAGTGACGCCAAGACGTGCTGACTGGGCATCGATGCTGCTTGATGTCAAGGTGGAGCTCAAAGGCGTCGCCGGAGCTGCCGAGGCGGCCAAAGACGAGCTGGACGTTCCGTTTGACGCAGGAAGACCGGAGAGCGCACCTGGCAGATGAGGCACGCTGGCTGGGGGTCTAGCCACGCTGGTCAGCTCTGCACTGCCTGCGGATGCGCTCGTCATGTGCTGCGACACAGTGCTGGAACCGTGCTCGGCGCGGACATCCACTGCGGCAGCAGCGGGCTCGGACGGAGGAATGGGAGTGGGTCGAGCGCTGCTGTCGGTGCTACTATCCGAGCCCTTGCCCTCACGAGTCGGCTGAGGCTTGCCTGAAGTATTTCTGGGACCATCGTCCGTGACCTGACCTGGATGCTCTGGATTTCGCTTACGTCGGATGTTGATACCTCGCTTGTGCAGCACGGAGGAATCGCCAGCGCCATAGGTCGACGCCGACGCCGACGCCGACGCATGAGCGGAGGTCGGCGAGTCGACGCTCTCATCGTCGAGCGGATATGGGCTCGGGTACCACGTCTTGATCTCGTGGGAGCCCAGAAAGACGCTAGATTGCGTCGTACAGCGAAAGGAAACGCGTTGGCATAAGGTTAGTGGCGCATGGGATCCACTCTGCGGACCCAATCTCACCGTTCAATGCCGCGCTTGGGCATGCTATGCAGTAAATATTTTCTGCCCATCTTTGCGGCAGGTGGGATGGATGTGGACGAAGTATTTGCGGGCATCCCTCCCTCCAACGGGTCATTCGTCAGGGCAGACGTCAAAAGCGGAGCAGACTCATTGCCTGGCGTGTCGTGCTGTAAGTCCTGCGAATAGACGGTTGCGATTTCAGCGGGCTCTGTCGTGGTTGTCAAAGCTGGCCGTGAGACGCTAGATAGAACCAGCAACCCTGCCCACGTGCTACTGCGATAACGACAGCGCACGTAGTTGCATGCCACAATCTGTCCCAGCGACAGTGCGACGATCATGAAAGTGACCAGTGGGCCAAGTACGCAGCTCTCCAGGGAGCTCACACAGCCTGTAACGTGCATCCCTACCAACGAACGAAGCGCCACTCACGTGTCCCTCCCTATGTCTCTTGTGCGTAGCAGCACCATCCGACTCCATGCCTCTTTTTCCCTGTTTCGCAAAGCCAGGCTCGCTGTGCTGAGCGTCTGGGTGGTGGTGACTCATGATTGGCGAAGCTCTGCGAGTGCGTGATTGGGCAAGGCCAGCGAGCGGTCCCACAAGAAGTATTGGGGTTACCGAGTCTCAGGGAAGAGGATATTGAGATGGTGGGCTATCGCTACGTAGAGGTGTTCGTGGGGATGCTGTCAATGCACTGCTTGCCTTTGGACAATTTGAGACTCCCTCTCACGCCGTGGTGGCCGTCGTGGTGAGAGCGATTAGTATCGTTGTCGGTTCACGACAGGTGAACGGTGGGCGCCCGAATTTGAAAGAGGAGGCTATTGGGGGTCCGCATCCAGTGTCGGCGGACATCGGTGGGTGGGGCAGTTGCTGTGATAGCCTTTGCACGAGCACCGTCGCTTTTGTTGAAGTCTGTGAGTATTGGTCGGAATGAATGATGGTGAATGGCCCATCGTGAACCATCAAAATGACGAACGCGGCATCTATACTCAGACTCGTGACTGTGACTGCACTACCCGCCGTGTCTCACCTTTCCTTCCGACGCGTTGATGGATTGCAATCACGAATCGTGCGTCGCGCACTTTTTTGAGTGCGCGTGAAGAAGCGCGTCGCTGGGAGCAGCAAGTCGTGAGTGAGTTCGAGCGCTGCTCGTGAGTGTGGAGGATGGATGCTGCATACCAGAGGCCATCGACCAGACCATCTCGCTTCCTTCTCCTTCACACTCTTCCACTCGCAAGCGGACTGCCACGTCCCCTCTCGTCAATTGATATCGAAGCATACAACGCCTACAGCGGCGATCCCGCCACCATGTCGTGCAGCTCTGCCGCTTCCACTAGTGCCAAATCTGGCCTGTCGGCGATCAGGTACACGCACATTCCTCATCAAGTCCCATACCTGCTAGGCCTGTCGCTACAAGAGCATCTCGTCTCCCGTCGAGCTCAAGCTCGCGAATTTCTCTCCCAGCAGCCTTCTCAGGGTCCTCATTCCGGTCACAGCGAGCCTGCGAAATCATATGAGCGTGCTAGTAGCATAGCTCACACGGACCATCTTCTCTTGCTGGAGCATACACCCGTCTACACAGAAGGACGGAGGCAAAGCTCTACGGAGCTCAGTGGCAATGAACAAGAAGGCAACAGGCTTCGAGCTATCGGCGCAGATTATGTACAGACACGGCGGGGCGGACTTGTCACGTATCATGGTCCTGGTCAGCTTGTAGGCTACCCCATCTGGGATATAGGCGCGATGGACGTGAGTCGCTGGCTGATGAGCTACGCTGTATTGCTTCAATAGCAACAGTGGTCGAGCTCAGCAGAATTTGTAATGTTCATCAACGGCGCACCTTGCTTTGCCCTGATCCCACAGCTTTCAACGCGCTGTTACGTGGATAAGATCCAGACAGCCCTAACACAGCTGCTCCACAGTGCGCCTTATCATCTCTCCACCGTGCCAGCGCAGTCGGACGAGACGGGCGTGTGGTCCGACATTTCTCACAAGATAGCCTCCATCGGCATTCAGGTCCGTCATCGCATCACCTCTCACGGCTTTGCTTTGAACGTTGGCATGCACGTCTTGCCGTGGTTTGAACATATCGTAGCTTGCGGAATAGTGGGAAAGGGCATGACGAGCATAGAGCGGGAAAGGGCGCTGTTGATCAAGAGGGAAGAAGAAACTAGACCGGATAGAGGTGCAGCCGACAACGTCGAAGAGGGCAGAGTGAAAGCTCTAGAAGAGCTAGCTGAGAGGCAAGGACTGGTACAGCCCCAAGACTCCGGCCGTAGAGATCCTAGGGAGAGTGCGAAATTGTTCGTCGGGCCAGAGTCTCGGACAAAGGTCGAAGACGTTGTGCCAGACCTGGTCCAGCACTTTAGCCGCACATTCGGCAGGAAGATCGTCCCTGCCCCTGCAACTCAATTCGTCTTCCGAGCAGATGCTCCGGGAGTCTTAGCCGGTGTCACAGTCGATGGAGAAGACATCAATGTGACACAATGAGATGCGATAGCCGCTTGGTGGCGCCTGATTTCGGAACGAGGCCTTGACTCTATTGCACACTTGCTTCTCATCCGGTCATGACACTGCGTGTAGTACATAGCAAGCTCGGAAGAGGATAGCGTGCAAATTCAGAAGCACGTGTACAAGCCGATAACGCGTCACCGTCCTGCGCATGCGTCCATCTCTAGTCATCATCGTCCTCCGCCACCGGGGTCTCTCCGTGCGCGTGGCACATACGGCTGCGTGCCTGGCGCAGACGATTCTCTTGACCTCGAGTAAGCCTGAGGCTCACCTCTTCTTGACGGCGAAGCCGGTCCAGGTGCTCTGCTGCTGTACTCTGGGCCCGCATCTATGCGCTGGCCACTTTGAGGACGAGAACCTTCACTAGAAGGAGCTTGCGGCGCGGAACCGGTGATCCAGCCCCACGTCGAGGACCCCCAGCCAGCCTGCTGACTTTCGGAGTCCGAAGTTTGACGGGCGTGTGGCGGCAGACTATCACTGAAAGTCCTGCTGCTCGATCCTGCTGAGCCTGTTGATGGATTGATTGGACTCTGCAAAGAATCGCTTGAGAGGCTTCTGGCAGGACGCAGAAGAGGACGTACCTGCGACAGGACGCACACAAGTCAGACGAACCTAGTCGGCTTCGGAAAGCTGTGCGCGCTCGGCAGTCATCATATGCATGGCACTCACCATCTCGGTGAACAGCGGGACCATGTCCGGCAAGATCTTGAGCTCAGGAGCTCGAGGTGGCTTCGCTTTCTTGCTCGCTCGGGTCAAAGCTGCTGAAGGACCGTCAGGCGCCGAGGGCTCCGAGGTCATAGGTGCAGGCGGCAGTGGTGGCAGGTCTTTGTCTGCTGGCCTTGCTGTCAATTGAGACACACTACGACCAGGCGCTGGAGGTCTCCACTTGCTCGCCTGTGCGCTGATTGAAGGCTGCTCTACCGAGGTGGCTGTCGTTGAGTTGCTTGATCGTGATGTTCGACCAATCGCATCGGAAAGAGCGGATCTATCCTCAGATGTACGACTTGAAGACGGGGCGGTGTCACTGTCGCTTGTCTCGCTACTTGCCCTCCTGGCCTCACGCGACTCGTACCACTGTTCCTCTTCCTCGTCGTCTTCATCTTCGTCTTCGCCACCTTCACTATCCCCATCGTCAAACTCCACTTCCGCTTCGATCTCTTCAATCTCGCCTGTGAAGGTATTGCCCACGCCCAAATTGTCCACCATGGCTGCGACGAATGCTTGATCATCGTCAACGAACCCGGAGCTTGCAGCGCTTCCGAGATCACCGCCACCTGCACCCATTAACTTGGTGGCTGCACATTCTACTTCCTTGTTGGCGAGTCTGCGCCTTAGCTTCAGCTCACGAACCATCTTGATTCTATAGGCGTGTACGACGATGGCATCGATCTCGGCCAAAGCAGCGCGTCGCTCTGCGCCGCCTGCAGGCATGCAGATCTCTAAATCCACCTGTCCAACGCCGCGCCGTGTTAGAGTACCTTTTGGCTGTTGAGGCTGGAAACTTTGCTGGTAGGCTTTTGGAGTGGTCAAATCGATGACTCTCTCTCCCTTTGCGGAGGCACTGCCATTCGGCTCCTCGTCAGGTCCGCGAACAAAGTTGATGAACAGCTCGATCCAGTGCATGAGACCATCAAAGAGGCCAGAGCCCTTCGAATGTACTTCGTGCACAAAGTGATAGAAACGCCCTTCATGCCGGCCTACCAGGTCGATGAAAACCTGCACCGTGCGTTGAGGGTCTACGTAGCTCACTGGTGTCGCAATGTGTTCTTCATCAGCGCGACTAGACCAACAGGCAAAAATTAAGAGACTCACATTCCTCGTGGCTCTCAACAGTGCGGATCAGGTCGTTGATGAAGGCTTGCAGATCAGACAAGCTGTCAGCGATGTTGGCAGCCTTGTAGACTTGAGCTAGAGGCGAGTAGAAGATGGTGACAATATCCTTGAGCAGTTCGGAAGTGACGCCCTGACATTTGCAAGATCGAGTCAGCTGCGTGTGAGCGCGCTGTCGTGTGCGGAACACACCATTTGACTCACTTCAAAGATCAAGCTAATCATTTGTTCTTTGTCGCGAAGGCGGGTCAAGCATCGCAAGTAGATGTGCAAATCTTCGTAAAGCCAGGCGTCCGGCGCCACGGCATCAGGGCCCTGATCTTCCTCGCCGCGACCCAGATTCGCACGATACTGCTTATAAACCTCATAGGCTCTGCTTGCCCTCACCACTCGCGTGATTTGAGGCCTCGTCAAAGGTGCGGTACCTGCTGGCGGAGACCTCAGGATGCACGTGAGAATATCGAGCCTCTCTGTCTTGGCTTGAGCCTTCAGAGCTCTTTGATATTCTACTGGCGCATTGACGAATGCCTTGACCCTCTCGCACAAGTCTTCGTCCTCTATTTTGCCTTTGACGGCCATCAACATGCGTTCCAGCTCTCTAACCTCTTCTTGCATGCTGCTTGTAAACATACGCTGAAGTAGGCTCCTCTGTCCAAAAGGTTGAGCCAGGAATAAGTCGATGACCGATCGGATCATCGATACTGGATTGGAGATGCGCAGAATGCCCCTCAGCATGAAGTATGGCATCAGACCGTGGATGCGTTTCAGCTGAGCGAAGAGGTCCGATGATGTGTCGGTGCCCATGAACAAATGGAAGAGGGTGCTGGCAGCACTTATACGGCCCCAAGAAAGCAAAGCTCGATAGCTTTCAGGCAGTTCCTCAATATTTGGCGTGTGCTTGATGGTGCTAAAAACTCGAGTAAGACCGTCGCGTTGCACAAGATCGGACTTGAAAGCTGAGATGTGCTCGCGTAGCTCTGATATCCTGCGGCTGGCTTCACTGGCAAATCTGCCTGCCTCATCTTCGCGCACAGCGTCCAGAGCCTCTCTAGCTGCCACATCCTCAACCTCTGCAGAGGATAGGGTCGTCGCATCCTCGAGCAAGAAGGAGGATAAAGCTGCAGAGTCTGCAACAGAAGGAATGGCCAAGAGGGAGCGCACATACGCTCGAAGGGTGAGCCGGTTCTTCTCTCTAGCGAGCGGAGCCGCTGAGGCCGCCGCTGGCCGGCTGAAGGGCTGTGTGATCTGGCCGGGAAGAGGAGGCGGCACTTCGCTATCGTCCCGAGCTCGATCACTGGATCCGTGTCCGCGAGTAGCTGCGTGCGCAGCTGCTCGTGAGGAGAGCCCTGCTCCAGAGCTCAGCGTCCGTTGTCTAGGCTGCGAATGGCTGGGTATGTCTTCAAGATTCAATCCACCAAGCTGCGGAGAATTATCAATCACAGCATCCCCATCGTTGAATTGACTGCCTCCGACAGTGCCCGCAAATTGCGTCCCTCTTCTGTCCTTTGCTGGCGGTCTTCCAATGTCTTCTCCGGGGAACTCCAGCTTCAAAGTATCGGCAAGCCTTGCAAAGTCGCCATAACGGCGACTGACAAATACATCGGGAAAGTCTTGGCGTCGTGTTCGAATCAGAAACTCGTCGTGAATTTTGCTGCGAGCCAGTCTGGAAGGCTTGGTTTTGACTGTTCTGACACCAACGACATTCACGTCAAAGCCGGCCTGCTCGCTCGCGAGACCGGCTAGAGCAGCCTTCATCCTGGCTTGAGCCGCCGCCATCCTCTCCCGGTCCTGCGGTGCGATGGTCAAAACCTCTTCCTGCACGCCTTGCACGTGCACTGCCGCTCCAACAAGTAACGTGACCCATTTCGCGATCTTGTTGCTGAGCCTCTTGCGCTTGCTGACTTCTCCCTCTTCTGGAGTCATGCCGCTGATGTTGCGCTCAAGAAAGCGAGTCACAAATACTTGTACCTTCTCGGGCCAGAAGTTGGCGGGTGCGGATCGCAGGAAAGGGAACGTGACGACGAAGTGGTGGAAGAGGAAGCGGAGGATGGGAACGTCGGCTCGCGACACAGCGGCAGAGGGCGAGAAGGGAGGCCCAAAGGAGGAGAGCGCATCTGCAAATGAGGACCAGAAGTGATGCTCAGCGTTGCTTCTGACTCGCTGGTTGCCGATGCGCTCACGGCAGCACACTGACCTTTCTGACTGAGGCTCTTGATTTCTCTCTCTGCCTGCAGCTGTACCAAGGTCTTCTTCAGGTAGTGCGCTCTAAGCGGAGTCAGCTTCAGAGGATCTTGCGAATCTCGTAGTCTTGGTATACGATTGGCGATGCCTTCCAAAGAGTCGTCCCTACTACTCTGAGCATCGTCAAGAGCGTGGCCCGCGTGCTCGAAAGCTGCGTCTGGCGCCTGGCTTGCTGTTTTTGATGCCATGTCTGGAGAATGATTTTGAGGCTCTAGTCCTCAGCTTTGAACCGCCGCGGAGGACGTCCCGAGTGATCGGGAGGAAGGCCAAGCTTGATGGGTTGCGAGGAGAGGTGTCAGGCGCGTGCTCGTAGTCAGACGGAGGCTTGACTCTGCGATAGGGTCTCGCGGCTCGAGGACCGCATGGATGCTCCAAGGATGCACGGACAGCAGCTGTCAGCAGCTGTCAGCACGATCGGTCGAGCACGTTGCATTTCGCGGCGTGTGGCGGCGCATCCGGACGCGCAGCATGCGGGCAGCAGCAGGTGTAGAGGCGACGCAGGTCGCGCCCGCACAGCCACAGCCACAGCAGAGCCCGCAACGCGGCGGCACATCTGCTTGCCACCTCTCTCTCACCTTTGGCCTGAATTAAGATGAACGTGCACATTCACCATTGATTCACGATGGGCAAGCTCGATGTGTGATCGGGCTCATTCTCGTTCAAGGTCTCGGTATGATCCACGACCAATGTCCTTTCACACCTAGGAATTCCTCACGCTCTGCGCTGTGGTCAACATCGTGCAAGGACGCCTTATAGTCAATATCAGACAATGATGGCACAGCATTCAAATCACACTGCGGGATAGCAGTTAAGATTACCATACCTCCGCAAGGCCGCAGCCATGATGCCTTTCGAATCACGGATGGGTGTTTGGAAGCTACCTGTCCCCTCGATCCCGTCCTCGAGGACTGCGCTCGCGTTCAGCATAGCGATGGTGCCTTCTTTCGTGTCCAGGTCGCTCTTGGCGTCTCTCATCATACTCTTGGTCCCGCGGTCTTCTATGTTCATGATTCCTTTTAGCGTCGGCATACCTTTGATCATACTCGCTTCGATCTTCAGGCCGTCGTCTGTCTCGGTCTCTATCGCCTGCGTGAGGGTGTTCGCGATGAGATCTCCGATCATTGTCTCGTCCCTGCTCCGAGCCTCCGTATTCATGTCGCCTGTTTGAATTTCCACCTCGTCCGTAGGTATCGTGTCGATCGCGCTGCGCGAGGTACCTGTGGTCGTCTTTAGTCCTCGAAGGGGCATCACGCCTTGGAAGATCATGGCGCTGACCACGGCTCTGGTCATAGTGCGTCCGACTGCCCTCGGCACGGGCAGAGCTAGACCCTGCACGACTTTTTGTTCGTTGTTGCATCCAGCTTTGATGCAGCTTGCCGACCGATTGCGAGAAATCTACCCAAATCCTTCGATCGTCGACGAGGACATTCTGCATCTTAAAGTAAGCCTACACGTCCCCGCAGTACAGATCGGTTTTGACTGTCAGGAGCTGATCTGCGCACTACACTACGACGCCAACGGGCTCTGCGTTTCGCTTGCACTTCGACGCACCTGTTCCGCCTGTTCGCGCTCATCGAATTCAATGAACGCATACTGAAGACTGTCTCCGGTCTGATAGGCCACAAGAATAACACCATGTCAGAGAGAGAGCCTGCTGAAATAGAATCTCCAACACCATCGCTGCACTCACTTTGCGATCCCTGATCACTTCGCAGCTCATGATCTCACCAAATCTCGAAAAGATCAACTGGAGATCCTCGCTTCGAGTGACGGGATTGAGCTTGCAGACAAAGAGCACGTTTTCCGGAGGTCTGACGTCCGCATGAGGCAGATCACCGACCATCTCCAGAGTCAAAGCCGCAGCTGAAGAGTCCGCTTTCCGCTTTTCCCTCTCCACCTCTTCCGCTGGGCGGGTAGAGGGGTCTACTAGCTCTTCAGACGCATCTGCTCGGGCGTTCAGAAGCTGGGAAGGCGTGGGCGAGGGAGTGCGGCTTGGGGGAACGTAGCCAGAAGGGTCTGAGAATGGATCCTCTGTAGCATTAGGTAGGGTCGCGGATCGTTAGCGTAGTCATCTCGACACTTTCATTTCCTTCCAAACTCCGTGCACTCACCAAGGATTTCGACGTGCTTGATACGAATATCCAGCAGAGGTCTTCCTTTCTCATCCACATAGGCATTGTTGATGCGGTCCAGCGCTCCCCCTTCCTCCTGTCCCTCTACGACGTTCCCAAACACTGCATGCTTGCCATCTAAATACGAAGCATCGTCCGTCAAGCAAATGAAGAATTGGGATCCAGCCAGCCCTTCCTCCTCGTCCTGACCATCTGCGCTTGGTCCATTGATTGGAGAAAGCGCAAACGATACAGTACCCCTACGGTGGTTGAGCTGCTCTTCTTTCCTAAGCACAAAGTAGGGCTGCTTGCTGTATGCGGGGTTCTCCGGAGGCAACGTGTTCCAGAAACACACGCCGCCACTTCCGTCCTGCTTGGAAGATGGATCGCCGGCTTGAGCCAAAAAGTCCCTCTGCACCGAGAAGAATGAGTTGAAATTGTACTTCTTTGCTGCTCCAAGCTTGAGAAAGTTTTCGCACGCTTTGGGAGCCAGTTTCGTCTCTAGATCAATCTAACGTTTGAAAGCGAGACAAGTGGAGGGAGTGGCACTGTCAGAGAGCACGAGCGGTGCGACGATCACGTACTGCTTGGTCGATCGCTCAACAGCCACTTACCACGATGTCCCCGACTGAGGTCTCGAGAAGAACAGACATGACAGCCTAGCTGTGGGAGCGAGCAGGCTCGAAGGAGAGTCCGCGCGGCCGAAAGGTCAGGAGCCACATTCCCAGCAGGTCCGAAGTGGGGATGGAAGAAGCGATCAGAACGAGCAGCGCTTGTAGGCGAACGCTCAGCAGCTGCAGACTCGTGACTGTTATATTGTTGTGCGTCTGCAGTTCTTGGACGCGATGCGCGCGCTCCACCTCAGTGGGACTCGATGGTGAATGGGCCCCGCGAGAGCCGCGACCTGGCCTTCAGCTCTTCGGTCACCACTGTTCCGCAATTCCTACGTCGCAGTCTCATCGCCATATGCCGACAGGTGGGATGATCTCTGTCGCACACTGGACCGGAAAGTGTCCAAGAAGCAACGCATTCGCTTGAAGTCCGCCGCCATGGCTCTGCCTTACAATCGACCCAACGCCCCAGCCATCTTCTTTCGAGATCCGGAATACCTCGCCAACATCGGTCTCACACGCCTCACGGCGCTCGAATACTTTTCGCATTCATCTTTCTTCGACAAGAGATGCACCAACGAGGTGCTGCGCATGCAGAATCTGGCCAGGCTGGGCGCGAACGCAGCGCGAAGAGACCCCAAAGAGCTTCAAATTGAGTTGAGAAAGTTCAGAGGTATCGAGTTTGTTCTAGCTGAGTCTTTGGATGGAGCGGAGTCAAGTACAGGAGGGGCGGTATCACTGAATGCGGGTCCGCAATCTGGTTCGACGGCCTCGGACCTTTTCATCGTTCACAAACGCTTAAGAGAGGGATCAGAGGACAGCCAAGTCAAGCTTCTGCAGGTCTACTTCATCCTCGGCGGAGACATCATGCGAGCACCAGATCTATATCGTCTGGTTGGTGGAAGACTGGTGAGTGTCAGCAGCATTTTGCAACCTTGCGGTCGCTTTCTCAGACGGGGACTGCGAGACAGACCTTCGCTCATTGTCCTTGACCATCACATCGCGCTCACTCGGCACGCCGCGACGCTCTACCAAAGCTCTCCGCTCTGACCTCGATTCAAAGCTCGTTGAAGACCGCATACACTGCTCTGCCTCCCTTTGATCCAATTCGGGGCGTAAGCTGGCAACTGGCGCCACCGCGAGATGAAACGGGCGCGGAGAGCGAAGACTCGGATGATGACGGCTTGCGTGCAGGAGGAACGCGTAGGCAGAGCGGGCAAGGATCCTCAGATATTTCGTCGAGCCCCGAGTCCGAAAGCTCAGACGATGAAATGGAGGAGAGGGGCGCACGAGATGCTCAAGATAGTCAGGTCGTCAAGCAAGAAGGCCGTGAAGGTAGCTCAGGGATGATTGTCGAAGCATATAGGGGAGCGAAGGAGCAGGCGAGCGGCGAAGTCGCGAGGAAGAGCTCATCGCCACCCAAGGGCGGCCCACGGCGGTCGTCCAGATCTGCCACAGCAGCGGCGCAAGATGCAGAGTCGGACGCAATGGAAGCTGAAGATGAGACTTCCACGACGGCATCTGCGGGAATAGCGGGCAGGAGACAAAGCACGAGGAGCGCGGGAAAGCGCAAGCGTTGACCCGCAGAGCCCCTGCTCGGCACTTGCACACACCTCGGCTCTTCGGCCACTTCATGTGTATTTTAGCTCGCTTCAATTGCGAATGGTCAATTTGATGCATCGGTTCATCAGGCCTCTTGGTCCAAGCCGGGGCCTTGAGGTCAGACGCAACGTTGCCCTGAGATCATCCCTCATTCAGATCCACGATGCAATGGGAGAAACGAACGTGTTCAGTGTGCACTAAGAGCTCGATAAGGGGAAGCACGAGGGATAGCAAGAATGTCAATGAAAACCGAGGGCGACATATCTGTGTGCGGACAAGATTGTGATGTATTGGATCGAGTGAATGGATGTGAGAGCGGCATCTTTGAAAGAAAGGCAAATTACGAGTCATCATCTAGCCAAAAATGGACAATGAATCAGGCGAGGGCGGAATCGCGAGAATTTTATAGAAAAGTCGAGACAGGAATGCGGGCTCGGCGGGCCTCGACGAGGCAGAGCCTCTTTCTTCTTGTCGGACAGGAAGTGCGCTCTTTGCCTAGCGCGCATAGCCCACCTGGGGTTCAGGCGCGGCTCCACTCTTGCCGTGGCGCGATCCCTTCGACTTGCCTAGACGACCAAAGATGGAGCCTTGACGCCCAAGGTTCCCAGTCGAAGGCTGGATCTCTCCTCCTGGCGCCTCGGGCGCAGACCCGTAAGCTTCGATCTCTATGTTGGGTGTGCCTGCGGGGCTAACCGAAGAGCTGCTGCCACCCTCGGGATTGTCGTAAGCTCCACGAGGCCTCAATGTGCCTTGTCGACCAAGGTTGCTTGCTTGGCGTTGCGTCGAGGCGCCATACCCTCCCATGTAGCTTGTCCCATCCGCGCCCATGGGAGGCGTCGATGGCGAATGACGATGGGCAGCCCCAGCTCCTCTTCGAGAATTGCCACGGCCCATGGCAGCCAGCTCGACGTCCGATGCATCCGGTGGTGGGACATTAGGATTCTCTGCAGCAGCGCGAGGGTGGCGAGCATGTCAAAGGGATGTGCGACGCTCGGAACCTGCGCCCGTGCTCTGCGCACCACGTCTTGGATGCCTCCCGCAAAGGCGTGCGCCTTGGCTGATTTCACTCACGACGTGCGCTCTTGACGCGCTTGAGGAGGCTCTTGCTTCGTTTCGGAGCCTCAGACCCACCAACTTTGCTCCAGTCGCGCTCAGGGAAGGGACTGACGCCAGCGTGATCGACACCTGCGGGACTACCATCGTCATTGAGATCACCGGGCTTGCGACCAGACATGACTGCTTCCATGTCGTACACAGAGCTTGCACGGCTGCTTGTACCGCTCGGAACGGCCAGGCCAGAAGAATTCTTGCTAGACTTCGCCTGTCTCTCCTTCGCGGCTGGGGAAGCGAAGTCTTGCCATGGCTCGCTGGCTACACCCCAAATCTCAGCGTGGGGGTTGGCTGCGTCGCTATGAGTGTCGTGCGATTGATCTCCCCAAGCACTGCTTGGCGCATCAGAGGGGCGTCTTGAGCCGCTCGGGATGCTTTCGGCTGTAGGCGTGCTGGCATTATTGCCACCCGCGTACAAAGCCGGTACCACGCGTGTGTCGTGATCATTGAAGCTGTCGTTCTGACTGAGCTTTCGAAGAGTGCCTTGAGCGAATTCAGAAAGGTTGCCTTGCTTCCCGTTGGCGTTGGGACGCGAAGAAGCTGCCTGACCCCCGCCCCGAACCACTGGTTTGCCAGTAACAGGGTCAATGTTTGGATCAAAAGCGCCAACAGGTGCCCTACGAGCATGACGGTTGGCATGCGGGGTGCAAGCGTCGTAGGGGCTGTCGTGATGGAACACTATGGACGGATTAGGATGAGAAGCAAATTCAGTCGACAGATCACCAGGAGATGACTCCAACGCTCAGAATGCCGTGCGTATGTTGCATGCTCTTCAGCGGATGGCACTCACAGCTAGCTCCATACAGACCGGTGGAATCCAAGCGATCAATGACGTCCATGCGGGAAGACTTGCTCTCGTGCTTGCTCATCTCTTCGCGCATGCGCTTCTCTTTCTCACGGCGCTTTGCCTCCTTCTCCTCGGTGGTTTGGCGCCTGAAGGCGTTCGCAAATCTCGCTCCCATGCCTCCGCTTTTAGGTGGAGCTGTGGGCGGGGCAGAAGCCAAAGGATCGTAGCTGTCCTTGGTAGGAACCCCGGGAGGGGCAGATGCGGTCGTCATTGGTGAAGCTCCAGCGTAATAAGCGCCACTGCCGTCAGCAGCTCGTGCGTGGGTAGATGCTGGGTCGCTGTTGTCGACAGTGACCACGTCAGATAGCGCTGCAAGCACAGCTGCGTGCTGTTGTCTTTCTGATCCGGTAGCAGCTAGTGAAGGTTGGGACAAGAACAGGTAAGCTGTCGGGGTTTAGCTGAACGGGCAATGGTGATTCGAAGGCAAAGTGTCCGTGCAATGCAATTCCAATCTGAATCGGTCCACGTGAATCACCTGACGAGCCATGCGACAATTCGAAACAACTTGGCCAACCGAAGGATCGCACGTGTGCCAGGTGTTACCACTGAATGAAAGGTAGCGGTTCCAAATGTGGTGGCGCAGACGGATCGGCGCCCACGTTCTCACGAATCGCGCAGCAGATATTGGCCAAGATAAGGGATGCGTGTTGCCTTCTCTCTAGTGCGAGATCGACTCAGCAGTACTGCTCCTCGTCTCAGCAAGAAATCCACACTGCGCACTCGCAGTGCCTCTGATTGGACTTTCGTAAGAACACTTTTACCCTCGTGGCAACCCTCTTGGTTCATAGTGCGAATGAACATTGCCCGGACTGAACGGCCAAGGCCAAAGCGATTTTGGTAAGAGCATACTACTCACCCATGTTCGCGAAGGCTCAGTCCTGTAGGGTTGCCAAGAGTTCGGTGCCAAGAGCACGCGGACTAGCAAGGTCTTTCCTTTGATTGGTGGTGGCTGCGGGCCTGCCCTCTTGGCAGGTCTTATATTCAGCGGGGGAGGTTTCGAGGGCAGCGATGAGCTGTGTGCACAACGAAGGCACGACGTGATGGTTGTGATGGTGGAAGAGGGATGTCTGATTCAAGTGAAGCGTGGCAGTTGATTGCATGGACGGATGTGCAAGGATGTGCAACGCCAGCTAGCTTCGAAATGAGCTTGGCCTGTCCGCGCCATACGCGCGCGGGAGCAGCAGCTGCCAGCCAGCATCAGCAGCCATGCATCAAGCTTGCAAGCGCGCGCTGTATACCGGCCACTGCACCTGCCTATATGCTGTATGGATGGTACCGCGGCGGTGGCTATATAAGTTACATGCGCGCAGTGCATGCTGTGTTGCAGCGCAGACGAATTCACTCAGACTCTAGCACGCGGCGTTGGGCAAATGGCCCATGCACTTAAATTCTGCACATCCGGTCTTTGTAAGTGGCAAATCATGCTGGTAATGTGCCCGGCGGAGACTCAGTTCGATTACTACTGATCCATCGTGACTGGTGCGGTGCACTCCTACGCGCGGCGGGCTCTTACTCTTGCTCTTTGATTCAAAATTGGGAAGCGGGTCAAGAATAGTTGATCGTGACTCTGACTGATGCTTATATGTCCATCTAGCTTGTAGTCTGGACAAGCCATGAGCATGGGCCATATGAGCAGTGTGCATGCAGAGTCGCGCAGCCTCGCATGTGATGCAAACATTTGATTCAAAATTAGGCTCTCGATCAAGGCTATTTGTATACAGAAGTCCCATGCAAGTTCGACTGGTGATTATAGAGTCAGTAGGGGATGCACACGGAGCTCCTGCCGGCACACTCCAGCAGGCAGGACTCCTATGACCCTCCAACGCGATTCAAATGGATGAGTCTGTAACGTCCGCCGCATGTCCTCAGGTGCTTACTCTCGATTCGACTCTTGCGACTCTTCATCTCGTGAACAGCTATAGGCGCCATGCATGCATGTCTGGGTCGGAGTGAAATGTAACCGAGTCCAGTCAAATTCAAGTCTGCCAAGGCCGCACCTTTGAAGATATCAAATGACGGCTCAAAAAGGGTGAGTCTTAATCACGAATGCCATGATAAAGGCAGCCGGCCAGCCTTTGCTTTGACTCGCGACGACGACTCTTCTTAGCATCCAAAAAAGTCAAGAGCGTTGAGGGCAAGCCGTTGAGAAGCGCTGCATGTAGACCGCTCAAAGCAGAACATAGCTCAGCATCCACGAATCAAGGAGCGTTGACTAGGACTCCGGCACCGCACCAGTGGAAGAGTCTGCTACCAGTGTCCGTTACTATTACTACTACACATACGATTCGCGATCAAAAAGCTTGGAGACAAGAGGTGCACCATGCAGCATCGTTGCCCACCATTCACGACGCAGGATTCGTGATTGGAGCGCAGAAATGAGCACGCGCTAAAGCAAGCAAGCGGTAGGCCCCTCTGCACCTCCCGCGTAGCGTCCAGCAGCTGATGGTGAGATGGTCCTGCAAGGTCCTGCAAGACTAGCTGCTCCATTGCCTGGCGCAAGCTCGGGGCCAGCAGCGGGCGCCTCAAAGAAGCAGTCGTTGCTGCTTAGATTCCTCGTTAAGAGTGGTCACTCGCTATGCGCAGTCGAGAGTGAGTATGCTCGACCCCGCTCCACATGCCGGCGTCTTGAAGCGCGGGGAAGGTGCAGCTTCTTCGTGTCGACGCAAGAAAGCCAGAAGAATAAGACAGTCGTGAGTCACTTGTTTACCGGTGCTTGGTCATGACTGATAGGTCTGCGCAACTTCACGCTGCGGTCGAGGCGTGTTCAGTTGGGAGTGGACTGATGGGAAGTCGGCAGCTCCAACGACCAACTCACAGTTGTTCTCTATAAGTCACAGTTGGAGCGAGGGGCACAGCCAATCGTTTGAGAGGGGGGCCAGTCACTCACTCGACGAGAGCACAGGCTCGACTTCGACTTGCGCTGTGTGTCAAAGGACAGTGATTGGCTGTTATTTCGTGCTCGCAATCACAATGGCCTCACGTTCTTCACGCACACAGCGGTGTGAGTAATTGATAAATTGTCATTTGAGAAGGGAAACGGCTGTAGTAAGGTCTGCCAACAGCTGAGACAGGACAATGAACGGTGGCTAAAATTGGATTGCGAAGGGCAACTTCAAAATCTTTGGCCCAACGGTTTTGATGATGACAACGGCCGCTTTCATAGCTTCATTGCTTTAGGCACGGTACTCATTCTGAGGAGAAGACGGCAACTTCGGGGTAATCGGCAGTGCAGTAGCCCTTCGCACGCAAGAAAGCAAGTCATGTCAGCTCTCAACATTGGGGCAGGCAATGCATTCGGCACGACCGTGTAAAAACGCACCTGAGTCCACTCATCGCATTGGCGGCCTAGCTGAGGCTGAACCGCCTGAACCTTCAGGTTCAGTGCTGCGGAACGAGTGTCCGAGAGCCAAACCCCGGTGGGCTCCTTACGACCACAGCTGGCCGAAATGATGCCCTTGGCGGCGTCGATGATGTGGCACTTTGGGCGGAAGACGACGTCTCGCAAAGCGGGGATGCCCTCGCACGTTGTGGCCCAGTAATCGCAGATGTCGTTGACCGAAGCTGATGGTTTCTTGCTCTCACTGAACGCGCGGATCCACTCAAATACTGAAAGCGAAACGAGCGTTGCGGGTCAGCTGCTGAATGCGATCAGCGTCTGCTGCAAACCTGACTTACGGTGCATGTCGCAATACTGTCTGTCGGGCGGATTACCGGCGCACTGATCCTTCACGGTGGGAAAGTTTGAATCGTCTTTGACGTTGCGGTAGTCTCGAACAATGATGGCAGGAATGGTGACCTTGCCATCCTGCTGGAGGAGATTTGAAACCCGGCCAACATCTCCAGTAACGCCGTATACGACGTCACCAGTTTCACCACGAGTAGTGCAACTGGCGATGATGGTATTGTCGTCGGTCCATCTGGAGCACGTAGAATCGCTGTCCGTCAGGGTGTTACCGTCACGGCGTGAGCACGTGAGCTCGAAGGCATCGCAAGCTTCCTGAGACGAGCTGACTCCGCTAGCTTTCAGATTGAAGACGACCTGCTGACACTGTCCTCGCAGGCAGTCCGAGCCCCAGGTAGGGAGTCTCGCACCGGTCACCTCTTCTTCTGGCACCAAACCTGCTTCACCGCGCTGGGGAGCCGGACTGGCCAGAACGACAGTGCTCGAGGTGAGGACAGTCAGGGCGAGGACGACAGCGCCCGTGAGGAGCACACTTGCGCGAATCATTGCGAAGATTGACGGGAAAGCGGAGAGGCGTGTGAGGGTGAAGGACGGAGGGGGGAGATGCGATGGAAGCAGAAGGGAGGTACTCTGATGGAAGTCGAAGGAATCCAAGGCAGGCCAAGGCTACGATTTATGCAAGGGTCAAACGCTCGCAATTCAGCGCTCCAAGTCTGGACCTCTGAGGAGACGGAAAGAGCAGATTCAATCGGCTACTGCAGTTGCCCGGCGAACACCTTCTCGGGCCATTCGAAGTCGAGTCAAGCGATCGACCTTCCAGTAACAAAGAACTTGTGGCGTAGTCTTCATTCGGATTGATTAGTATTGAGTCGCTAGCTTTGCCGGGCCGCGCCGGGAGTCTGCTCGCGCTCTTCTTTATTTTGGCACCACACTTCACAGCTGAAGAGCACACGAGACACCGGTGCCGTTAAGTGGACGAATGGATTGCAGCAGGTCAGGACTACCGGCAGCGAAAAGCTATACTGGTGAAAATTGAATGGTGCTGTGTTGCACGCCTGGCTGCGCCTCACGCCCTGTACCGTCCTGCACCGTGGGCAAAGGATCAATCACGAGTGCTGAACGGCCATAGAGATAATTCTGTTTTCATGTCCGTCGTTGCTGTCCCTCGGCTGAGGGCTTCGTGCGCCGAAAAATCAATTCAAGAGTCCATCTGTGGGACCACACTGCCCTTGCGGCGGTCCGCACATCCCATGAAACAGCACCGGATTCGCACCCAGAAAGCACACACGCTTGTCTCCTCCCTGTGGCGACGGCCAGAGGCTATGCTTCCTTTTCGGCCCGTCACATTCCGATACTGGTGCAAGTCTTCATTCTCCGTGGAGACGCCCAATTACGATTGCTCAGCGATGTTGGAAAGTTCGGATGATCAGCTGCGAGTCGAACAGAGCGCCTCATGATGAAGCCGAATGAATGCGAATGAAGGCGCTGGCGTACGAGACGCTGCTATCTCGGGCGGTCAGACACTGAGAACTTTGCTGATACGGACACGCAAGACCGGGGGAGAAGATTTAGGTTCCGCGGGATCAATTTCGAGTCGATCCCGGCAGATACGGTACGCTGGACTGAGCTCACCTCGTATCGCGTGAAACGACACTCCGAGGAGTGTCCCCTCCTCTGTAGCTCTTCAAGTGCAGCTAACAGCACGCCAATAGGATGCCTCCCGCATATTGTGTTGTGGTGGGCCTCCAGATAATCATTCCAAACGTTCCTAGCCTCGCTGGCAGATTTCGCATCCGGGACGACTTCGCGCTGAGTCGATGTGTCGCTTTCATTGGAGCCGACGAACGGTGCCGGGCTTGGAAAGGAAATGCAGGACATTCCCTCGGCATCAAGTGCCCGAATGGACATATGGATGGGCGTAGTGGTAGCGAGGGTAGATGAGCTTCGCAATTGCGTGGGCGCTGCCGGAGGAGCGTGGTAGTGGGTGTAGCGAAAGCGCGAGCCCCTGCGTGATGTGGTGAACGTGGATAAGCGCCAGACCTCGTCAGCAAGAAGCACCGGGAGCTTATGAATGAGACATTCACTGACCAGTGACAAAAGTCCGAGCTGACGACGACAAAAGTCTCAGGATCAGCGAGATATGGCGCGAGGAGTCTACCGTACTTAGTCTCGGCGTCGAAATCCGTAGATCCCACCAGAATCGGCACGATCTTGATGTCTGCCCTGTTGAGTGACCGCAAGGAAGGCAAGAGGTCAAGGCCAGTCTTAATGAGTTTAGGGGAGAGCATTCCAATCTTGAGATGATACATTGCTCTGCTCTCCATACCTCACTCACTGTTGCCAAATTTTGCGCACGTACGGCAAATGCATCTCGATGCTGTGCTCGTCCTCGTCGGTCGAAAGAGACATGTCTTCAAACTCTCCCGTCCCCCGCAATTCACCAATGGCTAGACAAATCGATTTGTGTCAGCGTGGTGCGACCTCGCAGCACAGGTGCAAGTCATGTCAGTACGTGACTCACTATCGAGGTCCAAAGGTAGGTCACCTATGGGGGTCGCGTACTTTTGACATTTGCTTAGAGCGCAGCCCGACAAGTAGTGGTGATGGGAGGGTCCAAGGATGAAGATGCGCTTGCTGATGTGGGGCGTCAGATGCGTGGCTCAATCTCAGGTTCGCGTGAAGACTTCGAAGCGAGGATGACTCACTGCTTCTCGGGATTGATGGTAGCATACGCCCAAGCAGCGGCTGGTCCAGAGTACGAGTAACCAGCATGTCTGCAGCGAGAATGCAAGGCTCTTGAGCTGCTGCGACTGGGGCGCGATTCACCTTGCTTCGTGTTGCGGTGTTCATATTGCAACTGAAGCATACGTCTATATCTGATACTCACGGTGCTATCACAGCTCTGCAGCCATCCACCGGCAAGCTCAACTTCTCTGCATCGCCCCCAGCTTGTTGTGTCCTCTTGTAGCCAAGCTGACCATCCACGTCCACATCCGCAGCACTGACTCCTCTCGGAGGGATCTCGGATGGTTTCACAGCTTGTAGCCAGCCGTTGAGCGAGCTGTCAAGTTGAGACCTGCTGGATGTGTACCAAGAACCAGCGTGCGTTGCCTGGCGGGTAGTCATGTCAGCGCGTGCGAGGTGTATGTATGCTACCTGGTAGCGTTGGTAACCACGACTGGAAAGGAGATGGATGCGGAGGGCGATTGATCTTGCGCTATAGCTCAGGCAAAAGGCGAAACTCGTACAGAGAGCCGTCTCAGAGGTGGTGAGGTGTGTTCTGAAGGTAAGCACTCTCGACTGGAGTAAGCTCAGCTAGCGAAGCCGCGAGGTCTGGACGCCATGCATGCACAAGGTCAGAGATTGCGGATGGCGCAGACACGCTAAGCTGCGAACGGGCCTCCACTTCGCCATAAGTAGCCCGCCCAGCTCCAGCCGCGGCTGGCCAAAGCAAAATACAGTAGTTCACATCTGCACACGACACTGAAGTCCCGCGATTCGGCATTCGTGACCGAAATCCCTTGGACCGTTCACAAATGGCAGGTGGCCCGCCCACACCGCATGGCGGTTGTGCTCACTAATTGAGGGTTTGAGTGTCAAGGCGGCTGGTTGTGACGAGACACGCATGCATTGGTCGAGTGCAATTTGCTTGATGTGGCACCTGGCTAGGGATTTGTCATTAGAATACAAAAAAGGCATGCACATCGCGACCTCCCAATTTCAGAGCTTGGATGGGTCGAGACCAACAGTCTTGATAGCTTGGCGAACACCCTGGCACACATCCAGCAGAAAATCACAAGTCAATGCTGGGTTCTCAAGACCAAGAACATCGCAGGGAATCGAGCACTCACAGCATCAAGCATGACGGCTACACTGCCTCCAGGCGTTGCAAGCCCGTTCACCTCGCGGTAGATGCGCTCAATACGAGCTGCAATCCCTCCCTTAGTCAGACCTGTACCTCCCATCAAGTAGCCAGCCTCTCGCGCGATGTCAGAGACGACAATGGCCGCGTGAGCTGTGCGATGAAGTTGACGAGAAGCAAAGTCATGAGGATCGACTCCGTTCAGGCTGACAAGAACATCTCAATGACTTACCCTTGAGCAGTGCTGTGTTGCCTCCCAGCAGCTACGAGTCGTGGAGACGTGGCGTCAGGAAAGCACGACCTGACGGGATGTTTGTAGGGAAGGGGACTCACAATATTGGCTTGATTGGTGGTCATCTTCGAGTGCTGGTATACGATTGCTTCCATCCACGCTTGCAGAGCTTCCGTTTGGCGTGCCATGTTCGCCAAATTGTAGCGGACGACCGGCTGCAGCGTGGAGCAGAGTGTGAGAGAGGGCATCAAAGAGACATTCAAGTCATACCTGGATTCTCACCTGCTCAATCAGCTTTTTGCCGAATACTTGCCGCCTGTTGGCGTGATTAGTAGCGTCCTCAATACTGAATGATGCCAAAAGATTGCTCCTGAAATGTCAGCCGCTGCGCATCCAATGAAGGGCCAGGCCATGCTCCTCACCAGACTATAGCACAGAGCAGGAGAATCGTCGATGGTAAGCGGTGTGACGCTGCATAGCAAATGCACTGCCGGGCTTACCTCTGCAGAAACGAAGCGCGACGTAGATCTGGCCCATCAAAAAAGACACTTGATCAGCGTCAGCGATCAGCAGTGAGGCGACTACGCCTGCTCACTATCGTCTCTCGCTCGTGCAGGAAGTTCCACATCTGCAGAATGGGAGCGAACGCGGGTGCAGGCGCGGGTTTAGGACGTCACTGGTCTCGTCACATAAGCCACAGCCGCACGGACTCACAATGTACTTGAAAGCTTCTCCTTCCTTTCCAATCAGATTTTCGGCAGGAACTTTGACCTCGTCGAATTCGACGAAGGTGGTTCCTGATCCAGCGCTCTGCATCTTCATCTTGGTCGTTCGCACGCCCTCAGAGCGGGGGATGACGAGGAACGAGATGCCTTTTTGATCTCCAGGTTTGCCTGACGTGCGCACTGCCGTTGTAAAGAAGTCACTCCAGATGCCGTTCGTGATCTGTTGAGAAGATGCCCTCAGCAGTTGCACATCCCGCCCTGCAATGAGAAGATCAACTCACCCACTGATCGCGTCCACAGTGGCGCGCAAAGGAGTCACTGGTGCTGTCAGTCATTTGTCTGGTCTACTTAAAATGACATCATGATGCAACTGACCTTCTTGAGTCCCGTGACAACATAATGCTTGCCATCATCGGAGAGCTTGGCAACGGTACTGACACCTGCGACATCACTGCCGGCGCTGGGCTCTGTGATGGCAAGCGAGATTCTCTTCTTGCCGGTGAGGATGTCGGGCAACAGACGCTTCTGCAAGCCCTCCGAAGCGAAGTGCACAATAGGCCCTGCACCATATGCCAGGCCACCATAGTTTCCCATGACCACGCCGTTGGATGCAGTGCGTGCCAGCTCATCGATCAGGATAAAGTCATGGAAGTTGTCCCATTCGCCAGGGGGTACTCCGCCCGGCAGCTTTTGCCCGCCGGCCATGTCGACGAACTTCTGAGGGACGCGCACTCCAAGAGCAAATGGCAGCAGGAAGCCCTCCTTCGCGAAGAGCTGAAAAACCTTCGCCAGCTCGGCGTCATCCTCGACTAAGAGAAGAGGAGAACGAGCACGGCAGCTAGCGTGAGCGTAATGGACGCCAGCAGCGTGACAGTCGCCCTCAACACTCACTCTCCTCCCACTCGTCAGCGAGCTCCATCAGATTGTCATCCACCCACTTCTTGAGCCACTCTCTGAAGCGATAGTGGGTCTCCTTGTAGTAAGGGCTTGGAAGACCTTGCTGCCAAGGCGCCTCTGCGAATGGCGTCTTGGAGCGGGTGAGGAGCTTTGCATGAGGGCTCGCCATTATGAATGTACTTGCTTGCTGGCTGAGCTGATGAAGCGCGCGAATGCTAGAGTGCTTGAATCACGACAAGTGAATGGAGGCGCGTAGTAGAGATTCGCGATTGTCCATGAAGAGCGGATCCTCTGAGGTGATTCTACCCACTTATTTGAGGTCGCTGAGAGAGCACAACACGCATACAACCGGGCTCGGCTCAACTTGACCGGACGCGGGGAAGCGTAGCGCACAGATCCCTCACCACATGCCGGTGCACGGCGCACAGGAAGCCGGCACTTGAAAACCGGTCACGTGAGAACAAAGAGGCCTCTACAACTTCCCTCTCTCTCTCTTTCAACGATTTGCCTCTCAGCCGGACGATCAGAAGAGCGGGTCACCGTCCACGCTTCGAGAGTATCACGCCTCTTAAACCATCGCTCGATTTTGATCTCAAGGATTGCTCAAAATTGCTTGTGGTGTCTTAGCTAATCATGTTGACGGTTGTTGATTTCGACTGTAGCTGGACAGGTCACGTGCACTCGGCTTGGGGAACAGCGAGAGCGCGCGTGCGGCGGGCGCCCGCATGCGCGCGGGTCGAATTTGTTGTCTTGCGTGCTGTAGTCGCGAGCCTGATGAGTATGGACCGATGGAAGCGCCATCAGGTCTCGCGCCATCCATCTTCGTGCCGATGTTGATTGTGACTCCCCTTTCTTGCGTCTCCTCCTGCGACTCCTATCGGCTTGGACGTGGGCAAGTGCTCGCATCGCCTCAACACTGCATGTTGCAGTGAAGGGCGCTTGGGTAGCAATTTGGTGATCCAGCTCGCCCACACTTGGTGCTTGCTCAGCAACACGTCGCGACACACCCAAGTCGCGTCGCGGTGTTCAGGATCACAGGTCAGCTGGCGATAGCTGTGCCACATCCCATCGCACATCCACACGCGTTTCTGGCGGCGACGGGATCATGCTGCCATCAGGGATAAATGGGCTTGACCCTGCGCTGCTTGCCCAGTTGGGCTTGGCTCCTCAGCAAGGTGGTCAGCAAGGCCAAGGTCAACAGCAATCCCTGTACGGTCTGGGGCAACCGCAAATGCCGCAAGGATCCAATCAGATGATCGGAAATGCTCAATTTGGTTTGGGTGACATGGGCTTTGGTAGTGTGGGGAGCTTTGGTCAGACGATGAATCCTCAGCAGCAGCAGCAGCAGCAACAGCAAAACCAACCACCACCACCGCAACAACAACAACAACAACAACAACAACAGCAGCAGCAGCAGCAGAATCAATTTCAGCAGTTCCAGCCGCAATTCAACCAATTTGGCGCGCTCACGAATCCTGCGGGAGGCATCGGGATGTCCAACGCTACGCTGTCAAACCTTGCGAACATGTTTGGTCAATCCTCGCAGGGCCAAAATTACATGCAGCAGCAGCAGCAGCAGCAGCAGCAGCCACAACCACAACCCCAACAACAGCCCCAGCAGCAGCAGTTCCAAGCAAATCAGCAGCGGCCTGCATCCGCGCAAGGCCAGCAACAAGGCGGACAGACTGGTCAGTCTCAGCCCTATGGTCAAGCTCAGCCTCAGGGACCCCGACCAAACGTGCCTCAGGGGATCAGCAACCCTTATCAATCTTTACAGGTGAGCAGGTCTCGCGGGCGTCTCGCATCGAACTCTGCAGACTTCGTCCCATTCGTCGTATCTGAATTCTTTCATCCTCTCCTCTCGGCAGGCTCTACAAAGCTCCATGCAGACCCTTCAGCGCCAATGGCAAACGGTCGCTGGACATCCCGACTCCCCACAGAAACAAAATGCGCAGCAACAGCTAGCAACGCAGATCAAAAGGATCAAAGCGACTCAGGCCGGGGTCCTACAAATGTTACAGAACAGCGGACAAGCGGGTCAGCTATCAAATTTGAGCCAGCAAATGCAGGTGGCGCAACAGGGCTCCTCCATGCCCACTCAGCAGCAGCAGCAGCAGCAAGCACCCCCACCGCACCTACAGCATCAGCAAGGAGCACAGCAAGGCCAGACGCAGCCTCAACAACAACAGCAACAGCAACAGCAGTCATTTACGCAGCAGCCTCAACAAGCTGGAACCTCTTCGCAGCCGGGACAAGGGCCGCCGGTGGGAGATGGCGCGCACCAGGACCAGCTTGCGGCATTGCAAGCGTTTGCGCAGCGCCAAAGGAATGCTCAGCATCCAGGTCAGCCACGCTCGGGCACACCGCAACAAGGCTTTTCTGGTGCAGCCCCTTCTCAAGGCGTTTCCGGCAACCAACAGCAAAGTCAAGGTGTACAGGGACTTGGCGCAGGACCGTCTGGCGGAGCGGCTGCTGCGGGACCTCAGCCACCCAGAGACTTTCTGGGCACGGTGCGGGCGTTCATGTCGTCGAAGGGAACGCCTTTACCACAGAACATGTCGATGACGTTCGTCGGGCCATCGCTAAATTCGAGCGAATCAACACGAAGCGTAGATCTGCAAAACCTGTTTGCGTCCATCGTGGGACTTGGGGGCTCGGCAAGAATCGGGACCGTTCCAAACGGCTGGGCTCTTGCAGCCCAGCGCTTGAACCTTGCCACGCATGTCTCGCACTCGACGGGCATGGCAAATTTGAGCGCAGCAGATATCGCACAAGGTGTGCCACCACCCAATCAAGTGGCAGATCGTCTGATGAGCTTCTACAAAGATCGCCTCGGTAGTTTCGAGGAGTTCTGGATGCAACGGATGCGTGGTGCGAGTGGACAAGCGCAAGCTCAGACTCAGGCCAATCAGCAGACCGGGCCCGCTGGGGGTCAGCAGCAGCTGCCCTTGCACCAATTACAGCAGCAGCAGCAGCAGCACCTAAAGCCTCCCAATGGACAGTCGATCGTGCAGCCACCATCTGATAATACTACATCTCAACAGCCGGCAGGCCAGGCTCCGGATAGTGCTAGCGCACCTCTGCAAAATGTCACTATGGCTCAGGCGTCTGCGATGGTAGCTGCTCTCCCCGGACACATGCAACAGCTTTCGGCCATGGTCCAAGCTCAGCGCATCACGCCGGAACAGGCCAGGCAGAGGGCCGCGCAGCTTCAAGCCGCGAGCCAGCGCGCGGTCCAGCTAGCACAGGAGGGACAAGCTCGTCAAAATCAGGCCCACGCACAACACCCCTCGAGCACACCGCAGCAGCCTCCGCAATCCGCTCCGTCTGGTCAGGCTATTCAGCAGCACCCGCAGCAACCACAACAGCAAGGCCCGCCGCAGGCACAGATCATGCAGCCGCCGCCAACGCCGCAGAATGCTGCGTTCGAGCAACAAGCTCAGCTGCAGCGTCCGCAGGAAACAGTACCCACTGCACCCCAAGGCGGACAAGCAGAGGCGAACAAGACCAAAGCAGAGAGCAAGCGCCCGGCGAAAAAGCCACGCAAGTCCACCGCTTCTGTTGAATTGGGTCCGTCCGGAGAGGGTTCAGCTCCTCCGACCGCGCCAAACGAGTCCGGAGCGCCCGGCGCTCAGACCTCCTCTGGTATTCCAAGCGACGCTGCTGCTCAACAAGCACTACTTACCCACCAAATCCAGCAAGCGCACGCAGCAATGCAGGCGCTACAGCGCGGAAATTTGAGCAAGCAACAGCAGCAAGGGGCTCTCGCAGCGATCAAGACCGCATTTCCAAAGCTGGATCCACCTACACAGGCTCGTGCGATGTCCATCGCGCAGACAGTGACCAGTCAAATTACCACTCCCCCTGATGCCGACAAGTCTGAAGGAGGCGCACCCGCAAGCGCTAGTGCCGGGCCAGATGTACCGCCGTCGTCTCTCGCTGACGCTGTCCGACAGCAGCAGGCGAAGCAGGCAGCTACAGGTGGTCCTCAGCTGGCACCAGGGCTCGGTAGCGCTGCCGCCGCAGCTCTAGCCGAAGTGCCACTCTCTGCTGCAGACGTCAGCAATCAACGTCCCTTCTACAAAATCGAGTATATGCCTATTAGACGGGATCTCAAGAGCTTCGGTGGATGGGATCTGGACCACATACAAGACGCGATCGGAACGCAGCTCGAGGGTAGAGGCAAAGTACCGAGGCATGTACGCGAACTAGGTGAGTTGAGATCGGCAGCTTGCTTTGCCGGGGCTTTGAGCTTCAAGCAAAGGCTCCAACTGACCTTGCCTTCCATCTGCAGGTCACGTCGATGTAGGCGGCCTGACGATGTCACTGCGCAGCCGCCTGGAGATTGAAGTGGCCTATGCTTTGAATGCACTGCGCATTCTGTCGTCCGGGAGCGGATCATCCTCGCAGGTGGATTTCATCTTTCCGCTAGGCTCATGCGACGATCTCCTCGACGAGCTTGTGGAGCTGCTGGAGGATTCTGTGCTCGGCCGCAGCGATGAAGAGCTAGAGCTCCTCGCCGAGCGGCCCCGAGACGACACTCTGTCTCTAGCGTCAGATCGACCTACCTCTCCTGGTCTTTCCCACCGCGAGTGGATTGACGCTGTGTTGGAGGAACAGCAAGAGAATCAAGTCTGGCGCCGCAAGCGCTTGCGAGGAGCGACAATAAGCTCTGGCGATGCCAATACGTTCCGCCTAGACGACCACTCCGACAGTGATGAGGAAGTACTTGCCGTTGAAGAAGACGCAGACGGACTATTAGACCTGCGTGATTTTGCACAAGACGCCGATGCTCGAAGCGCCAATGAACGGCGTGCGAATCATTTTGCAGCTACCTCGATTGCCGTCTTGGAGATTCTTCGCAATCTTGCGATGATGACCGAGAACAATGTCGTCATCGCCGAGCATCCACGAGCACTCAGTCTGCTTGCGCGCATCTGCTCTCTGACAGATGCTGAAGTCAAGAGGCGCTTCCGTCAGCGCTTGCAAGAAGTCTCACATGAAGACGAGGAAGAAGAAATCGAAGAAGTTCGGACAGTTTTGACCCTCACTGAGGCATTGCGAGTGCGGAAGGACATTCTTGAGATTATTGCAACACTCGCCTGTGATCACATTCGTCTCGCCAGCTTAGGTCCCTCCGCATCACTGGCCCTATTCGAGCTGATCGCAGGCTTCATAGTCGATGCTGGGGACATTGAAGAGAAGTCTGGAGGCGTCTACGATCAACACTCGTCCACTCAGCCAGTCGCTAGGAAAGTGCCTCAACACGCCGACATCGCCCTAGAGGCCTTCTCGCGCTTTGCTCAACCAGACGAGAATAGGGAAGTTCTGAGCGCTTTGCTTTCCTCTTCGAGGGTTCTGCAATTCACTCAAGTTCTCGTCAAGCTGCTACCAGTGTCGGATCTGGATTTTCAACTAATGAGGACAGAACCGCGTCTAGCATACAACGAGAGGCTGGCCATGAGTCTCTACAACATGTGCTTCTTAGCACCACCAAAAGTCAAGAGCGTGCTCCGAAGCACGCCCGGCGTCATCAAGGTGTTGTTCCGTGTCATCAATCGACTGGCTTACATCAGCACCGACTTCAGCATGAACCCCTTTGGCACCCTCATCGCAAGGCTTGTGGAAGCGTTGCGTCTCATTTCAGACGCCGCAGACTCGTTTGCGGCGGCAAGCTTTGGCGGACCGGCGTCGCGTCAAAGCTCCGCGGGTTCAGCCGTCCTGATCGAGGACCTGATGAACGTGCTCGAGATCCTCGCTTTCCAGGGCATCGACCCCATCATTGTATCTGAGCTAGAGAGTATGATACATGCGTAGCTGCGCTACTGGTGCGCATCGTTCAAAAATTGTAATGTAGTTTCATGGTGCCCATCTGACAAGCCCTCCCCTCGCCTTGCGAGGAATTGTCTGCGTATGTCCACCGGACACGCCTTCACACTCCCGTCTTCTTGCTACGTTCGGCAGCTACATCGGCAGGAATCTCGAGACCTGATTGAAAGATCTGAGAGCCCCAGGTGACGAACCGGTCCTTGAACTCCGCATACTTGATGGCGGTGGATCTCAGAGATCCGGTATGTATGAGGGAGACGCGCCTGAGATAGCCCATGCTTTGGGCTGCTCTAAGCTCCTCATGGTATCCCGAATCATCTATGCCACCCAAGTAGATATGTTTGCAATCCGAATCTAGCATGAGATCAGCAAGATGCGTCTTCACCTTCAGATCGGCGGCTTGAGGCTCCCTGCCAACCTCGGCAACGATGTTCAGCGGTCCATTTTGGCTGATCTCAGAGTAAAAGTCCAAAACGTCTCGGATTTCGTAGCCGAAGTGCTTGTGCGATGCCAAACTGTTGTAGAGCGCTATGAAGACCATGATTCTCAAATGACAGTCTTGGCCAAGCTGCGGTACGCGCGCCTTCAGCTCGTTGATGACGTCGCGCGCACCTTGCTTTCCTCTCACAACGTACTTGGGCAAGAACCGGCAATTATCGCCGTCAAGCAAAATGGCGGCGTAATGACGACCTCTTTGCAGGTCCTTTTGCAAAGGCGTCAAATGTCCCTTGAGGTAGCTGTCGATCTTTCTCAGAGCGGGTTGCGCGGATGCCGGAGTTCCAAAAATGTCGGGCAAGAAGCTGGAAGAAATGGGTGCTTTGTGCCGCAATGAAGGGTGTGGTTGATCTTGCTGCGCTGCAGGATTCGGGATGTTGATCTTCGGTCGCTGCAGCGCCAATTGCATCTCCTCAGAACGAGCTCGAACCAGAAGCTGTGCTTCTTGAGCCATCTTTTCTTCCGCCGCAGACACGCGTTCTGCCTCGCGCTCGAGGGATTTCTGTACCTCGAGCGAATGAGTCAAGGCGGCTCTCTGTCGCTCCTCTTCTTGCTTTGCTATTTGGGGCGCAGGCACGCTGATACCGGACTCAGCGCCCCGCATTCGCTGATGAGCCCCAACAATGTCGATGCTTCTCGGAGCGCTCTCCGCATGCAAGTCTTGTATCTGCTTGACACCGTTCAGTACGTCAGACCTGCGCAACGCCTCATCCTTGAGAGTCGACACTTCCACGGGCGGTGACGGAGCAACGTCGTCGTTCTCTGGCTTGCCAATCTGTACGGGTTGAAATGCACGGCCTGCTGTGCGTGCCATCCTCGTTGCAATGCGCGTTGCCACGGTGTGAACGCCCATCAAATCGGCCGTAGCCTTGGCTTCCTCCGCCTGGCTGGCAAGGTACATCTGAGCGAGATTGAAGATCTCCTCGTCATCGTCGACCAAATTCAGAATGGCCGCAGCTCTGGCGCCTACCTTGTCGCGCAGATGGCCTCCAGGCGCGCTTCCAAAAGAGTCCAGTCGTTGCTTCTCGGCACGGATGTGATCCTCGATCCTTTTGTGGACCCGTTGCAGCCTTGACGGAAGGATCCGTCGCACATCGCCCAGCTTTGCGGCCGGATCGCGCTCCAAGACTGCTTCAATCTCGCTGACAGTGGTGCCGAACCATTTGGCAAACTCTTTGCGCGACACTGCTAAAGCTACGCCATTTTCCTCCGTGCTAGAGCGGTGTTCCTTGCTTGCAACGATGGGCTGCGATGCTTGTTGCTCAGTGGCAGCAGCCTTTGAGCGTTTTGAGGGGCCAGCAACTGCAGCCGTACGTGACCCTTTGATAAGGGGCGTTGGTCCGGTTCTAGCAGGAGAGCCACTTTCGAGCGCCTTGGATGAGGTAAACTTGGGATTGACATCTTTGGTGACCTGCTTTGCGCTTTTTGGCTTGCGTGCCACTCTAGGACCAGCGCGAGAAGAGAAGAGGCGCTGAACAGCGGGCTGAAGCGTGCTCTGCTTGTGCTCGTGCTGGGCAAAGTGCAGCGAGTGAGGACATCTCTGACTCAGCAAGCGCATTCTCAACCCGGTCAGTGGCGTTCGAATGACGCGCTGAGATTGTCTGCTCTCGCAAGTCGAGGCGAGATGCGAGGCAGAGCTACCTTCATTCCTCCCACTTGCTACACCCGTCGAGACAACCGAGCTCGGCAAGCAATGCTTTTGAGTGCAGAGGCCTGTGAGTGAGATGAGCTGGAGGCCATCTGGCTGGCGGCACAGCCTGGAAGGCGGCCTCATTGAGGCTTGCAAGGGAAAGAGGAAGCGCGATCAGTGGAGATGGGGGGTGCACGATCATGCAGCAAGGAAATCGGGGTGAGTGTTGCGTATAGCGTGTATGCGGCTGCATCGAGGATGCGTCGTCATCAGCACATCGCTAGCTGCGGTTCCTTTGTGGCCTCGAATGATGTTCTCGCCTTGGATAATCGTGAATTCACGGTTTGAAGTTGACTCATCAGCAGACTCACGGCTCAAAATTGGAAGATCGCGCGCGGACTTGGATGTGCAATGAGCACGTGACAGGAACTCGAGCCAGTTAAATGCCATATATAGCTGCATACAATCATGTGAATCAAAATCTTGAATTGATTCACCTTGACTATGGTGGTGGAGTCGAAGAGACCCATGCAAAGACCAATCACGAATGCGCCGCTCCTCATTCCCACCACTTTGTACTGTGAGTCTCACTAGCAGATCGCGCCACGAGCCGCAAGTACTGCATCTTGATCAAGTCGAGCGAGCAAGCTTTGGCAGATGTCATCAAGCTGTACGATCACCCAGACCTTTGTCCATCCTGCTTCCGACCGTCGTGCGACATTCATGGAGCGCGGTGGTGCCGTCTCAAGATGGCGAGCTTCAAGGATCTGAAGCAAAGGCGGGCGCTGAACCGACCAATGTTGTACTCGAACAACGCCCGTGCTCTGTCCAAATCAGGTGAAGCAAGCAAGTCTGCAGTCGACGAGAAGAATGCGGATGAAAGTACGCCCGATAGCACGCCTCCGTCTGGCGGCGGAACCACGCAGTACCAAGTCATGGCCGAGGGGTCCAGTGCTGCGCAACCTGACAATAATCACAGGTCAGTCAGGAACAAGGTCTGTGATGAATTCCTGCCCGGAAACATTACTTCATCCATACGGAGAGCGTCGTCGACAGGTCTTAGCTCACTTGAACCGAGCGATAATCTTCCGTACCGCCTGGAGGAGAATGAAGCCTTGGAAGTGCGAAAGACCAAATCTGCAGGCCGAGGCATTTTTTGGGCGCCCAAAGGCGATGAAGTTTGCAGAAAAGGTGAAGCATTTACATGGCTTGTCCAATGTCGTCCATTTCTTGGCGAATCCCGGACGCTGAGCAACGGTTCTTTCGCGCGCAGGTACAACACTGCTCCGTCTTAGGCCGCACATTTCTGTGCTTGGGCAGGAAGAGGTTGAGTCGCATTGTCATGTATGCTTCGAGCCCCAAAGACATCCCTCGCGCTTTCAAAGGTGCTCAGCCTGTCGGTATGTTCGATACTGTAGCGTAAATTGTCAGAAAACAGACTGGGCGATTCACAAGACGGAATGCAAAGCTCTTCAAGCTTGGCAAGCCCACGCGGACGCAAGAGATCCAAGACCGGACTGCCATACTCGGACTCTGGCCAGGCTGATATGGAAAAGACTCACGAAAGGCGAGAAGTGGTGGACTCAGCTTGACTCCATGCAATCGAGTGAGTCAGCATTTCGGTACGCAGGCTCCGTCTCTGCAATGGTCGCGCTGCTGACCTGATGTGCCGTAGATCGTGCTCAAAAGGCCTCAGAGCAGATGCAGTCCATTGCCGGGCAGGTTTTCAGGTTGTGTCGGTACATAGGGATTGGGACGTTTTCAACAGCCGACAAAGAGGAAATCCATGAGGAAGAAGCGAATCGACAAAGGCTCGCTGATCTAGGATTCGACAGCGTACAGCAGCTGCTCGACTTTGTCTGCAAGGTGAGGGCACAGTTGCTTCTGATATAGATACTCACCTACTCTTCAGTCTTTCTGACTCGGCACCCGCTCGTATCCAGTTCGAGACCAACTCGTTCACGGCGTCTTCCTCAGATCTCAGTCCCTGTGGGCTTGCTGTCTGCCCCACGGCCGCACTGATCAATCACTCGTGTCTTCCAAACGCTGTCGTCGTATTTCCGTTTGGCCCGGGAGATAGTGGGCACACGGCTGGGCCTATGCGCGTCGTGGCCATCAAGGATGTAGAGCCCGGACAAGAGGTGAATCCCCTTCCAAAAGGGCTCCTGTAGCAATTGCTTTGTGGCTCATGACACGTCCAACATTCTCAGATCACAACGGCCTACGTCGACCTGTCAGACTCGTACAGCAAGCGACGGAATACGCTTTCTTGCACGTACAGCTTTGAGTGTAGGTGCAAGATCTGCAAAGCTGGTTCAAAAGCATCAAGTCTGTCCAGCAACGCACCATGGGTAGATCCCAGAGACTCGGTCTGGTGTCCAAAGAAGTGCGGTGGATGGTGTGCCGCGCCAAAAGGTGAGTACTTTAGCTGCCTACCTTCATTTGATGCTGCTGCTGACTCTGGGACCCCCCTCGAGTAGAAGAAGGGACCGGCACATCGACGATCCGATGTCCGGCCTGTGGTGCATCCTCAACCATCGATCCGAAGACCTTGCGAACGACTGTCGAGTCTGCTCAGAGCAAAATGAAAGAGGCGAAAGAGGCAATCAGTGCTCTTGAGGGTGAGTCTCTTCTCTACTGCTTTGACACCCAATGAGGACAAAGGATGCAACCTGTGCTGACGCTCGCTGGCATCTCGTAGTCGACAAGACCATCACATGCCTACGGGATGCTGTAGGACTTCTGATTGTGCAGATGCCTCCTTCGGCGTATCCGCTCCTCTCGATGTTGCGCACAACGTGCGAGATGTTTACGAGCATGGCTGCTCGCATTGACGTTCTTGAGATGCCGAAGAGCCTCGTTCGTGCCCAGAGCATGACGACAACCTTGGCGGACCATTACCTGGTGGAAGCGACACGGCTGGCGATGCTCGTCTGCACAGGCATGACGGTATCGAATGGCATCATTTTTGCCGAAGGTCATCCCACTCGAGCCATCGCGCTCTTGACGCTAGGCAAATTGCTCATCTCTGACGCTGTAGCCGCCTACGATGAGAACGAAGCGGTGGACAAATCCATTTTGCCCAACCCTCCAAAGCTTCCAGCTGTAGGCATGCCGCGTATTCTGATGGGCCGCAACTTTTTGCTGCAGGCGCTCGAAGAGCTCAAGATTGGATTTGGCAAGGAGAAGGGCACGAGCGGAGGAGACGCAGCAAAACACGCCGAGAAAATTCTGCACAATCTCGACGCTGAAATGCGGATATTCCAGCAGTCAGGCATGCCTGCATAGCTCCAGCAGCAAGACAAAGGCACACCGATCACGAACGGGCTGTCGGGCCCGAGCACTCTCAAGGCTCCGTCGTGGTCAAGCTTATGGCGAAGGGTCACGAATCGCAATGACAATCTCAATGGTATTCCAGAGCAAGCCGCCCGTTTGAGAGTGTAGGCGGGCGCGCGCGTATAGACGTTTCAGAGTAGTACATGGCTAGTCAGAGGAAGGGGCGAAGTAGGAGGACCAGTGACGTTATAAGAGACCTCAAGCACGCTGGCTGACAAAGGCAGGGCGGGATTTTGAAATGAAAAGGTGAAGAATCGTGGGGAAAAGCGTTTAAGCTTGCTCCAAGATGTCCACATTGACCTTCTTGAAGAGCGGAGCGGGCTTCTCGGGGTGCTGCAGAGTCGCAACTTTGATGGCGTAGGGTAGCGTCTTGGTGAGCTGGTAGCTGGCGAAGCGACTGTTGCCGACGGAGAAGACACCGTCAAGCTCCTCGAGGGAGAGACGCTTGGTCTCGGGGACGAAGAAGAAGATGAGGACGAAGGCGATCAGGTTCAATCCGCCGTAGAAGAAAAATGTGCCCAGAGATCCAAAGACGTGCAGCATTCTAGGGAAAGTGATGGACAGGACGGAGGCCCAGAACAGGCAAGTAGCGACCGCCCAACCCATTCCCTGCTCGCGCTGGGCAAGGGGGAACACCTCGGCAGAGTAGGCGAAAGGGACCGGGCCTTCGCCGATCGAGTAGGCCAGGGTGAAGAGGTAGATGAAGATGGCAATACCGGCGAGCTTGCCCTTGGTGGCGATGAATTGGTCCGCATCGGGGACAATGCCAAAGTCAGGGTTGGCGGTGTTGGGGGCAAGGAACATCAGACCGGCGGCAAAGAGGAAGATAGCCATGATGGGGAAGGTCGTGAGCAGAAGGGATCGGCGACCGAACTTGTCGATGACAAAGATGGCAGGAATGGCGCCGCTGACAGTGAGGGAATAGTCAAGAGCGTCAGCCGCAATCCTGTCTTCTCGCTAGCTTTGATGTCAGCGCGCTTATACTCACACGAAGTTGAGGGCTCCGAAGCCAACGGACGACTTTAGTGCTTCGCGGTCGCTGAGGCCGGCCGTCTTGAAGACGGTGCTGGAGTAGAAGGCCATGACGTTGATACCGCACATTTGTTGAGCAAGCATGACAGTCGAAGCTGCAATGGTGGCCATGCGAACACGAGGGATCGTGAAGAGCTCGGTGAAGCGGCTGACGAAGGTAGCTCCGCGGATGACGCGCTTCTCCTCCTCGAGCTGAACATGAATGTAGTAAAGGTCACGTGCGGCTTGGAGCTTGGTGAAGCGAAGTCGTTGGAGGGCTTGGTAGGCTGCGGTGTAGCGCCCCTTCTTCATGAGCCAACGGGGGGACTCGGGGCAGAGCCAGATGAGGAATGCAAGAGGCAAGGCGGGGATGAAAGCAGATCCCAGTTGAAGTCTCCAAGCGATGCGTCCAGTGTCTGCAACGACCAAGTTGGCCACAAAACCAGCGAAGATACCTGAGTCGCAGTGCAAGATGGATGGTCAGTCTCAGAGAGTTGCCTGCGATGACTCATTGCCACTTACCGAAAGCAGTCCACAATTGCCAGGACATGGTCAGCGCTCCACGAATAGCGTTGGGAGAGTTTTCAGCCGCAAAGATGGGGACAGTGCTTCCCTTGGCACCCATGCCGATACCAAGAATAAGACGAACGACGAAGAGGGTCTGCCAAGAGTGAGTGAAGCCGGAGGCAATAGGGGTGGCGATGAGGATGAGGGCAGTGATGAAGATGGTACCGCGGCGTCCGAACATGTTGTTGAGAGGGTCAGAAAGCCAGCAGCCGAGGGCGGCCGAGGCAAGGTATGGAGCCGAATTGACCACACCAACGATCCACTCTCCACGGTCAGTTCCGTCAATGCCAAACTCCGCGGGGAAGGACAAGTTTGCACCGTTGGATCCGGTCTGATCCCAACCTTGGGTAGCCGCACCAATGCTGCAGGCCAGGATGGTCAGGTAGAGTGTCCAAGGGGCTGCCCATCTATATCGCGTAGTGATTTGGTTCAGACGAGGTCAGTGCGTGTTTCGACTATGCCCGTCGTCGTGCGAGCCGATAACTCACCTGCTGGTCAGCTCCTTTTGAAGCGCGCTGCGCTCATCCTCTTGCAAGCCATTGATCGACTCGAAACGTGCGGGTTCTTGAGCCGCGAGGGCTGCGCGGTGGAACAAGGCGGGGTCCTCTTGGATCTGCTTCTCTTGCAGGAATTGGTCAACATCGCGGAAGAGCTGGTCTTGAGAGATGCCGGAGAGCGCGTTGACCAACAGGCCCTCGGAGTTCTCCTTGGACAAGTCCAGGCGTGGTGCTGCGGGAGCATCACTGGTTTGTTGCTGCGTGAAAGACGCCTTCTCGCTTGAAGGCGACTCTTTGTGAGAGACGTCAGCCATTGTGGAAAGAATGGAGGAGGTAAAGGGATGGAGTGCAAGATAGCTTACAGGCAGGAGTGGGCTCTGGGGGGATTTTGGGGAGCTGGGAAGAGCGGGTTGCGCATCAAGATGGGGGTCACATGCTGTATTTATACACACACGCACAGGCACCTGGCTCCCCGCGGCTGTGATGGCGGAGTCTTGAGACGCAAACACTGACGCCGTGCCCAAAGCCAATTTTGTGAAAGCAAATTGAGGAATGTGAGAGATGATCCTCGCTGATTGCTCTGACTATGCTTGCTGCAAACAAGGAGTACAGGCATCCTGCCGATGCATGCGCGAGGGGACTGAGTGAACCCACTTCTGACCACAACGCCACCTCGACACGCTCACTTTCCCATTTCCGATCCGACGACGAACCATGCTCGCGTGCAGGCAGCTGCAGCGTAGCCCTGTCTGCCATGGCTGCCGTTCCATATCCCGACCCTGCACTCTATAGGCGCGGTCTCGTTCCTCCAAGCGGGCCTACCAACGGGGCTGGAGGTTCATCAGCGTCAGGGACCCTGCTGCAATAGGAGCAGGCTTTCAGCCCTCGCAAGCTCCAAAGAGATGCGCGCTTTATTCTTTCAAGACAAGACTAGCGTGCTTACTTGAGGCACGTCCACCTGCCCGAGGAGCCAGGGGGCAGGCAAAGGATCAGCGCTTGCTCGATTCGCAATTCCCTATTGCCCGCAAGTGCCTGCATCTTTTAGCGCCGTCAAGCAGCTGCGGGTGGTCTGGACCTGCTGCAAGCGGGCAAAACATCCACAGCATTTCACAATTTGCCTCCGCAAAAGTCGAAGAAGAAAATGAGACCACGAGCGAGCCGTACCTCGAAACATTGGGCACAACGGACCTGAGACATGAGCGCCGGGTAGCCGACGTCTGGGTGTGGGCCGTACAGCTGACACCTTCTACAGGCACATAGGAATGAGCTACGAGTGGCCAGGAACGTATATCCGTGGCAGCAGCCAGCTTATATAGTCTATACTCACGACTGTGACGAGCACGCAGCAGGGCTGGGGAAGGTTTGCTAGGAGACGCGGTAAGTGTGGGGAAGCGCGCTCGGTCCGGCGCTTCGCGGGCGGACGAGCAACTTTCAAACGGCGGAATCGTGCGGATTCGTGAGGTTGGGCAAGCACAGGTCCTGTACGGTACCTTTGCTCCTCGTCGAACTTGGCGTCCGCTCCGTCTCAGCAGCATGCCTGCAGCCTGATCACGAAAGCAGTTGCCGCACTCCGCAAGAGCAAGGCGAAGCGATTGCGGAGACGGCGGAGCAACGGCGGGGGCATGCGGGGACTCATCTGCATAACTGCCAGCAGCAGCAGGAGCGGACAAAAGTACGTGTGAGTGGCGGGATGGCTGGAGCTGTCTTCGTGCACTCACGACCGACGGAGGGCGATGGGGGTTGACATTTTGATTCAAACTTCTTGAACGAAGAGCGGAGAACGGCGAGAAAGTCGCGCCGAGACGGAGTTTGGTTTTGCGTGAAGTGCACCCCACACAACAATCACGAACTTTTCGCCGTGCCAAAAGCGCCGCAAGAGCTCGTAGCTCGGCGCAAGGCCCACCACCATCAGCAGGCCCCCCCGGACTGCTGATGCGTCGGGAAGATGAGGGATGCGAAGGCTTGACGCTTTGAGGAACCCGAGTCGCTGCTCAAGGATTTTCTTTGAACGTCTTGCGTGTGAGTCCGCTTTAGCGTGCCAAGCTGTGCCTTAGCGCCCTACTACTGCACGCCGCGTCCCGTACCTGCCCCTCATTCAATCTCGCAAGTGCAGGCGTGGAACTCATCACCCTTTTCCGCATCGCAAGAACAGCACTCTGCCGCTTCGAACCTTGCAGCGGTAGCAATCCGCGCCCATGGTCAGCTCTGGCAGACAGCCGGTCAAAGAGCCTTGTGCAAGCTGTTCGAGCGAAGATCAGGTCAACGCTCGCAGCAATCACTCGATGCAGCTTCAGCCAGCCAGCTCGTCTTTCGCCCTCTTACTCGCTTACGGGGGATTTCTTGCACGCCAACGAGGTCTCATGCAGTGTCCTCTTCTAGCGCGCGTGTCGGTCGGAGGGACACATACAGCATGAGCCGGCGTGGCATGCACGCAGCTTGCTGCTTGCCTGCCTCGTTTACCTTTTCAACTTCCCAAGCAGTCAGGCGATGGCCCGCCTTGTGAGCATTTTTCAACGTTCGGATGCACAGCACAGTCTGAGTACCGACTCGCGACTGTAGCTCAAAGCGCGGTAAGAGCTCAAGCATCCAGCTCCGTCAGTGCCCAAAGCGCCGTCATTTGCAGGAGCACCACCATTGTGGACTGCGACGACGGCCGCTCGCTCGCCTTGTGAGCAGAGGGCTGGTCACACGACATGGTTCAATGACCGACTGCCCTGGTCAACTTGATCAGACCACATCCACATCCGTGATTCTTCTTCATTTGCCTCCGAGCGTTCCCTACTCAAAGGCACACCGACAGGAAGTCCGCTGAAGGACCGCGCTCGGATTGGTCCGCTTCCAGCCACAGCCATTACTCAGCAATACACCCAACGCTGAATACCAGCCACGGCCACGGGGATCTGTGCTCCGGACATGACGAGAGTCTTTGAACGAGCAGATATGCGCAAAGCACACAGCCTACCCAAAATCGAGCAGGGCTCACGGCATATTCACGCTATGAAAGCAAGCGACCTAGGGCTGATCTCACGTGCCGGCCAGCAAAAGTCGCTGGAGCAATGCTCAGACAGTCCCCCGCCAGCAAGCTAAGGCCCCCAGTTGGACTGAGTACTGCGTAACCTCAGCACATTCGCAATCAAGAATGATGATCGCTGAGCCCGATTGCGCGCTGTCCGATGCAAGAAGAGCCCCGACCAATCATTCAGGATTGATTATGACAGGTTCAAGCAGTGCTTTGGCCCGCTCGCTCCAAAAAGGCCCAGCTGCGCTCGAGGCGTGGAGGTGGCTTGCCTCGCACCTGTCATGCGAGATGTGCCTGCCTCAATGAAGCTCTACATGCGCCTCTCCGTGCCTCATCCCACCCTGACGAACGTGGCAGGCATTGTCCCGCCATTTGCGGGATTGCCACGACCTGCACAGGGTATCGCCGTCCTGCGTCTTCTCAGCCGCTATTCGGTGCCCAGCAGAGCTCCGAGCAGGTCGCTGCCGCACGCTTAATCAGCCACTCCAGCCGTTGCGCTACAGCATTCAATTCTCATCACGCGTACAGAGGTTCAGAATCGGAACAAGTTGCAGCTGTCGCGCAAAAGCGGACGATGTTCACGATTGATATGAGACGATTGAGAGCTTTGCAATTGTTATGCCCAACTGTCGGCATGCAGTGAGCACTGCATCATCGTTGCGGGTTTCAATTGAGACCTCAACGAGTGGAAGGAACCGCTGCCACGAAGCCACCGTCCACTGCGAGGATCTGACCGTTGGTGAAGGTGTTGGTAGCTAGAAAGAGCACAGCAGACCCCTGGATTGGATGCAAATGAAGAGGTCAGGACACGCTTTTGCTAGGCGCGGTAGTCATCCTTGCTAGGCAAAGGCTCACCATCTCCTCGGCAGTACCCGTTCTTCCAGCTGGGTTTGCGTGGTTGGCAAGGTCGCCTGGATCAGTTGAGCCGTCCTTTGAAGGACGCCCTGAGGTCATCTCAGAAGGGAAAAGACCAGGAGCCAGCGCATTGACTCGGATGTTGAGCTTGGATGCGAAGTTCAGCTCGTGCGAAAGCATGGCGGTGAGGTGATTGGCTGCGGCTTTGGAAGCGTTGTACGCGTAGCTGAAGGCGGGCATTGCGTTGAGTGCATCGATGAATCTAGATCCTGCGATGAATCTTCACCTGCCTATGCGGCCACTCACTGATACTGCGAAAGCTTGACCAGACCCGATATGGACGTGATATTGATCACAGCGCCGCTCCAAGGCGCACCGCTGCCCACGGAGGATGGAGGACTCTTGTTGCCTGCTTCGAGGAGAGGTAAGAAGGCGAAAGTAGCGAAGAAGACGGCCGAGTTGTTGAGCTTGAAGGTCGAGTCCCAATTCTGCAATAAAGCGTCCGTACCCAGGGAGCATTTTCAGCCGTCGAGCATGCTAAATCTCTCGACGCGCACACGCACCTCGAACTCCTCGTTGGCGAGATGCTTTTCGCTGAGGTCTTTCGCAGACAGCGCTTCTTTGTCTTCGAGCCGTGTAACTGGACCTTCGACGCCTGCATTGCTGCGGTACAGGGGCGAAGCGAAAGTTTGAGGTCAGCAAGCGTGTCTGTGACTGGGTGGTATGCAAGGGCGCAGCTCACTTGATCAGCACGTGCACCTTTCCGTCAGCCTTCTCGATTTGAGCAGCGAGAGCGCGCAGGTCATCCTTGGATGTGACGTCAGCTTGAAGGCTGATGTCGAAAATGCAATGCCGTGTCAATGAGAGTGCATTAGCTACACGAGAGGCAGCACCTCGTACATGGTGAGGCTGGCCCTCGAACTCACGGCACGATGCTGCCGCCTCCACTCAGATTAGTGCCATGAACTTTTGCGGAATTCTGCAACACCTCCACTCGACGACCGGTGATGTCTAGTGATCAATCAAGACATCCAAATGTCAGCTCTTGCCCCAAGAACTATGCTCAAAGCGTCGGAGACTCACACACTTTGGCTCCCTGTGAGGCGAGCCCTTTGGCTGCCATCAAACCGATGCCTGTTCCTCCACCGGTGACGACCGCAACGGCTCCGGCCAGGCTGAAAATTGAACTCGCGGCAAAGTTGGACATGTTGACAGCTCCAGATGTACTTTGACGGAATGGATGATGCTATAGTAGTACGTTTAGGGTCATGTGTCGTAGGATGAAGTTTTGAGCCATCAGGCGAGCCCGTCCGTGCTTATGAGGCCCGCTAGGAAAATACGTTGGGCTCCCATTATGTTGGCTAAGCACAAGTTCATGCGGGCAAGGGAAGATTGCCGGGCAAAGAGGGAGGATTTCCGGGGTGGAGGTTTATACTGCACGTGACCCCCCATCGTTGATGTTGCAACGCGTCGAGACGCGGCGCGACGCGAGCTGATTGAGCACTGGCGTAAATTGCGTCCACGTGATTGGAAGTGTCAGCAAGCTTTACTTTGCATGAAGAAGTTTGGGGTTTCGTAGCCACCTGACCTGAGCCAGGCTTATTTGGGCGGCAAGTGGCCGTTCGATGACTGATTAAGTGCCTATGCCCCGTTCACTGCCCTACTCATCGTGGTTTTGCAGGCATTCAATTGATTGCGATTGCAGCGGTCGCGTCCGCCGGCCGCATCAAGACAAGACGGCGCTCTCACTCACCACTCGTCACTGTGCTCCTTGTGTCGCTAGGCACGACACGTTGTCCAAGTGGTGTTCATCACTGTCAAGCTTCATTCTCCTCCTACTCCAGAAAACCCTACTTGAGATCCCTTCTTGTTTCGAGAGTATACCGGACGCTACAAGGCGCAGCGCTGCGATTTGCCACCGAGTCCGTGTGCACACGGAGGCCAACTTCAACATGCCGCGTCCTCGACAAGCCTTGAAACGCTCACCAGACAGCGTCAGCGATGCGGTCTCGCCACAGTCATTCAAGAGCACCGAGAGCGGAAGCGGGAGCCGAATTCCTTCTGGACTAAGCACTCCGAACACTTCCGTAGCATCTGCGCGTCCTCAACGCAAAGCCAAGGTACGTGTGATGGGCGTCATTCTCCATCCTGTCGATGCTAGTATATTGACTGTTGCTGCTGCCTTGCTGTAGCTTAACCGTCCCTCCTACGCCGAAGATGATGGGCAGCCTCGCAGAGCAAAGGCTCGAGAGCCCAAAAGCTCCCCCGGTCCTCGTTCCAAGCTGCAACGCTCGCGCCGGGGAGGACGCAACGTCACCTCAGACTCTGAGTACGACTACGGCTCCCCTTTAGCGAGTCCTGAGACTGGCCGAAAAGCGATACCCGAAGTGGTGCTGAAATCCGGCATGTCACTGGCGGATATGTACTGCGATAACACGGATGAAGAGCTCGAGCAAGTAGCGCTGCTCTCCAAGCAAAGTCTTCGTGCACTCAACAACAAGAGAGGTGAAGGTTCGCGTTCCAAGAACCAAGCTCATCAGGCTTTGAGCGATGTCAAGGAAGAGGACGATGGAGGGTTTGTCCAGCCTTCGCCACGCTCCAAACGCGACACAGCCAAATTTTCGGGTGGTAGCAGTAGTCGCAAACGTCCTCGAGTCCTCAAACGCGAGCCCTCTTTCTCTCCGCTCACCGACGTCTCCCGAGATCTTCCATTCGACATCTACGATCTCAAAGACGATGGTGCTTGGAACGAGTGGAGGGATGCAGGGGATGGGCAGTCTGACTCGGAGTTCGAAGACTACCGCCCGACGAAGCGCGGTCGCGCAAGTTTCCAGGCCAGAATGGCTCCAGCTTTGCCTGAAGCCGAGTCTGAAAGTGATACTGGACTCGACACCAGCGATGATGAAAAGCCTGCTGATGAAGCAGGAGGAAGCACCATGCCTGGTGGAGAAGAACAACGATGGGAGACAGCCAAACAGCGAGCAGCTCGCCTGCGAAGCGAGGCTCATCACAAACGTCTCAAGAAAGCACAGAGATCTCGGGTGAGTCCATCTTGCCGCTTCTTGGCAGCCGGGCGTTCTGACCAATATCTTTCCACCTGGTGCAGTATGCCAAAACTTCGGACGCCCTAGCTGTGCATCACACGCACCTCAAAGGCTTGTGGAAGCGATTGAGCAAAACGCCCAAGCCAGAGCCTACTCGAGCTCAACAACCAGAAGGCTTGACCATTAAGCTTTTGCCTTTCCAGCTGGAGGGCCTGTACTGGCTTCGTCAGCAAGAACTTGGGCACTGGAAGGGCGGCATCCTTGCGGACGAAATGGTGAGCAATTAGTCGGCGGTGACTGTAGACAAATGCTGCGAGCCATGTTGAACCGATCGCTACACTTCTGCAGGGCATGGGAAAGACGATTCAAATGATCTCGCTCTTCTTGTCCGACCGCCAAAAGCCTATTTTGGTTGTACTCCCGACCGTAGCCATCATGCAATGGAAGCACGAGATCGCAAAGGTGAGCTGTTGACTATGGATGCTAACCCTCGAGAACCTCGCAGCTGATTCAGCAGGCCCGTCTTCTAGTACACCGAAGACTTCAAAGTCATGGTATGGCACGGGGCTACTCGTGAATCTGACGTCGATGAGATTCGACGTAATGATGTGGTTCTGACGAGCTACGGCATCCTCGAAAGCGCCTATCGGAAAGAGCACGCTGGATTCAGACGCAAGGGCGAGCTGCACAAAGAGAAGAGTGCCTTACACGCAGTGCGTTGGCACCGCGTGGTGTTGGACGAGGCGCACAACATTAAAGAGCGCGCCACAAATACCGCCAAGGCCGCCTTCGCTCTGCGAGGAACTTACAGATGGTGTCTGTCGGGCACACCTTTACAAAACCGAGTAGGCGAGCTTTACAGCATGGTGCGCTTCCTGGGCAGCGACATTGCCACCGACACGAAGAAGAAAGCTGCTGAGCAGCGCCAACTGGCGGAGCTGGATGCGTCAGCGACTGTGCCCGAGCCCATAGAAGCTGGCGTCAGCAAGCCAGACCATGACCATCTGGTTGAAATCGAACGCACCCTGAACGAGGAAAATGACGAATGGGTGCCCGAGGCCGGCACAAGATCACGCAAAGGCAAACAGAAGCTCAACGAACGTGTTGAAGAAGCTGTGACCCTGGATGTCACTCCTGACAATACAGCGCGCATTTTGGCAATGTACTACTGCAAATCGTGCCCTTGCACTTCCTTGCATTGGCAATTCAGTGACCGAAGGACTTGCGACAAATGCGGGCATTCTCCAATGAGACACATCAACCTGTGGAACCAGGAGATTCTCAAGCCAATCCAGCGCACTGGTGCCGCGACCGGCGAGGGCGGGCATGCGTTCAAACGTCTTCGACTACTTTTGAGCCGAATGATGCTGCGTCGAACCAAGATTGAGCGTGCGGATGACATGGGTCTGCCTCCGCGCACCATCGTCGTACGCCGAGACATGTTTAATGAGGAGGAGGAAGACTTGTATGCAAGTTTATATACTGAAGGAACGCGCAAGTTCTCGACGTATCTCGACCAAGGAACTGTTTTGAACAACTACTCCAACATCTTTACGCTGCTGACCCGCATGCGTCAGATGGCGTGCCATCCCGATCTTGTTCTTCGCTCCAAATCTGGCATCCAGAACAAGCTGCTTGGCGACGACCTCACGGAGAGTATCTGGTTCTGCCGCATCTGCACGGAAGAAGCGGAGGACGCGATCATGTCGAAGTGCCGCCACATCTTTTGCCGTGATTGCGTCACCAGCTACTACGAAGCGGCTGTGGCTGAGGGTCACACCCCAGATTGTCCTCATTGTCACAACAATCTTACCATCGACCTGGAGGCCGATGCGCTTGAGCCGCCCGAGCAAGTAGACGCGCATGCCCGAGGACGCCAAGGCATTCTTGAGCGCCTCGACATGAGCAAGTGGCGCAGCAGCAGCAAGATCGAGGCGCTACTCGAAGAGCTCGAGCGTCTCAAGTCGGAAGACAAGACAATCAAGAGCATCGTCTTCTCCCAATTCGTCAACTTCCTCGACCTCATTGGCTATCGCTTGCAGAGGGCAGGCTACCGCATTTGCCGCCTTGAAGGTGGCATGACACCGGCAGCCCGCGACGCCACCATCAGGTACTTTATGGAAAACACTGAGGTCTCTGTCTTCCTTGTCAGTCTGAAGGCCGGAGGTGTTGCATTGAATCTGACAGAGGCTTCGCGCGTCTTCCTCATGGATCCTTGGTGGAATCCTTCCGTGGAGGTACAGGCGATGGACCGCATCCATCGTCTTGGTCAATACCGACCCATCAAAGTCACCCGTCTAGTCGTCGAGAATTCGATCGAAAGCAGAATTATTCAGCTGCAAGACAAGAAAGGAGCCATGATCGAAGCAGCCATCGGCTCAGACGACACGGCAATGACGCGTCTCACCGTCTCGGACTTGCAATTCCTGTTCTCTTTGTAGATCCTCACACCGTGGATCACGTGCTTCCACCTCAAACGCTCAAGACGACCCTTCCATCCGGTCCATTGGTCCAGTTCCAGCTTCCGATACAAACGCATCCATTCACACACGACGCGCTGACTTGACTTTCCGCTACATCAGATCACCAAGCTTGTGCGATCAAGATTACGCACAAGGGTGCTCATTGAATCGACGATGTATTCAGCGGAAGTCAATGTCGTGACAAAGAGATCATCGGTCTATGTGGGAAGTCGTGAGCGGATCAGAATGGTGAGGCGAGCGGTCGCATCAAGCTGGTACACGATGAACGACAGCAACGGCGGTATCGCCGCTGTGCGTGATGGAAAGCAAAAGTTTGGAACCCTTGCAAGCATCCTGAGCCTCTCCATGGAGCCTGAAAGATGGGCCTTGAGGACTAGAGACTACCTCGAAGTTGATCAGAGGCGCAGCAGCTCCGTGTCCTGTGATACCGAGAGCCTTGAACGCGGCTTCTTTCGCTGCCCATCTGCGAGCTCGGGCTGCAGTGGGATCTGGCTGAGCGTTGCAGTACTCTAACTCAGCTGACGTGAAGTTGCGCTTGAGGAAGGCTTCGTCGGAGGAGAATGTTGACACCTGTTGAGCATCAATGCCGATCCCTTGCACGCTAGCCGTGTTACCAGCTAACGCGTTCAATGCGCCCTGAGCTAGATCGTCGGCTGCCGTGCTCGTAATGGCCGTGCCAGACTGGGCGGACGCCGGTTTGATGGGATCTCGGGATGGCATGGGTGCCAATGGAGCCTTGAAGCCGTATGAGTCACCAATCTCAACGGCTCGTGCGTTCACGTTGATCATGACGGCATCTTGAAGCGAGTCAGGGTAGGGTGGCGCGTCTTTAATGCGTACCAGACTATTGCTAGTGAGCATCGCGTGCATGCGAGCATGAGTCTTGCCTTCACGACGCTCGCGCTTCAACACGTATGCTTCATACTCTTGCTGCGAGACGCGAGAGAGCAGGTGGGCAGGGTGCAGAATGGCCGCAATGCCGCCGACTTGTCCGAATCCGAAAGACGTCACTAGTCCGACGTTGAGGTCCTCAGGGGTTCGATGCAAAGTCTGAGAGGCGTACAGCAAGTACGTGAATTTGCGTAGCTCTGCACTGATGTCGTCTGCGTTGCGATTTCCAGGTACGGTCGCTGTCAGAATCGATTGCATCAGTCCGTTCAGAGCCCATGCAGCTGCACCACCTTTCGCGTGACCGACCAGCCATTTCTGGGCGATGACGGGCACCGAATGACAGGGTGTGCGGCCAAGATGCTTCAAAAGCTCGTGATAAACGTGACTCTCGTTTTTGTCATTCGCGTTAGTGGAGGTACCGTGGATGCTGATGACGCCAATGCTGTCGCCATCAAGATTCCACTCTGCCAGAGCACGTCGCAGAGGCTCGGCGGCTGCCAGAACTCCGTGTCCAGGTGCCGGAACGGACCTTCCTTGCTTGTCGGTGTGCGTAGAGGTGTATGCGACCACCGATTGGATAGGGCAGCCGAGCTCCAGGGCGGTGGCGGCCGACATCAGAACTTGGGCACCCACACCTTGACTCTCCAAGAAACCAGAACGGCTGGACGTGGTAGGACGCGACGCTTCTGAAGGCTCCCTGCCTCGCGCCAGCTCGTCTACAGAAGAGACCGTTGCGCCCATATTGGCAAACTCGTACGCACCCTCCTCTCCGTAATCATCTACACCACCGGCGAGCATGATCTTGGCTTGGCCACTGCGAATTGCCTTGACGGCAATGGCGACCGACTGCAAGGCTGTGGCGCACGCACCGACCGGTGTAAGAGTGGGGCCGCTCGAGGACATGAGTAGCAGTTGTGTCCAAGCGGATATAGTGTTGATGAAAGTTTCCTGAAGGATGTCCTTTTGCACGTCCTGATTCTGTGCTCGATCTTTGAACATCTTGCTGAGCGACTCCATACCACCCATACCAGACCCGATGGCTGTTCCGACTTGAGAGGGGTGAACGTACTAGGAACAAGCGAGATTGGGGCTCAGCTACAGCCTGTGAACCGCGCCCCAGGCGTGTGCTCACCTTGTAGAACTCGTAGGGATCAGTCACGCCGGACATCACCAAAGCTTCAGTGACCGCGATGAGCGTCCACAGAGCGCAGCGGTCGACGTTAGCGCAGATGTCCTCCGGGATACCAAAGCGCTTGGGATCGAAGCCGGTAGGAATTTGTCCGGCAACAGTTCTCGAGAACTTCACAGATTGCGGTACCAAGACTCTAGCACCTTTCTTGAGCTGAACGTGCATGCCGCCACTTGCCGATGGCCAGACGTCAACCTTCTCGCCCTGCTCATTCTTGTACTTTTGTGCCTCCTCCTCCGACACATCCAAGGGTTCGAGGTCGTGCAGAATCTCAATTTCCTGCATGAACGTCTTGCGCAGAGGATCATAGCCGCGGAAAAGCTCGGGCTCTAGTAGTCTCACGCCTGTATGCGTTCGAATCTCCTTCTCGTACTTGGCCTTGACGTCAGCATCCGAGATGGGCTCGCCCGACTTCGCTTCGACCCAGCCCACGTGAGGCTGACCATTCTTGAGAGGCCCTTTAGTCCAACTGATGAATCCCATCATCCAGGCTGCGAAAAAGCATGCGCTTCAAATTTCAGCAATCGAGACAACCTACTGTGCCGCACTTTGCACTAGCTCACCTAGCTCGATGCAGCCTTCAATGGTGAAGCTCCCTGAGACTTCCATCTCCCATCTTGTGCGACTTGAGCCGTATGGCCCGATCTGTAAACGGATGCAAGCTTCCAACATTAGCTCCTGGTCGTTTTGCAGAGTTCTGTACAACGAAAGGAACGCACCTCTCCAAAGCCAGTTGCCACGACGACCTGGTGCAGATCAAGACCATTGAGGTCTAGTGAGTGTGTAGCCATGGTGTCGACTATTTTCTCGTTCTTCGAGGGGTGAGGATAGGTGTGCACCTGCTAGACGCTTCCTGTGCTGGATGTGGCTCGTCTTTGGAATGCCACATGCGCAAGTCTGAGGCGCTGAGAGATAATGTCAGCCGACGAAGGATTTCCGGTCTGAAATAGGTGAACGTGTGTGCAAGAGTCTGTGCGAAGGGTGTGAGCGAGGGTCACAACGCAAGCTTTGGTTAGAAGGATTCCGAAGCCCTTGGAGGCAGCCTTTGGAAGGATTGCCAGCCGATGGTCATGTCCCTTCCTCATCAAAGAAGTGCACACCTCACCTCTCTGCTTTAGCAAGGCGCTCTGAACCCCGGACTTTGCGAATGCGCCATAGCCGCTACGACCATTAGTCGTCTGACTGCTGAACTCATACCCTATAGACGCGCGGCTGTGAGTACCAGCTGCGACCCATATCACGCTGCGCATCAAAGTCTCTTGATGAGGTCGGTCTCCTCAGCCAATGTGCCAAGTGCAAATCCATTTGGGGCGGCCCCTGGAGGAGTATATATGCTTGGCTTCTTTCCGGCACATCAATCACCAATGGACCGCTCAAGCCCAACTTGGCCTCCTCGTCAAAAGCTTCTCGGCTGGGCCCTAATCTGTGCAAGACTTGCTCTGCGCGCGCTGCACACGCTGTAAGTCAGCGAGGGCCTTGTTGGGTTCAATTTGCTGAAGAGGTCCGTTCGTGGCTGTGCAGCCATCATATATGAGATTTGTATACCCACCTATGAGCTGACCCGCCGTTTAGCGACTTGACTGTGTGATTTACTAACCACTCAAGACTGTCTCACATCGGACGTTTGCCCCAACCTCGGCGCTCCATCTTCGTTCGCGGCTTGAACCCCTGCTGCTGCCTACAAGGGCGTGGGCGGAGTCCCAATTCACCTTTGGTACTGCAGGCAGCATGGTCATTCCGCCGCGGCGTCCGCGCGTTGGGGTGCAACACGCGAACTTTTGGCTCACCCGGCGCGGCGCGCGGTGGCGTGCACAGACCCTTTCGCTAGCTGTAATCGCGCTTGCACGACCCATCCCCACACAAATGGACTGTTCAAAGATGGATAGCAGATCCGGTGAATGCGTAAGTCTCTGATCCTACTCATCTCAGATTTTGTCGCTATAACGGACGTCTTTGGCAGCCCGGCCGGCGAACCCGCAAATGAAGCGCCGCGGCACGAACCCAAAGCATAGGATTTGATCCATGCAACTCGTGATTGCGCGAACCACAATTTTGAATGAGTGAAACAAGTTTTGACTTGACGCGAATGGCGACGCGATTCCAGGACAGTCTCCAGTCAGCAGGCGCGGGAGTCTGAATGTTGGAGAGTGGGTATAGGGGCGGAGCGGACGCGCCCCTTCAAAAAGGCCAATTCAAGTTGCCAGGGATGCCGTGTCAACGCTTTGGATTCGGCCCAAGCTTGCCGGCTTGTGAAGTCTCGGGCACAGCCGAAAGGCAGCTTCAGTCACGAATCAAGAGATCGAGGACGGTCTGAACTCAAGTCGTGAACGGAAGTCTCCTATTTCGTGCGGACCCTCTTCTCACACCACCTTCACGACAAATACAGCGCCCTTTCTTCTTGACCTTAGTCATCACACGTTTCGTGCAGTGTACACCAACCTCTCACACTCTTCGTGCTGATCTGGGCCACGATAGGGAACTCTACAGCCAAGGCTTGTTCAGCCTTACCATTCGCGCGATGCCGACCAGTGACTTCTTTCCGGGCAGTCCCGTCAGATCTGACGAGGACTACGTCGATATTTCAGGCTCACCACTCTTGATCTCGGGACAATTGTCAGAAGGAACGCTGCGACCGATTCAGCTGAGCACGCGCATCTCGCAAGTGCGAGTTCCAGTCCCAACTCAGCCTTACGAAGCATGGATCACAGCCATCGTAGTGAGAGATGACTTTCATCGAGCACTCGCAGCCTCTGGAAAAGATGGTTCGGAGGAGGCAAGCAAGCCTGCAGCGGCCGACGAAGACGAAGACGAGGATGAAGGGGCAGCGAAGCGGCGATCAGACAAGCTCAAAGCGCAGCAGCTGGAAGCTCGAATCGCTTTGGCAGCGCGCTTCCTCGGCTTCCTTGCAGCCAAGCTCAACGAAACGCAGCGGAGCGGCCGCATTGCGTCTGCAGCTGATCAGCGCAGGCACAGCGTGGCCTCGCGCGAGAGCAGTCGAAGCACCAGTCCCAGCCAAAAGCCTGGGGCAATGACTCACGAGTCGAACATTCTTCAATGCGCATGGGCGGCATTCAACCAGCAATTCTTGGTCAGGCAACTGACTGACCTGCACAAAGTCACCGCTACCTTCGATTCTGATTTGCGCACCGAGGTACTAAGGTCATATTACGATGCTCTGGTCGTCTTGGAGCGAGCGGCTGGATCGGGAGAAGGCGCGGTGCAGAAGCCTGCCCTTCAGACGCCCCTCTTGCTGAGCCTTGCAGCCAAGAAGCAAGCTGGCATATTTGCAATCTTTGGTGGACAAGGAAACAATGAAGTACGTCTCGCGGATTCTCGAGGTTTCATCGATGCTGGAAAGCTGACTGGATGCTGCTTTTGCGCAGGTCTACTTTGACGAACTTCAAGAGCTCTTCAACACATACAGACCTTTGGTGGCGCCCCTGCTGCAGGCTGCAACAGAGCAACTTCAGGCTCTGATTGAGGAGGCGACACTTAATGGCTTCGAAAGCTACTACGTGCACCAAGCGGATGTGTTCGGATGGCTTACTGGTCGCACTGCGAAACCGCCCACGAGCTATCTCGCCAGCATTCCTTTGAGCTTGCCGTTGATCGGTCTTACACAGCTCACTCAGTTCTTGGTGTCATGCAGAGCCAGTGGTCTGAGCCCAGGACAGTTCCGCGACCGTGTGCTAGGCGCCACAGGCCACAGTCAAGGCATCGTTGCTGCGCTCGTCCTGGCAACTTCAGATGACGAGCCCTCTTTCATTGAGAACTGTGTCAAGGCACTCGGCCTCTTGTTCCACATTGGCAAGCGCGGACAGGAAAGCTTCCCTGCTTTGTCATTGGACGCCGCCCTGGTCGCAGACTCCGTCGAAGGAGGGGAAGGAGAGCCGACGCCAATGCTGTCTGTCCAAGGTCTCGCTATTCGAGCGCTCGAGGGAGCGGTTGCAGCCGTCAACAAGCATATCCAGGATGCAGCACACAGGATCGACGTGTCTCTTTTCAACGGACCTTCGTCCTTTGTCGTGACTGGTCCGCCTCGTTCCCTCTTTGGCCTCGTAGGGCATCTGCGCTCGAAGAGAGCCGATCCAAACGTCGACCAAAGCAAGCTTCCATGGAGCAAGCGCAAGCCTGTGTTCACTATGCGCTTCTTGCCAGTGGGCGTGCCATATCACTCATCACATCTCCTCGGCGCTACAGAGAAGGTGGCGTCCATCGACTACCAGGAAGCTTGCATATGGCGACCGAGAGACCTCAAGACGGTCGTGCGCAACACCTATGATGGATCAGACATGAGCTCTTACGCAGAAGACACTAGCCTCCTGCGATCCATCTGCGACCAAATTTTCACCCATCACATCCATTGGACCAAGGCCTGCGACGTTCCACCCTCCACTACGCACTGCGTCGACTTTGGCACGGGGGGTTTGTCAGGCATTGGAGGTCTCACGTTGCGGAATTTGGAGGGGCGTGGTGTTCGTGTGGTGACAGTCTCGGGCAGACATAGGTACAGCCCTGAGCTGTACGACGTTGCTGCCGTGCAAAGAGAGAGACCGTGGAGCGAATTCGCACCCAAGCTCGTAAAGACTCCCAATGGCCTGCAACTCGACACCCCTCTCTCGCGCATCCTCGGAAGGCCGCCGATCACCGTCGGTGGTATGACACCGACGACAGTGCAGGCAGGCATCAATGCTGCTACTGCACAAGCAGGGTACCATATCGAACTTGCTGGAGGTGTGAGTGTAACCTGCGTCAAATACATTCTTCGGCTCAACGCTCACTCTGCTTCCTCTTTCCCAATCGTGTCCTCCTCCAGGGTCATTACAACGCCAAAATGCTGCGAGACAAGATCGACACGCTTCAAGACCAGGTCGATCCCGGAGTGGGGTTCACGCTCAATTCTCTATACATCAATCAGCGCCAATTCAGCGTGCAGTATCCAGAGTGGCTGGCTATGCGAAGGGAAGGCTACCCCTTGCAGGGCTTCACATGCGCTGCAGGCATCCCCTCCCCAGAGAAGGCAAAAGAGATGATCGAAGGTTTGCAAGCGGCCGGCTTGCGTCACATCACTTTCAAGCCCGGATCTGTGGACGGTATCAGGCAAGTCTGCACCATCGCAGAGAAAAATCCCACCTTTGGCATCATTCTTTGCTGGACGGGTGGACGTGCGGGTGGACATCACTCACCAGAGGATATGCACTCGCCCATTCTCTCCACGTACGGCCGCATTCGAGCGCATTCAAATCTGGCCTTGGTCGGCGGATCAGGATTTGGCTCAGCAGACGACTTCTGGCCTTACCTGACCGGCGATTGGAGCAAAGACAAATTCGGCACCCAGCCCATGCCCTTTGATGGTGTCATGTTCGGCTCGTGGATCATGGTAGCCAAGGAAGCTCACACTGCAGACCCTGTAAAGGAACTGATTGTCAAAGCGCCTGGATGCGGAGATGAAGAGTGGGAGACCACTCACGGCAAAGACGGAAAGAGCGGAATCATCTCCGTGAGTGCCCACAGGTGCTGCATTAGTGGGATCATCGCAACTCATACACTAACGACATTCGGACTTGTTCCCATACCCTGCAGGTCGTGAGCGAGCTTGGAGAAAGGATCCACGTTGTTCAGAACAGGTGTACTGACCTTTGGCGCGAACTTGACGAGAAACTATTCTCACTATAATGTGGATAGATTTGGCTTGCCAAGACCCCTGCATGTTCGACTCTGTCACTGACGCGCAATAGATGACTTGATGATACGATGACATTGCGGTCTTTGGAGTGAATCGAAGAGAAGCCATAGGTGTCACGCCTCAAGCTAAGACAAGAAAGGGTGATTGAGAGCTTCTCTGGGAGTGATGCGCTTCGCGGGATCGAGTTCCAGCGTGCGATTGAGGAGGTCGATGAAGTTGTTGGTCAATCGCAACTCTTCGTCAGATAGCTTCTTTGCGGTGTTTGCCGGCAGTAAGCGCGCGCGTAGATCCTCAACAGGCTTTTGCAAATTGACTTTGCGGATGACGTCCTAGACGCAGGTGGACAAAAGAACATGCGTGTCAGCGAGGCGCCACTTCCGACAAGCTTTGTTCACCGCTACTCACTACTCCAGTGTTCTTGTCCTTTTCCATGCTCAGAAAGTTGTTTGTGTCGTCGAAGTGCTGAGCGGCAAATCTGCCCTTTTTCGCTTGCTTTGTGGTGAAGCGTCCTCTAAGTTCTTGCATCAAGAGCAGCATTTGGTTGTTGGTGCGGCCCGGGAACAGAATCTTGCCAGTCGCAACCTCGTACAGAGTACATCCGATGCTCCACACATCGATTGCGCAATCGTACGGTGCCCCAAGCACTGCGTACACGCAGGGCGGATAAGCTTCACGCTAGAGCCGGTTGAGAGGGAATCTCACTCACCGATTTCGGGAGCACGGTAGAAGCGGCTGACCAGATAAGGGGTAATCTCCACTTCGGTGGCATCGGATGCCGAACCCAGATCGCAAAGCTTCAAGACATTCTTGCCCTCGTTGACCTGACATGAGCAGGGTGGCGATCAGGACACAATGATCAGTTTCCTGTCGTTGAAGTGCGGCTGCAAGAGACCACCTACCAGTATATTGTCCGGCTTGATATCGGCATGAATGACGTTGGCTTTGCGTAGCAGAGACAGAGCCAAAAACATCTGATGGGCATACGCTCGAACTGCGCGGTAGTTGAGCCCAACGTCTTTACCGAAACGCTTGACTACTTCTCTCAAATTCATGCTGCAAGCAGATGACGGCGTGGCATGAGCGGGATGACGTCTCTCTCAATGATCCACGACATTCGCGCGCACCTGAGAAGTTCAAACACCATGCAAAGGTGACCTCTGTGTTCAAAGTGGCTGTCCAAACGAATGACGTGGCGCTTATCTTCAGGGTCCAGCGATGCCAGCTTTTGCAAGATAGCCATTTCCTTAATGCCGGCTTTATACCTGGGGGGTATTAGAAAGTGGCCGTTGAGAAGAGGTGCACACTATTGGCTGCACGACCTCACTCACATGGTCTCCTGAGATCGCACGACTTTGATGGCAACTTCGCGCTCCCGCGCAGGCTCGGTGCTGGTGGAAGGTATGGTTTCTCGAGCCTTTACGACATTGCTGAACATACCTCTGCCGAGGTTGGCAAAGACCAGATAGCGTCCTTCCGGACCTATACGCTCGCCAAGATTGATCTTGTAATACCCGTCAGCGTCGTCAAAGTTGTCCAGAAGATTTGCAGACACCTCGGGTGCAGTAACGATGACGGGCTGTCGGCGGTACTTGTAAATGTGAGTCTAGGAGTGCACATCATTGAGCTTTGTGCTGTGCAGGCTCGAGCATACACTCACAGCTTGTGAAGCAATTGCTCCTTTCTTCACTCGAATGATCTTTTTCTTCGGCTTGCTACTTTCGTCATCGCTTCCCAACGCGAACATGTCTTCTACTTCGTCATCGTCATCCACCTCTATCTCTTCATATTCGCTTTCAGCGCCCTCGACGCGTTCTTGAGCTTCGCCGATGCCAGCAGCAAGCGATGGTTCCCCCTCGACTGGTTGACTAGCGCCATTCGCTCCTGTACTTGTCTGCAGCTTTGCTCGAGCCCTGGCTTCGTCTTCTAAGCGATCAGAGTCTGGATTGTAATCGGCTGCGGACACCTGAGGACCACCAATGTGTCCGTCATCGGCCGCGCCTTGCGTGTCCGCCTTTGCAAGCGCAAAGTCAGCATCTTTCTCTTGGTCGCCGATTGGCGAGTCGGATGGATGCGTGTCCAACACAGCTACGAATTTGGAAGGTGGCAGAACGTGAATGAACGCTCTCACTCAAGTACGCACAAAGCTCGACGCACCTGGAGACTCTTGTCCGCTGATGGAGATGCCTCTGAGATTTCGCGTTGCAGAAGTAGCGGTCGACGTGCTGCTCTCAGCGCCCGCATGCTTGGCAAGGATTGCGGCCCTCTTCCTTCTCCGCTCTTCAATCATACGCGCCTCTTCTTCCTCCGACGGTTCCAGCTCGAAATCGATTGCGGTGTCGCGAACTGGCTGTACAAGTTTGATCTGAGCCGGACTGACTCTGCCCCGGGGCGCAAATTGGTCTAGGATTGAGCGTGCGCTAGCCGCAGCAATAGTACGAACGTGACTCACTGCCCTTCCTCTAGCACCTCTGATGCCTCGAGACCACCAACAAGACTATCTTGCTCCTGCCGAGGGCCACGCGGGAGGCGTCCTTCCTGTTGAAGAGATCTATGGCGGTCCTGCTCATGATGCCTCGGATAGTCCCGGTATCCTGAGTCTGGCATCGCATCGCGATGCGAATGTCGAGAACCATTTCTGGAGTCTCTATCACCATGGCTACGATGTCGAGCATGATGGTTCGAGCTGTGATGTTCTGATCTGTGACTGTCGTGGGGCGCTCTAACAGCGCGCCCCGAGTCTAGCTCACCTCCATGCCTACCGGGTGGATGAGTGTCCTTGCGTCTCTCATCTCTGTATTCTTCCCACTCTCTGCGGTGCTGATGAGCACTTCCGTCTTGGCGACGAGAGGTGGCATCCCGCTTGTCATGAGCTGAAGGGGAAATCGCTCTCTTCCTGGAGGACATTACCACCACGGATGAACGATTAGAAGCGCAAGAGTCAAGAAGAGCGGAGGGTAGCCGGGCGAGGCTCTCGAATGGTAAGCAAATGCCAATCAACTGCACACAGAGAAGGTCCAGGGTGGCGTACCAATGCACGGTATCCTTGGCTTTGCTCCGATGCGATGTCCGCTCTCTTTAAGCTGCTTGTAACCGCACCGGGACGTCACCTAGCGACGACAAGAGCGCTTGCTTTTGCAAGCTTGCGAAGGAATGGACGATGTTGAGAGGGGTCGTTGGTGATGGCGAGTGGTAAGCAAGAAGATGGGCTGTGTACTGAGTGACCAAGCTGGCATACTCTGCTTCTGTACGTTCAAGAGTCACGAGTACGAGTGGCGAGTCAAAAGTGACCACCAGCAGTAGGTGATGTGATGACCATCTCCATCACGCGCTGATTCGCGGCGCGCACTGCGCATCGCGCACGCGGGCGCGCATCTCCACATCGAGCATGTATACGCTCCCCTGCTGCTGATCAGGCCAAGTTTGGACACCTCTTTCATCCTTCCTGCGTGGCTTGCACGGCATCCGTCTGTCTTCTTATCAACTCAACGTGTTCACACCTGAAGGCTGCACTCGTCACTACCTCTCACGCCGCGCGCTCTCCAGACCAAGGCATAGTCTTTGCGAGGCAGCAGCAGCAGCAGCAGCAGCAGCAGCAGCAGCAGCTAGTCTCATTTCGTCAGGTTATTTCGACGTCAGCAGATAGACTCATCATCGAGGACTGCATCGAGGGAAGATCTAGCCTTCGAAGAAAGGTTCTGAAGATGCAAGACTCTCTGGGCGCGCTTCTGGCGATTGGCCTGATCTGGCTCGTCTTTCGTTTCGCCTTTGGCTCTTCGTCCTCGTCAAGTTCTGGAGCTGGCCGCGGACAAGCGGCAATAGGCGGCGCCGCACCTGCACCTGCTCAGAGTATAGCGCTGCGAGAAAGGGTCAACAATGTACCAGCAGAGATGGTGAGTCCCTAGAGCCAAGTAGAGTCGATGCACACGTGCTCTTCCGGATCTCTGACCTGGCTTGCCTACCAACTTTGTTCCAGGTCCAAACAGTACAGACTATGTTTCCTCACGTATCTGCAGAAGCTATCCGATACGATCTAGTCAGGAGCGGCAACGTGGAGGTGACTTGCGAAAAGATACTCAATGACGGCGGTTTGCCAGAGGTGAGTGAGCCTGGAAGGTGGATGCCCAGCGGCGCTTGTGTGGTGCTCACCATCACGACTGTGCCATGTCAGCCGCCTACTGGACTCTTTGGACCTGCAAGACCTCCGCCGCAGACACGACCGGCAGAGTCAGCACGGACAACCAGCGGAGTGTTAAAGGGCTCAGGCAGCTCGAGCTTGATAGCTCGCTTCGGCCTAGAATCAAGGCTCGGTGCTGCAGATGCTGCAGTAGGGGACGAGATAGGAATTGGCAAAGGCAAGGGCAAACAGGTGGATGATTTGACGGATTCTACTCCTCAGAGTGTTAAGAAGGCCTGGAGCGATGATGCGGATATCAGGACCAAGGAGCTGCGCAGGAGGAAGGAGCAAATGATCTTGAATGCCAGGAGGTGAGTGAAAGCAGCCTTCATTGATGTGTAGTCTTCAGTCTGTTTCGCTCACAACCTTTCTGGCCCGAGGGCTTTTTCCTTGTGGGACAGGCGCATGGAGACTGCAGCTGCTCAGAAGAGCTCGCCCTCTGCGTGATGCTGCTACGCTCAGCACACAGACCGTGTCCATCGTCACTCAGTTGTCTTGCGCAGATCCAGAGCACGTCGCTGTTGGCGACCACGAGAATCAGACAACAGGTCACCAAACAAAGGAATGTATTACTGTGTCGAGTACTTAAATGCTCGAGAAGAGTGTGGGCGAAGCAGGAGGGGTATGAAGCGTTGACTCGCAACTCACTCCGGACGTTGCGGTGTCCCTGTTCGCAAATGTGATGTGGCAGGGAGATGAAAGAGTGTGTAATGGTGACGTAGTGGCTGCACGGATGTTGAGTTGAAGTGGCTGTTAGGGCCAGAAAGGCAGCAGATGACATGACGTCTGGCGCGATTGCATGGAGGCCGACGAAGAAGACTTTCAGGACAAGTGATCATTCAGTTGTAGTCCCATCTGAAGCGGACACGGAAAGAGGAAAGATGTGAACACAGGTGCAAGGTTGCGGCGGATGCTGCTGCAGAGGCCGCAAAGCAGCTCACCCAATCCCAATCACTCCTTCACTCTTGGGCGCGAGCTGCGAGAAGGCGCTTGGACTGAAGTCAAGCGACCCAACGTCTGATCAAAGAAGGGATCCTAGGATGTTAGCAACCTTGAATGCTGCCAGCTCGCCTCGTCGCCCATTGAGACTCACGGCAGGAAGGGCACATGTCGACGACCTGGACGGAAATGCAGCGGCCGTCGTGGCAGACTTTGCATTGGACAGGGTAGTATGAGTGCACGCAGAAACCAAGCTTCCGCGGCTTTCGTCTGGCTTACCTCTGATGTTCTCGCCGCAATGGCTGCCTCCGTCCCACTGATGGACGCTGATTGCGACGATGCTATCATCAGCAGAGTTGACCCATCCGCAAGCTCCACGATCGGGTTGATACTGTCGCAAGGCACGTCATGGGTCAATCGAGTTTCCAAGTCGGCGTCCTCAAAAAAGAGAGAGAAGCTTGCACTCACGTAGGTTCCTCGCCCGTTAAAAGAGTGACGCTTCTCGAGCGTGTGGTAGCCAGTGCTGGGTGCGGAGCTGCCATCAGTGTGGGTGGTCTGCATGCGCGTGTATTGGTCAGAAGCGGCGTCGTCCAAAGGCAGCGGACTTGACTGTCTGCGGGTCTTGACCATGCCTCTAGCAGGCTTAGAAGCTTTCGGGGACTCGGAGGCGTTCGTTGTTGCAGAATGAGACTGAACATCGCCGGAGCTGGGTTGTGCAGGGGAGGCATCGTCTTGCAGGACGTCTAGATGCTCCACATCGGGCTGCACAAGGTCTCGTAAATACGCGGCTGGAACAGGGTCCCGCTGTTCAAGCTTGCTGATGGTGGGCACCGATGCTGTAAGAGGTTTCGCTGCGATGGGTAGGGTTGATGCGCGCACGATCACGACAGTGGCCATGGACCAAGCTGTGAAGCTCCACAGAGTGATGAGCCTCATGGTGATGAGCTGTGTTGAGTTGTTCGAAGGGTTCGAAGGGAATGAGGAGTGGTGTCGTTGTAGTGGATGACTAAGAGACGACGGAGATGGTGGCTGGATCTGTAGAGTCGAGCTGTCATACACGACTACTTCAGCTTCGAAGAGGTCGAGTCGTCACGAATAACCAGTGGCTTGACGACGCTGCGATGGCAAGACTTGTTCAATGGAGCGTCGATGTTGGTGGTCGAACTGCAAACATGAGACAAAGGATGGCGAGGATCCGTTGAGCTGCCAAGACTGGAACTGGGTGAGGCACAGCGGCGTTCAAAGGTCGAGTCGGGTCTTGTGCTGCAGCCGATAGCAGTCACAAACCAACCTCTCAAGTTGCCGAAAGCGGGGATCTTCTACCGACTCGCATAGATCCTGCACGTCGTTGAAATCATGGGTTTACTGATAGGCTGTTTAAGACTCCCTATCTTTTTTAACAAACAGGACCCCAATCGGCATTTAGGAGGGCGGCAACGGTAGCCGTAGTGGCGATAAGGCGTCCAAATTCGCTAAACCCACATGATCGCCCAGCTAGAATTGAGCCCTTCTCACTGCGAGTAGCACGAGCGCTCAGACCCCTGAGTCTCAAAGGGGGTAGGCTCCTGATCTAGAAGCTTCGCACATTTACCATAGGATCGTTTGAGAGACAGCGGTAATCAACGTGCTTGTTCGACCTGCGTGAGAAACGCTAGACGCCTGACTCGGTGAGAAAGGCCATGTCATGTTCGGGGCGTCCGCTGGTTGCGTCATGCACCTTGACCGTTGGTGACCGTTGGCAGCACGCTGCTCCTCTGCTGGACATGGGTCGTGCGTCGTGCTATCGTATGATTCGCATTCGTGAAGCACATGGGCCTGGTCGCCATGCAATCATCTTGCAAAGATCTCAGCGAGCGGGGTGTCTTTGCAAGGGGAGTCTGACTGATGAATTACAAAATAGGCGAAGGGAAGGTGGAGGCAACGAGGTAGGTCGCAGCTAGGCGGCTGCATGCCTATAGATACCATGAAGAGCCCGCGTCACGAGACGACCGCGCGCAATATCACGTGATACCACTCGAGTCAAGCCAGTGACACGGGTCACGTCACGTGCAGACTTACTGATTCCAGTCAGATGGTCACGAGTCACGAATATGTACACTCCTCTGGACGCACAGACGTACCAAGCAGAGAGTCAATTGTCGATCAGCACGCACGACAGGTAGCTGCTGACACTAGAGTCCATCCGAGCAGAGTGCAAGTCGAGTCCGAGCACGACTGCGCTGACTGTTGACTCTAGGTATGCTGCCCGTGTCAGCACGCTACATCCAGCATATATGTATTATACGCGCTGCACTTGATCGTGACTCGCACGCAAGCCAAGCGCGGAGCCACGCGTGATGAGTCCTCACGCCGGCCGCCCACGCCGCTTTGGCTCGCCGCTTCAAATTTTGTCGGTGCGCGCGGACTCAAGTGTGGAGGCAGCTGAGCAGTAGGCCTCGCCTGCCTCACTGCGATCGAATGCGTTCAATTGCAAAAGGCACTTGACTTGACTACCCTTCCCCCATTCATCTTTACATCCATCGCCATCCACGCCCGACACTTTTTGTTTCACAATGGTGCAAACTCGGACGATCGTCAGCATCACGGCCGCTACGGCTGTTGCAGGCCTTGTTGGTTACGCTGTGTGAGTAATCGAAGCACAAGGTGCTCGGCTTGCTGCGCTGCGAGCGAAGGCGTAGCTGGGTGGGGGACGATTTCATCCACTCAGGCCATGCCTAGAGGCATTGATGAAGACGCTGACTCGCATCACTTGGCACCGTGCACACCTTGCATCTCCATGCGCAGATACTTCGACCACAAGCGCCGCTCTGATCCTCAATTCCGCAAAGCGCTGAAAAGGGATAGCAAACGGACGGCTCGCGCTGCTCAAAAGGCCGATAAGGAATCCAAAGCCGCGCTAACCGCAAAGATCGAGACTGCTGTCCGTGATGTGCGGAAGCCAGGTGTACTGCCCAGTGGTGTCGAGGAGAGGGAGCAATAGTGAGTCAAGCACTAGGCCGCCGCATTGCCGATTAACTCGGTCTCACACCGCGCCCGTGTTCAGCTTCATGATCTCCGTCGGTGAAGGTGAACAGCTCTTTGCTCGCGGGCCAGCTTCGCACTTCGATGCTGCCGTCGCTTTCTTCAAGGCACTGAAGGTGTATCCTTCACCTTTGGAGCTCGTCATGATCTACCAGAAGGCCGTGCCTGCAGAGGTGTTCGCCTTGATCATGGAAATGATTGGTCTGGATGTGAGTTATTTCCAGATCCAGGACTCGATCTGCACTTGGTGTTTCACTGACTGATCGCTGACGTGTTCCTCCACCTTCTCGGTGCAGGCCAAACTCGGTCCTGAGCCAGGCAGTGCGCCAGTCGATCCACGATTGTCTGAATTGGCGGCAGCAGCGTCGGGTGCACCGATTGCCCAACAAGCTGGCAACCTGGATGAGGTGGACGACGAATCGCCCGCTGCAGCAGGATCTTCCGCACCTGCGGCTGGCGCCACCCCAAGCACCGCCTCGCCATCGTCTGCACCCGTCAGTTCCAACGTATCTGGATCCGGAAATGGAGCGGACAGTGTTGCTGACGCTTCCTCTCAGGATGGAAGAGGTCCACCTAGCACCTACTCGTCCCAAGAAGGAGGCGCTGGAAACAGTAGCGGCGTTGCTAGCGGTTATTCTTCGCAGCCTGAGGGCAGTGCAGCTCCTTCCGTCGCTGGTGGGAACGGACAAAGCAGCGCTTTCTCATCTCAAGAATGGGAAAAGGTGTCGGAAGCTGGTAGCGGTGCTGTTCCATCCACCTCAGGAGCCGGACCTGCCCAGGCTTACAACCTCAAGCCAGAGGACGAAGCTCTCGCTTCCCCACCTCCAGGGACGAGCAACCCTGCTTCAGACGTGACGGCTACTCCTGCGACCGCAGCACCTCAAGCTGATGCTCAAGCGAGAGAGGCTGCTGCAGGGACACACGCATCTCTGGCCGCACAGCGAGCTGCGGGTAGTGACTAGGGTCACCGTGGTAGTCGAGTGCTCAAGGCGTACGGAGGTGGTCGGACTCGTCTACTGGACATGGGAGGGACGGTCCTGCCGGGCGACATGGTATTGGATACATGGCTACATACATGGAGGCGAAGATGTTTGCCCCCACGACATGGGCTACATACATGGAGGCGAAGATGTTTGCCCCCACCAAATTCATGGTTTCTCTCCTTCTCAATCAGGACATGTGAAGATGTCAGATTTCGCGCCGAGATTGATACAGAGTTGTGCGTAGCAACATCAAGGTTCATACGTCTACGCATCGCTTGTCGATCCGTCTACTTGCCGAGAGATGCCTACCGAGAGCTCTCGTCGTGCACCAGCTTCCAGACTGGCGAATACAAGAAATCATCGCGTATGGTACGGAGCGGATAGTATACAAGGTGGATCGGTAAACGCATGGTGTTACAGGTATTAGCGGGGTCGCATTGTGTATGAAGAAGCGTGTGAATTGTTGTGGTGCAGTGCAGGTATGATCCTGTCGTGAGGCGATCGGGGGGCAAGTGGGCCCAAGTGTCGCACAGAAGCATCGATACCAGACCTGCAGCGTGTTCATGCTCACTGGAACAGACGCATGAGGGGTTCGCCTGCCACAAAGTCAGTGATGCAAATGCGCTTGTCTTCTCCGGCGCTAATGATTCTCTGCGCGTCCAGTCTGACGTCAAAGATGCGACCTTCGGTGCCAGAGAGACGCATGATGGGCGTCAGTGTGGGCGTCGAGGCCGTTTGCGTGTCAATCGATGCAAGAGACGACGATTGCGAAGGCGGTACTGGAAGCGGTGTGGTTGAAATGCCGGCATCCACCTCAACTGTCGGACCCGCAAGAGCGTCCGCTGCATCCCACAGCATGACTTGTCGATCGTAGCCAGCTCCAGCAACGAGGTATCTGATGGGGTCAAAAGCCGTAGCTCTGACAAGTTGCGCATGTCCTCGACAAACGGCTCGGCATTGTCCAGTCTTGGCATCCCACACGCGTACGGTCTGATCGTTGGACCCAGTGACGACCGTCATGTTGGCGAAGCTGATGCAGGCCAGGCCCCTCTCGTGCCCTTCGAACACGCGCAGGCACTCGCCAGTGGCCGGATCCCACATTTGCACAGATCCATCACCACTGGCGCTGACGGCAACCGTCCGATCGTCATCGAGCTTGCCAAGACAACCAGCATTCACCGGTCCAACATGCTGCCTATAAACGCGCTTGAGGGCCATATCCTTTCTGCTCGTGATACGGATGGTCGTGTCCTTGGAGGTGCTGATAATCCATTCCTTGTCGAAGCTGACATCTAGTACGCCGGCTCCGTGACCCTCTAGCTTTCCAATCTTGCTCGGCACCCACATCTCATCGCTCCTCGCGTCGACGCCCGGATCCGTGGCCTGCGCTCGAGTGGCACAGAGCCTGAAGTCCCAAATGATGACAGTCGCATCGGACGATCCTGTGATCAGAGTTTCCTCATCGTAGTCGAGACACAGCACGCTGCCCAAGTGTCCTTTCAAGGTGTACAGGCACAACCCTCGTTGACCGTCCCAGACCCGAACGGTGCGATCTCTTGAGCCAGAAACGATAATGCCCCTGGTACCTACCCCCTCAAGATCATTAGCAACACGTTGTTGCTTAGTCCACTTAGTAGAGCTGCCAATGTGCGGAGCATTGCCAACTTGCTCATCTACCTCCATAGAGGCAGGACTCATTTGGGGCTGGCTTTCCTGGGAGGGCACCCGGAGCCGAAAGCTGGTCTCGATTCCATTGTGCGCGTCGAAGTCTGGTTGAACGATGCGCTTCTTCAAGCACGCTCGCGGCCACCACACTGTGAGATCGCTACGCGCACAGTAGATGCTATCAGTGTGACCTACCAGGTACCTGGTCGTCGGCTGCCATTTGGACTCGAACACGCTCGCGCCTGAAGAACCACGTCGATGACGTCCTCTGAAATCTCCTGGACGAGGAAGACGCGTGGGCAAAGTTGGATCAGGAACGGGAGAAGATGTGATTGTGCCAGGGATGAGGAAAGGGTTGTCGCTGGAAGGTGTCGTCGGAGTTGGCCGATCTGGTATTGGCGAAGGTGAGAGACGATCTGAAAGCTCGCCCGCACCGGTGGGCGTCAGATTCCAGCGCTTTGCAAGGGCATATCGTGCGGCGTACAGCGCTTGCCAACTGATCCTCGGTGCGCTGGTTTGGGAACGTGGGAGCGGCAAGCCACTGTGGCCAAAGGTGGCGTACAGCGCCCCGGTGATTGCGCACTCGCTTTCAGCAAAAACGTTTGATCGTTGGTGATTGGCGGATTCGCCAAACCCGCAAGGAGAGAAAGAGGTGGCCTCATAACCGCCAAATAGACCTTCTCGTGGTCCTTTGCCGTTGTTTGGCACCTCTGACCACAATCGATTCCAGATCTCGAGGGCGTTTGGACGCAGCAACCAGCCCTGCAAAGCTCTGTCCAAGTATTGCGCTCGCCACACCCTGGCGTCCATCGCCCTCTCGTTCCAGAGGTGACACACCAAGCGACACCGCACCAGATCGCGAGGTGCAGAGACAAATATCAAAATGTGCAACGCCAGCTCAGGTGGCAGCTCTCCGATAAAGTCTGCAGCAAATGAGAGCGGTCCGCATGAAATGATGCGCCGATTTATGCATAGAAACTGGGGGCACTTCAAGGAGGCATAGCACTCACCTTTAGTTGGAGCGGTCCAGTCCACCTCGCAGCCCTCATCGATCCTCTCTTCCGCGCTCGTGTCCATCTCCTCCTGACTGCTGCTGCTCATGACCGCCTTGCTCGTATCGAGACTTGTGTGCTGCGCCATGGCCCTGAGTTGAGCTCGCACATCTCTAGCGCTCGTCATTCTTGATCTGCGTGTCTTTCTCGGCTCTATCTGAGTAGCAGATATGGAGCGGGATGAAGGAGGTTGTGCGTGGTGAGGGTGTGGTCCGGCCTCACGAAGCTTGCGGATGCGAGGGTCTTGCCAAGCCAAGGCGAAATGAAGCTGAATGCTCCCGTATTGTGTCCTGTGAGCGAGAGCGCTGATCACAATGGACGGTACGCTCGAAGGGAATGGGCGCTGGACAGATGTGCTAAGGCGCGGTCAAGCAAGAGGGGAAGCGGAGTCCAAGCGGTCGTTATAGATCCAAGGGCATGCTTCGTAGTCTGATTGCTTCATATACCGCTAGTCAGCATATATATATCCATGCGACGGCAATCGTGAACACATGGGCTTAGAGCGAGCGCGTGTAGGTCGTTGCGGTGGTTGGTTGTGAGCTCACCATATACGTATACTCACACTGTAGTCACGCCTGTTCGCGCAGCAGCTGAGTCACAACACAACAACAGCGCCGCGCTTGATTTTGATCGATCGATCGATCGCCCAACATCGGCCGCGGCCGCGGACGCACGCGCCGCCGCCGTTTATTGCATGCGTGACGGACGCGGGCTGTGCGCGCAGACGCCGCCCGGCTGAATGCATGCATGCATGATCAACAGCGCTCCTCTCGACCATACCCCTCCCCGCACCCTCGTTTGTGGGTGCCATTCAGTAGGGTCTCCCAGCTGGAGCAAACAATCTTGAATCTTGGCTGCATGATCTAAGATCAATGTGAAACACGCTTCGATTTGCTGGCAGACCGTCGACAGCCAGATCAATCTCAAAAGTCGGGATCAACATGGACGCCAAGCCCAAGCTTGCATTCTCCTTCAAGAAGACCGTTCCCTCCATTGGATCTAACGGTGTCTCGGCATTCTCAGGCAATGGGCTTAACCAAGCTTCAAGCTCGAGCTCTCAGGCATCCTCGAAGTCGCAAGCACCTAAGACGACGCCCATTACCGGGTTCGGCGGAGATGATTCGGGCGGCGAAGATGATGAGGATGTAGCGTCTGCTGCAAGCGGGAGCAGGCAAAGTCAGTCAAGCTCCAAGACCAAACGGAATAAATTCGGCATGGGTGCGGTCCCGCCTTCGAAAGCTTCCGCCGCTAGACAAGCGGAAGCATTGCAGCTTGATGCTAACATCAATGATTACGATGGGGTTTGGGATGCCATGAAGAGTGCAGAGAAGGAAAAGCAAGCATTGATAGACGAGCAAGCCAAAACTCGAGAGGTGCGTGACGTCGGAACGCTTTCTTGGCCATCAAGTGTCTTGCTGACGCCAATGATCCCTCGCGCCACTCTCCCAGTCCAAATACTCCTCCGCCTTTGCAGCTTCTGCGACGAGGAGAAAGATTGACAGAGCGAGAGCAGAGGCGAAGAAGATCGCTAGGGAACGAGACGCGGAAGGCGCTGAATATGGAGATACGGAGGAATTTGTTACCGAAGCTTACAAAAAGCAGATGGAGGAGATTGCAGAGATGGAGAAGCGCGAAGAGGAGGAAGAGAGTGAGTGAAGAGTGGCGCGATGCCGCTCCGACACAAGCGCTTGCTAACACTCGTCCTATAGAACGCAACAGGGCCGCCAAAGCTGGTGGTATGGCCACTTTCCAAAAGGATATGCTAGCATCCAGAGCTTCGGCGCACGATGCGGCCGTTGCTGCTTCTCTCAGGCCTCAAGAAGATGGCAAAGACGCGGCTGCGTCAAGAGGAACACAAGAGACAGCCGAGGAGAATGCAAGTGCGACTTCTCATCGCAAGCTTGCGGAAGAAGCACGGGCGAAGGGCTTGGATGTGAGGCTGAACGATGATGGAGAGCTGGTCGACGAGAGGTCTGTGCTGTCCGCTGGCCTCAATCACGTCTCCAGACGCGCTAAGGGCAGGGACATGGACATTGGTCGGGGAAACAGCAGAGCCGCATATCAAGAAGCTCGTCCTGGTCGAGACGGAGCGCAAGAAGCGAGGGAGATGAGGAATGGACAAAGAGCTCGACACTCGCAAATGCTGGAAGAGCAGATGATGGAATTGCAAGCGAAGAGGGAGAGGGATGAGGAGGATGAGATGAGGGAGAAGAAGAGGAAGCTAATTGGAGACAGATCGAACGACGAGAAACAAATTGGCAGCGCAAAAGAGAGGTACATGCGAAGAAAGGCGGAAAGGGAAGCAGCTGCTGATGGCGGTACCATTGCTGCGCAGACCACCTTGAGTGCCGAGTGATGCGGGCACCGAAAGCACCGAAGGTCTTGTAAACATGCGTCTCAATGTTATCTGCGTGTACTGAGCATACGTAACGCATCGTTTGAGACTCACGGGTCTCTCCAATGCAAAGTCCGGAAGACGAATCGATGCCGGGGACGTCGGGAATTTGCATGCATGTCAGCTTCACATCAAGCCACATGCTGAGAAGAAATTCTTGCTGGGCTTCTACAGCTGCGCGTGAAAAAAAAGGTTAACACCTCATGCAGAGATGAGAGCCCATTCACATCCCTCACTCTTGAAACACTCATAAGTCCATCAATATTGGAGCAATCTACCTCAGACTTTCAGGTCATACAGTTCAAACATTGAAGAATGTGGAAATATGTTTTGTGTACCAAATATCAGTAGAGTGTTGCAAAGCCTCTAGTTCTTTTGACAGCTTTCAATCTACTCTCCATACTGTCAATGGCCTTGTCAACCAAAGATTGTGGCATGTTTGCCCAGAGTTCTTGTGCCTCCTCAAACCGCTCATACTCATTCTTGGGGTGTCTCTCTGAGTTCTTGAGCTGATTCTTGAGCCATGCCCAGCAGTTCTCAATGGGATTGAGGTCTGGAGAGTTGGGAGGGTGGGGAAGAGGGGTGTATCCTAATTGTCTGGCCATTTCCTTTGTCAGTCTTGCTGTGTGAACAGGAGCATTGTCCTCCCCCAATGTAGGAGGGCCTCCTATCATCCCAAGACCTGTGAGGTAGTCTCTGAGCTTGCCTTGAGTGATCTGCTCTCTGTAAATGGTGGCATTCACACCACCCTTCTTTGAGGTACTTTTGCTGGTCTCAAACATGTACAGTGGATGCTGCCCATGCTTGCTGATGCCAGCCCAGACCATGAAAGAGAGTCTTTTGCTGCTGACCTTAGGTCTGACATTTCTTTTAAGCCATGCTTCATTAGGTTTGCTCCAGACTCTTGTGCTCTTTGAAGGCATGTTAGTCGATGTGGTCTCATCTGTAAAGGCTGTCTGACTCCAGTCATGTTTGAGGTACTTTTGGGCATAATCCAACCTCCTTTTCCCATGTGCCTTGTTCAGGAAGGTGGAGTGCCTTGCCACACGCCAATTGAGACCCATTTTACCTTGTCACTTGGAGCACCATGTACTGTGTGAAGTGGACCTCTGATGTGCTGGCCATGTTGGCAATCAACTTTGCATTCACCCCCTTGTGAGTCTTGAAGAAGTAGCCAGACGCCTCAAGGCTTGAGGTGTGTGCTTAGGGGTCCTTCCTCTTTGCTCAATTGCATCCTTGGGTCTCTGGGGTCCTTCCTTTGCCATCCTGGCAGCTGTTACATGACTAATCCCATCTTGGGCCCCAACTTGTCTGCTTGACATTCCCTCATTCATGAGTGCCAAGATTCTATGCTTCTTCCTGGGAGTCAAATGCTTGAATGAACTCCTGTGATTGTTGCCTACATTCTCCTGCAAATTTGACATGATTTGGACTGACATTGACAGAGATATGGCACTTTGATGGTGCAAGTGAGTATACACGTGAGGAGGCATGTATGCAGCTGTTAGCCTTTTTGTTCACACACAGCTGTAGAGCCCATCAAAATTGCAGGAGATCAGGATCAAAGGTGTGAACTCAGGAGATCGACCAATAGCGTGCGTTGTGCGGCATGGCACATGCAATTGGGGCCACACAGGACCAGCTCTCTCATCGTAAAAATGGACCACCACCTGTCTCACAGGTCAAGGAGAGAGTTTTCTAGTCAGCGTCATCAGGCACAACCTTGCTGGGTCAACATAGACTTCAATTGGTATGCGGTGGAAAAAGTTTGGGATGTTATTGACTTTCATAGATCACTATTGATCCTAATCAAACCTTTGTCCCAGTCTTGATCAACACTGTACCCATGACCTTGCTGGCTAATGGCAGGCCAGGCTGTAGTCGTGAGGGCATTTTAGACAGTCAAGATGGATCTTGGGTGAGACTGAGAGCTGCTCATACGAATCCTTATTGGCATCCGGCATGCCAAGCCAAGCCAAAAAGGGTGTTCACGGATCAAGCTGCTAAGACCCCAGATTGCTTAAGACCATGTCAAAATGAGCCTAGGGACCACAATTCTGCTGTACAATTGCCCAAATAGAATGGTTGAATTCTATGTTGCCCCTGTCAAGATGATGATGAGAGGGGTCAGTCAGGTGCCACTCTTTGAGCATATGTGCGTGTGTGCACTATGGTGGCCAGCAAATGCTGGCTACATGCTTCATTGCAAGGCTTCCTGACAGAAGCAAGTCTTGCAAGGCGGAATTAGAATTGTGAAGGAGAGACAGGGCACCTTTTGCTGGCTATCTACATTGCCAGCAGACAATCTTAGGCAAGGAGGTTGTTTGTTGGATTTGATGGCATCTTGGGGTGGCGCTGCTTGCTTCTGGCCCATGTTTGCAGCAACTGTGACACGTGTCAAACAAGAGCTACCAGGTATTGATGCCCTGGTAAGTGTATAATGGTGGTGTTCGGCTGTAGGCATGGATTCTTGAAGCTCACAGGGGCATCTTGGATGCATGATTGCATTGTTGGCAGTGATCTGCATGATGTGCCAGCTTCTAGTCATAAGCCATGAAGCTGCATGTTGGTAGCAGCATTGATTGACATAAAGTCTTGCACCTGTGCTTGGGACCCCTAATGTGCAGCAGCAAGTATGGTACAGCAGGTTCACACAATAGACAGAAATGAACTCATCTGATGAGCAGCAACTTTGTTCAAGAGCGCAGAAGAGCAATAAACACAATGTTCTGGCATCATGGATCGTGCGAGCCATGCAGAGGCTGTTGACCGTGGGGACACCAGGCTGGGCCGTGCCAGATGTGGAAGTCATGACTAGGAAAGGCAGGCGCATCAGCAATTGGCAGGCCGGAATGACAAAGAAGGGCGCCACTTTCAGACTGGAGCAAGCGCTGTCATCTTGAGAGTAGCCAAGGGATCGAGCATCCTGCCAGCCCTATGCAAGTCGAGTATCCGTCTAAGTCAAAGGAGCTGCAAGCTGAATATGAGCATCAAGGGTCACGCAAGCGGGCTGAGACATGTTGGGTGAAGTCAATGCGTATTGTTGAACTTTGCTTTGTGCGAGTGACATGTGGGTGCATGTGGACTGGTAGTAGTGATTCAACGGGGTGGGAAAGGCTTGAGTGAGGAGGCTGGAAGGTCGGAGGCAGGGAGCTGGATGTGACATCTGCTGGCACTCTGGACCATTCGAGCAACAAGGAAAATGCTCAGCGACTGCTGCGACGAGCGCTCGAGACGCGGACCTGCTTGAGGCCATGCTTGTCATTGCCATTGCGCTTCGTACCAACAATCACCTTGTGGTCGTCGGCGCTTGCTTGGATGAGTGAACTGATCTCCATATCAGTCTGATAGTCCATAGCATTGAGCTGCTTTTGAGCTGCAGCATTGAGACAACTAGATCCTTTGAGCTGGGCTCAGTGCATGTTCTCCACGGAGGTAGGCAAGTCGGCACAGAGCTGCTGAAGAGGTTTGTGGAGGAGACCTCCCCAGACAGCCACGTCCTCCTCCGTCATCTCGCGAGAGGCATCGCGCAGGTCCTGGCCAGAGAGTAGACAGTACTCAGCTATGCCAGCGTCGTCGCACATATCTGGAGACTGCTCACCTTGATCGCACGCAGCATCTTTGCGTGCGGCTTCTCGGGCTTTGGCTCCTCAAACGACCCCGTGGTGGTTTTGCGTAGGGTAGAGTCGATGGCACGGGCAGGGAGGCTCTTGACATTGCGAGGCACACCGACCACGTCAGGGATGGGCTGGTATTTGTTTGCAGCATAGCGCCATAAGGCACCAAGAATGCTCTGATAGTTTGACGGCAAGCGATGAGAGGGGGTCCACGGACCGTTGCAAATAGAAGGTGCAGGCGCTTGTGGGCATGTGGTTCAGTCAGCAAGTGAAGCGTCAATAGCTGTGAAGGCTGGAGCACGCAGAGTGCTGACCCGGGCTGCTGCGCAATCAGACTGCAGGAGGCTCAAGTCGTCTGTTGTTGAGATTGGGGCAGGCTGTCAACCTAAAGGGAAACGGCTTCTCAAAACCACAGGGGATCGCTTTGAACTGAGTCTTCCGAAGCTTAGAGAGCAACCAGACGATGAAAACTTGGAATCTCCCTAGTAGTTGCACTTCTCTCAGATCTCACTCCTCTGGTTCCTTATAGACGTTCTGGCAAGAAGTAAACGCTGGCATGTCACTTTCCCGCTTCCCAAACTCGAGCTTTGTCCACGGAGCAATCAAGTGAGCATCGTGGTGCTCTGCGTTTTGAAGCACAAGCTGCCTTATAACTCACCTCACTGTCATGCATGACGTCGAGAACATCACACAGAATGGTGATGAGCTTGGAGGAACAAGCAGCTCTGTATGGTTCTCGGACAATTGTGACCCACAAACACAATCATTGGAGTACCGTTACCAACGGAGACGAAAGCCTCTTCAGCAGCTGTCAGCTCACTAAGCAGCTGTCATCAAGCGCATGCGCTGTGTCCAACTAGAAGCCTCCTCAGAGCTACAGCTCAATCAAATGGACTTACGGGGTACACAAACACACAGACGCAAAGCGCTGTCAACCCTCTTTGTATAGTGACACAGGGCCACCCATTGGCTCTGCCTGTTCTGTGCGCTGTACGTGTGATGCAGGCTCTATCTCTTGGACAAGGTGATTGGTCTCCAGGTCTGTCTGATAGTCCAAACCGTTGAGCTGCACTTGAGCAGCAGCATTGAGACAACTGGATCTCTTGAGCTGGGTTTGGTGCATGTGCTCCACGGTGGTAGGCAAGTTGGCAGGAAGGCCAGGGATGTCCAGGAAGTGCTCATCCAGCAATCCGGTTGAGGTTGCAAAATGCCAGACGGCTGGTCGAGGATTGCGGACGGGCTGCAGACATAGTGTTGTGTCTGTTGAGCCGTTAAAGGGAACCTTGGAAGGCCGTCGTGTCCGCCAAGGTTGAATCGTTAGTGCAGCAGGCAGGCATCTAGCTAAGAACTGGAAAGCACGAGGGGCAAGAGGGGGGAATGAGATTCTGCATCAAAGAGCAGCAAATGCGCTCACAACTCACCTGCTTTGCGTCCACCTGTAGAGCCAAGAATCCATCTTGCACAGCACACCTTACTCAAGCTCAAAACAATGCAAGACCCCTTGTGCGGTCTGCATAGATGCTCTAGCATTGTTGAGCGCCTCACTCTGCCTGCCCTCTTGCATCACAGCCTTCTCGCATAGCTCCAAAAATTCCAGTTGACTCAAGACAGCTTGTGACACTGCAGGCACCCAATCTACAAAACCAGCTTCAAATGCGCAAGGGGGCAGCTGCATTGGTGTCCCCTTGGACTTGGTGGCTGAGCATCAACAAAGCAGCGCGCAGATTGCCATAGTGCTCTATTTGCTCAAGGTTGGAGTCGTTGTCAAATTGTTGGCAAGCTCTTTGGAGCGCAGAGGGATGCGTGAGCCCAAGAAGGGCGTCAATCTAGCCAATAAATGCGCTCACAACTCACCTGCTTTGCGTCCTCCTGTAAAGCCAAGAACCCGTCTCGCACGCAATGCCTTGCTCAACCTCAAAACAATGCAAGACCCCTTGTGCGGTCTGCATAGAGATTCTGACTTTGTTGAGCGCCTCACTCTGCCCGCCCTCTTGTAGCAGAGCAAGATCCTTCTTGCGTAGCCTCAAAAGTTCCAGTCGACTCAAAACAAATTGTGACACCGCAGGCACCCGATCTACAAACCCAGCTTTGAATCTGTCAAGCTTCAAGCGCACGGACGCGCTATCGCTCCAAATGTGCAAGCGGGCGGCTGGATTGGTGATCCCTCGGACTTGGTGGCGGAGCGTTAACAAAGCAGCGCGCAAATTGCCATAGTGCTCTACTCGCTTGAGGTCAGAGTAGTTGTCAAACTGCTGGCAAGCTCTCTGGAGCGCAGAGGGATGCGTGAGCCCAAGAAAGGCATCAATCTAGCCAATATCAGAGCTTACCATGATGCACCAATGGGCTTCGCTTGTAGCCCCTGTCTCGCGCTGGCGGGGGGAGCGACGGCTCATGCGGCTCGTGCGGCTCGTGTGCTGAGGGGTGTCTCGAGGACGCAAAGCGGTTTGGACTTGAAGGCTGCTGAGGCGTGGTAGCTCCTGTCAAGCGTGAAGGCTGGCAAGGATAATGAGCTTTCCTATCGAGGATTGCCCACGCTAATAGGGCTACTTTGAGCGCTGACTGACCGCTTTGAGCTGCCAAAAGGGCAAATCGGTGTCCTTTTGAATTGACATAGAGGCACAGAGCGCACCGATAAGAACGCTTTGGACAAATTACGAGAGGATGATCTGTACAAGCTTTGACCTACCGGCAACAGCTGTTGCAACGTCTCCGGAATAGGGATCGAGAGTCCTACTTTGCTCAACAGATCTTCCAGGAATCGATGATCAATCTGTGTATGTCAAAGGCTTAGCCTTCTTTGATCAAGACTCACTCGCCTCGGCTAAGCTGAGACTGTTCCATAGACTCCAGACTCACCGCTCTGACTCTTATTCAACCATTTTGTGAGAGCGCGCCTTTGGAGGCGTTCATAGAGTGAAAGAAGCCCGCTATTGTTTGCACAGAGGATTATGGAGACCATAGTGGAAGACAGTTTGGACAAATGAGTACGACTTTGACTGGCCTGGCGTCTGAGAGGGAAGTTTACTCACCTCGAGCTCGCGCTGCTACAGGGATCGCGGAAGTAGCGTGATCGAAAGCATCCAGGTAACGAAGAGCAGCAACAGTCAGTGCCTGTGTTGGGGCTCACAGCTAGCAAGGGTACGCCTTGTCTAATAGGTCGATATCGCCTGAATGAAGGGAACGAGGCTGTTCCCCTGCCACACATCGCTACATCGCCCGTCTGACTTTGCGGACTGATCACGTCCTTAGCGCTTCCACTTTGCCGCCTGGTGACGTCTTGAGCAGCTCAGTACTGGCCTGCGGTACTTACAAGAGGCAAGTGTATGGAAGAGTCTCAAGAGGCATAAGAGCAGCCTGAGCACTTGCAATGCAGCCAGGCCCTTTGGCAAAGTACCGAATTGCCAGCTGTCCCATATTGGCTGAGGTTTTTCCGAGCTTTGAGAGTAAGCTGGGCAATGCTTGGTGCAGCAGCTCCTGAGTTCAGCTGTATTTGGAGGATTCAATGCACTCCAGATATGAAACAGTCACAAGTGTTGTGCCTCCAGTCTCACTTGACAGAACGGCAGAACGCTCTGGGGTGCAAGTTGTGCAGAGAAAGGTGTGAGCGCAATGCTTCCAAGGTCTAAAACTACTCACCAACTTGCAGAGCTGAGCTGTTTGCTTGAATGACCTTCAAGATTGTCTGCTTCAGCAGGTCACAAGCCACGTGCATTGAGAATCCTCAAGATGCGACACCTTGGAAGTCAAAATTCTTGAAAGTCTCATGCGCCTAGCTTTAGCACTGGGGCAGCTCTGACGTGGTCTGAGTCTCCTGCGCATCAACGCCTCTCCAGCGCAAGCTCAAGCGCTACGTATAACACAGTGTCAAAGCTCCCTCCTTTTTGGCACACAATGACTGTATGAGGATCACGGGAACATGTTCTTGCTTCCTCCAAGACTCTTTGAGCAAAGCAAGATCTTGAAGGCTTCTCACAGACACATTGCAAAAGCAGGATCAATCCGCCTTTCTGCCAAGTGAGACTGGAGGTCCCACATTTGCCATTGTCTGGAGCCCAGAGCATCTTGACCCTCAAGAATCAGCGGAAGCAAGCATTGTTCTGCCAGCAGCTGTTGCGCATGCTACAACTGATTTGGCCCTTCTATAGGGGCTGTATCACCATGAATGTTGAAACACATGCGCAACGAAGAAGCTGCGCTAGGCACTGGAGATGATAGATCACCCTGGAGGAAATCAAGTAGGTGCAAAGAGCGCGCCACTAGCTTGGTGCTTGGCCCGAGTCCTCCCTGTCCTTCACAGTGTTGCACAAGCTCAGCATCAATCTGAACAATATCATCAGTGGGCATACTGTGTCCAGACTCGGCCACTGGCCATGCAGCCACACCATGACCACTACCGGCAATGTACTTTGATAGGTAAATATAGAACTAAAGGAATCATAAGAAGGGCTTGTTCTGTGCGCTGTATGTGCATTGCAGGTTCTATATTAGAACACAAACGCGCAGAAGCCTTCCTCCAGACTGGAACACAGTGTGGTAGTGCTTTTACGCAGCCATGCCTGCTACCAGAAATGTACTCTGGTAGGTAGACATGCATGATTGAAGGAATTGTGACGACGGCTTGTACTGTGTGCTGTATGTGCAATGCAATTTCTATCTTAGAGTATAAGGGTTCAAAGCCAAACAACTTGTTAAGCAGAGCCAAAGAAGAATCAGGCATCGAGTCAACGACCATGAATGTTGTGGGGGTGCATCACCTTTTGAAGCAGGTGAGCTTGCGGCGGTACGTGAAGTGGTAGTGGTCCTCATCCAGAGATCAACAAAGGGACTGTGAGGGGCTGAGCTGGCTGCTGTCTTGCGCACACATTCATCCTTGGACTCATCTTTCACAACCACAACCTCTTCACCAGCCTAAGCCGAACGGCTTGCTCAGCAGAGCCAAAGAAGAATCGGGCATCGAGTCGACAAACATGAATGTTGTGGGGTTGTATCACCTTTTGAAGCAGGTGCGCTTGCGGCGGTACATGAAGTGGTAGTCTGTGTGCCATACGTGCGATGCAATTTCTATCTTAGAGTATAAGGGTTCAAAGCCGAACAACTTGCTAAGCAGAGCCAAAGAAGAATCAGGCATCAAGTCGACAACCATGAATGTTGTGGGGTTGCATCACCTGTTGAAGCAGGTGCGCTTGCGGCGGTAGGTGAAGTGGTGCTGGTCTTCATCCAGAGATTGACAAAGGGACTGGGAGGGGCCGGGCTGATTGCTTTTCTTGCGCGCACATTCATCTCCTGACTCATATTCCACAACATCCTCCTCTTCGCTAGCTTCGTCGACCTGATACTCGAAGATGGTGTCGAGTGGAGCAAAGCGCATGCAGGGATACTTGTGAAGATTGATTGCCATTGCCTTGTCTCCTGCTGCCTCAGCCCCAAGCTATCCCTCCTCCAAGTCCAAGTCAAAGTCAAGGAGAACGCTTTGTTTCAGCTTGGAGCAAAATTTGATAAGAAGACCGTTAGAAGCTTTCATCCAAACTGAAGCACGACGTGGCAAGGCTTTGATCTTGCGATGGGCAAGTAGAACAATGACATGCTGCAATGGTCAGAGGCAAAGTTGGTGCGTGAAAATGCGGTGGCAAGAGCTCGACAGAGTGGCTCACCCTCATATACACCCCCACATGTTCGCTTGCCAATCCATTCAGCGGTTTCGCTTAGCCTTGCCCTGCGCAGCTGGTTACGGCACAGTGACTGGGTCGCGTGGCCAAGGCCTCACACCGACATTGGCATTCTTCTGTCTGCACAATACCGCGCCAACGTGAATGTCTTTGCGCACACAAACCAATTGTGCAGTTGCTCTGTGCATCAATTATTTGGGAAAGTACATAATCAACGTGTTCGCGTCCCAGAGAAGCCACAGCTGTGGAGGTGTATGAGCCTGCACAGTGAGAGCATGTGCTACACTGTGTGCTGATGTAAAGAAGCGATGCCGTCCTGTACCCAAATCCATGCCTTAGGCTCTGCATGCACCACCCCCTGACTCACAGACATCCACTACTGTGCGTCAAGCACCACTCTGCCTCTCAGACATTCTACAATGTCTCTCACACATCCAAGCATGTCTCTCACACATTGTTGATGCAGTCAGAATGTCTCTCAGACATTCATGTGCACCTCATGCAAAAGAATGTCTCTCAGACATTCCTCTCTGTCTCAGAGACATTTCTCTCTGCTTCTCACATATTCTGTTACACAACACGCTGTCTCTCAGACAGACCTGTCAGGTATATAGAGAGGCCCCCCAAGGCCTCTCCCCACTTTGCAACACAACCTTTCCTCACCCAATCTTCCTGCCCTCTTCCTTGACTAACCTCCATGTCTGACCACCACCCAACACTGGCCTGATCACCCAGCTGTCTTCCCCTCACTTCCTCTTTCTCTACAGTCCACCACCATCAAGTTCTGCTGCCTAACAACAGCTAGCCTTCTGCTCAATAGCATAAGGACCTTACTTGCGCCAGTATATGCCTTGATCCAGAAGACATGTTGTTACAGCTGAGGCAGCAAGCATCTTTGCTAGCTGCAGCAAGCTTGATTGGGGAGCAGAGAGAATGTGTGCAAGCTCCTTGCAACGACTTGTCGTCTACAGGAGTACGGTGATGGTGGGTTGAGGCAAATAAGTACCCACACAGACCAGAGCTTGGCAACTAATAAGTCCCGTCTAGGACCCTTTCAGCTTGACAATTAAGAGGTTAGTTTAGCATCAAGTTCAGTGTGGGTGATAGAGTCCTAACAGTAAGCCAAAGTGGCTAGGCAGACTAGCCGGCTGGCCAGGTGTGGGGAGTCACTTTGCAGAGTAAGCTTGGCAGGAGTCTGAAGCTTGGTCATGAGATGCTGTTTGGGGGGTCATTGTTTGAAAGTGGGACGATCATGGCTGTCAGTCTTGAGAACACAGCATGAGCGAGATACAAGCCAAAGTTTGGGCTAGCAGTCACCACAATGTCACATGAGCTTGGACCTCAGTGCCTCAAACACATGAATTAGGTGTAAAACTGTGCCCGTGCCTGAAGATGGACACAGACTTGCAAAGGGCTCATTTTTTGGGTATCTTTGGTGGATGGCGTGATTCAACCCTCTGGCTTGGAGCAGAAGGAAGGAAGGTGAACGAGCTGCATAGTCAAGTAATCATCCTGACGCTAGATGCTGGCAGAAGGTACTTGTGAATCATACAAAAGGGCAGATAGCAACCACAGGTCTGATTGCCAAGGATGTGCCTCCTTTCCACATCTTGGTGTGTCTTGAAGTTGGTAAGACGATGTGCAACAGAGTAGAAGCTGGGAAACAGGTCTGGCTTTGACCATCAACTGAGCTGAGGTGCTGGACTGACCAACAGCAGCTCATTTGGACATTTCAGCGCTGCAATGTAAGAGGCACATTGGGGATATGTACAGCAGAGATGGGCACGTCTATGTTCGACAAAGTTGCTTGCATCACAAGTGTCCTGTGCGGGCAAAATTTCACGGGTCAATTACAGAACAAAAATACCCATAAGGTGCAATGTAGTGGAAGGAGACAGTGAGTGGCACGAGCAGCATACACATGAACTGCAAAAGCTCCAGAAGTGTTGCTGCACAGCTGACAGTACAGGCCACATTTTTGCAGCATCACACAAGGCTTACATGGAAAGGCCAGGTGTAGCCAAAGGCACTTATGGCCTGGTTCAAGCACTTGAATTAGTAGAGTGATCACACAAGATTGTGACGGCTGAGGGCAATTCTCAGTCTGTTCCCTTCCTGAGAGCAGCTTCAACACCTTGGAGCTGTGAACGCGGCTGGTTGGCGATGATATCTGCTTTGAAATTGGGCCAGCTGCACCGCGAAGCACGTGCTTCGCCATTTCCCTTCAGCCCTTGACGCGCGTGATGGCGCTCCACTCATGACTTGTGCCTCAACATGCATGCTGAGGCAGCGCTAAGTGCAGAGCCTCTTCTTCGTCTTCCACCGTCGCGATTCACGACTGCACTCACCGCTCTACCAGGCCCATCATTCCGCTCGACATTCTTGGTCGCCGCACTAAGTCTCAGCTCACTCTTGCCAGTGATACCAGCTACCCAAAATCTTTACATCTTCTCAACGACGCACAGGCACGCTTATCGCAACACACGTCCAGAACAAGCATCACAGCGACCTCCCGACTCTCTTCAAGACCACAAATTCCAGGCTTTCCACCTAGATCGCACGCTCAGCATCATGGATGCCGAATCAATTCTCTCGCATGTCGCTTTCACAACGTCGGGATCCATCGTAGACTGCATAGATAGTGAGCAATTGGACGAGCAGAGTGGTCGTCATGTGAAGCTTGAGCACTCATTAGTGCTTTGGTGGCCGGATATCCTCATCGCGATCAGAAAAAGTGCTCATCATTCTCAGAGATGGACGCAAGCTGATTGGCGTATTCAGATCTTTTGATCAATTTGGTGAGGGTTGGAGTGCTATTCTCACAGCCTTTAAGCTTCGCATGGCCCTGGGCTTATCACTACAATCACTTCTCTGCCCGACATCAGCGAATTTGGTGCTGCAGGATGCTGTGGAGAGGGTTTCGGTGGGCAACAGATACGGGGACATTCCACGAGGCTTGTTCCTGGTCAGGGGAGAGAATGTGGTGATGCTAGGAGAGATCGTGAGTGATGCGTGGTGATGGATATGGCGCAGGAAAGCGCTGGTACCCGCACAGCAACGCTCTCGTCTCTGGCCGATTATTCTGACTGTGCACCCGCGGTTCGCAGGATCTGGACGCGGAAGACATTCCTAATCCAGCAGCGGTGCCTCTACCTCCTTCGGCCTTGCCGCAATTGTTGGAAGCTCACAAGGCGGAAGCTGCAGCAAGGAAAGTGGTGGACAACAAAAAGTCAGAAGTGCTGAGGAGGGAACGCGGTTTTTGTGCGGAAGGTGCAGAGGGGGATGGGTATTGAGCGCGAATGCATACATTCACTCGAGCAAGCTGGCCTCGCCTTCAGCTGGGATTGTGAGCCGGTGGTTTCTGTGCTAGGAAGGGGCGGTAAGCTTGATGCGGCAGCTGCATCCGGTGAGTGAGTCGAGTTTGATGCCCGGATCGCTTGGTCTTAAGTCGGGGGAATTCGTTCCAACGAGAAGCTATACATTCACAAATGGGGGATGGTTAGCCGTTCTGGGGCAGAACACTGCCCGCCACAATAGATGCCATTAGTATTTCGCAGGCTGCGAAATGCCTATAAGCCCGGCCCGAATGGCTCAAAACGTTGGCGCAAGGCCGTTCGCTCAGCTCAGCGCCAACGAGGAGAGACACGGCAAGCAATTTGGTTCTCGGCCACTGCCATGTAGGTCAGTCGAGAAGGCCTTGCTGCGCTTGATCGGTGACTCTAGCGTCTTTATCGGGTGCCACTCTGACTGCCTGGACTCGTGAAACCGTCTGTTGTGATCTAGCTGATCGACAAGGCGGGCATTGCGAGCTGCACGTGACTTAGCACGATTCTTGATTGATGGGTGAATCGTTGGTTTTTGGGGTTATTCCGCAACCCGAATCACCGGTCACAGTCGTAAATGCAGTCAAATGATCGAGCTAAATGCGTGGGATGCAAATGCGAATCAGAATGTGAATCCCGAATCATTGAATGCTGTGGGTGTCATCCTCGAAGCACCCGCGTCTCGAGTGTCAGCCGATTCCGAGGTCAGCACGCGTCCCAACTGACGCGACACATCACGCGCGCCAAGCAACACCTGCCACGCGCTTGCTTCTCAACTTCCAACATCCTCGCACAAGCTAGCACACACGCAGTGCGGACCACGACCCAGCATCTCGAAGCAGTGAGCTGCATCGCAACCAAACCACTCTGCATGGCGATCCAACGGTCACACTGAATCGGGCCTCTGTCGTCCGCTGCGTGACTCTTGAAGAGCAAGGAGTGGGCGAGCTAGGTTGACTAACATTCCACCATCACATCACACACGCTGACACGACATGCACGCACTTCCCGTAGTTGCTGAGATGTAAGACAGTACAGCATGCATCGCAGCGGGTGCTGCGCCACCTCCAACGGATTCGGTGCATGCAGTGCAGTATGAACAGGGGCGTCCTGTCAGTATTCGTGCCAAAGGGACGGATGACTCGTTGACTTGCCGCTTCGAATCACAGTCAGGCTGCTAGCGCGCGGATAGATCCTGTACTTTCTCTAACGACGCCGCGGGCGTCAGAGCGCATCGACTGGGCCAACACCTTCCGGCTATATGACCTTGGATGGACATGCAATACGATGATCACCTTCTTCCCAAGGTTGTTGCTGACCGCCAGCCTCCGCTTCATCTTCTTACCTTCTCCTCAACCTCCTCCCTTTTCCTTTCACTTTTCTTCGTAGTCCGGCGGCTCGACGCTGCTGGTGGCGCTTTATTGCCTGCTGCCCGATTGCACCTCATTCGGCACTAAGGTTGCCTCTGGCAGGCCGACCTTCTTCCTTTACATTCTATTTGATCAACACCTTTTCCTCTCAAACACCATCACCATGGAGCACGCTTCAGCAATCACGGGCGCCGCGCTGAGCCGCACGCCAGCCCTGAAGCCGCTGGTGCTGGCAAAGACGTCAGCCTCGAGCATCGCATCCACAGGAGCGCCGAGGCAGAGTAGAGGTCCACTGGGGAGTTATACCCCGCGAACAGTGTCTTGCAGCGCAGACAGGCCTTTGATCATCCAGCCGAGCCGACCATCTCCATGTGCTCGACAACAAGCTCACCGAAAATCGTCAGGCAACGCCAACCACCGACGTGTAGTATCACGAAGTCGGTGCGTCACTGAGGATAAAAAGCCAAGGCGAATCTATTCCGGTGAGCATCACGCCCGAGCGAATCTGCGATCAGGTCAAGCGGAAGTCATGAGATTCGACCTTCGCCTCGACGAACACGCTTCATCGCCCGACGTCGCTACGCCGCCCATGCCCACACGCCGTCAGCCTCGCACGAATGCGCAACGCCAGAAAGAGGGAATGCACATGGCCCGGCGCATTCGCTCAGAAGCCTTTGCCTTTCCCGTACCTCCAAGTGGTGGCCTCCAAGGGCTAGGTCTCGGTCTGGGGGTTGCGGATGCCCCATCGCGCGCGACGCCAGAAGTCGAAGCCGCTTTCCGACGCGCTGCGACTAATGGGAGGTTTCCAAGAGGTCACGAGTGGGTGGAGGACGCGACTACCTACATTAACAGACACAGTCCGGTTTTGTGCGAAGGGACGGATGAAGGACTGGTGGCAAATCGCAAGGATCGAGGGTCGGACACGGATGAGCTCACAGGATCGCAAGGCTGGTCGCCGTATTCCAGTGTCGCTCCATCGCCCGCCCTTGGAATGACAGCAAGCACTGCTCCTTTGATCTTCCACAGGCAGGAGCCGGACAAGCTACGAGCGCCAATGGCTCGTCGCACTGTATCTCAACCTGGCACAGCAAAAGAAGAGAAGATGGCGTACTCCCCAGAGCCCGACGAGTATCCCTTTCCCGAAATGCCGGGTGGCCACAAGCGCCTGTCGATGACCTTCTCGCCTTTGCAACTCCCCAAGTGGGGCAGTGTGGAGCACCACGCACCCTCATTGGCAGAGCAGATGGCCTTCGCGTGTGGGTTGGGCAGCGACCTAGAATGGGACACCCAGACGAGTGCTGCCAACGACCACCAAGATTCGTTTGCGTACACCTCAGCTTCCGCTTACGTCACCGTCCCAGAGCTGCAAGAAGAGCAGACCGCGGAACTGTACAGGAGCTGGACGTCGCACATCGACGCTGGAGCCGCGCTTGCTGACGAAGCGACTTTCTGGACTGGCGCCGGTGCCGATCTAACTCGAAGCAACACGACAGCAAGCACTGCTTACGTGCTTGCCGACAGCCCCATCCTCCAGGGCAAGCTTGCGCTCTCGCAAAATTCACCTGGAGGGAGCGTCTCTTCGGAGCGGTCAGATTCTGCATTCTCGCAACCTTCCGTTGCGTCTTCCGTGACGTCCATATCTTCCGATCATTTCCACGAAAGCTCCTTGTCGAAGAGCATCAGCATCGATCAATTGTTCGAACGGAGTCTGCTGGCTACTCCGCTAAAGGTCACCGACAGTCCTCAAGTTGCCGTCACGCGCGAGGGATCACCACACCAACTAGCGGATGAATTCAGCTATCTTGCCGACGCCGCGCTTGCAGCTCTTTCACCCGTTCCTTGCCAGGTGTTCAGTCCTGCTTTGACTGACGACGAGCTGGGCCTCATTGGCACGCCAGCTCCGATGCAAAGTCTGCCTTCGCCCATGCCCGCAACTCAACAAATCGAGCCGGCTCGCTTAGCTCTGGCCTCGACTGTGTCATGCCCAGCTGTTCCAGCATCATACCGTCCAGAGCTTGTGCAAGAAGATCAGCGCTTGTTGCGCTCCACGAGCGAAAGACCCAGCAGTATGTTCGAGTCCCAGCCAGCGGCATCGTCGCGCCCGATGAGTGTTCTCGAGCGTCCACGGCCAGGCACGCGAGGCTCCATGCTGTTTGGAGGCGCGTATCAGGACGTCGAACGGGCGCAGGCTCGTGGCAGCGCTCAAACTCAGAGGAGAGACTCTGGAACTCTGAGTTCGGAGCAGCGTCGACCAAGCGTTCCTGCTCGTCCCTGCCCGCCGGTCCCAAAGCGTAGGAGCTCTTTGGACATGCGAAATTTGGTCGGTGAACACAACGATGCGGCCCAATGCGGAATTGCGAGTTGCACACCAGTCCAGTCTGGACCTCGTGCAATGAGCCGCAATGGGTCTCAAGCTTTTTGGGAGGAGACGAAACACGCTCTCGGTGAAAAAGTGGCCAGCAAGCCGACGAGCGCTGCCTTGCCCGACTTGGAAGCTAGGAGGCTCTCTGTGAGCATGGCAGGTATACCCATCTCGATGATGACCTCTGCTCAGTCGGCACCTCAGATCGCTCGCGTGCCACCAAGCACGTCACCAGCTACTGGAGCACGGAAAGAGCTGCTCGCACAACTTCAAGCTCAGGCAGCCACCATGACGCGATCCAAGTCCGAGCTGCCAATCTCTTCTGCGCAGCACTCGGTCCGCCGCAAGCCCGCTGGAATCCTGACCGCGTCAGAGATGCAAGAAATTCGCCGAGCGTGCAAGCAAAAGCAAGACTTTTTGCGTGCTGCTGCTACTGCTGGGGTGAAGGGACCCTCCGACATCCGCCATTCCGTGCATTTCGACGAGAGCGTTCGACTCCAGCACCAGTACGCGAGCGGGCAGCGCTCAACGCCAAGAATTGTGGTCAGTCCCGCCCAATCTCTGCCAGTCCCTTGCACCAGCAAATCGACGTTGCGACCAAAGTCTGCCCAATCCTCTCGTAGCGTGGGAGGTATGTCCAGCTCGCTGTCGCTGCCGACTCTTTTCGTAGCCCGTACACCCAGCCAACGTAGACGTGGGCACACGGGTGTACCTGCAACTGAACCGGGCTCCCTCGCTTTGGCAAAGCTTGGCATCAGCTCGGGCGCCCCGACCAGAACCTCGATGGTCTCCGTCGGTGGCAATGGACGTGGCTCTTCGAATTCGGGCAAATCAGATGTGAAAACTCCCGAAGGTGTGATTCTGGTCGTTGAGAATGTCATTCAAGAAGAGTCGAGAGTTCTCGTGGTCATGTAGATCCTGCTGCGGGTCCTTCTCTTCCTTTTAGTACCGCGTAATATCATGTGTCTTTCCATCCTTGGCCGCAAATTGACCAACCTTTGACCTGATCTATCGCTTACTTTCAGCCCACGTCTAGGTCACACTGGATATCATGGGTCGAGTGCGATGCCAGTGAGTCCGGCAAACCGTATGTATTTCGGTTGCATTCACGTTCAGCTCAGCGCTCTAAGTCTGCAGCAAAGGCAGCATACGAAGATCGTTCAGCATCGAGTTTGAATGGAAAGGGCCTGACGTGCAAGCAGAAAGTTCTCCTTGGCCAGAAAACGGGACTTACTGATGTTATCTCCAAATTTGGCGTAGAGCTTGACCTTCAATTCTCTCATACCCTCCTCACAAGACGCCTTTTCTTTTGCTAGCTTCTCGACCTCGGCTGTCAGCCTTTCCGACTCGACGTTGGCCATTTCAACGGCTTCGCTTGGCTTGAGGTGCATGTATGCGTCACCAACTTTGAACCTGTAGCACAAGATGAGCCCGGAACGTGATCGGGCGCGTGAGTTGGATCTCGTCTTCAGTCGGACTGCGTGTGCGGCAAAGGATTCAGTCTGCGCATCTGCGACTCACATAACTTTGCCAACCTCTGAAGCTCCACCTGTCGCCTTTTCATCTTTCGCGTCCTCTTCCAATCCATCATCGCCCTCCTCCAGGTCGTCTTCGTCCTCATCCAACTCCAGCAACTCCAGCTCTGCTACAGCATCGCTCAGAGCCTCCTTCTCGTCCCGCAGCTTTTCCAGCCTTTGTTCGAGATCTGCGCTCTTATTGTTCAATCTCGAAAACTTGTTGATGGAGTCCTGATCTCCCTTGGACACTTCGACGTCATTTGATGTCTTGTCATCTAGCTGCATGGCGGACGAGCAGTTGTGGAAAGGACAGGCAGACCTTTGTCAGGCGCGCTCGAGGTACCTGGGAGGAGAAGTGCATCGACTCACCATTCGCATGCTGGGCAACCTTGAGCAGGTTTTGGGCACTGCCTGCAATGTCCTGGCTCCGCGACGAAAAGTATGAACGGGGTGGGTGTGAGCAGATGTGCGAGAGCCAGATGGAAGTCATGAGTGTATACCCTGCCTCGGTCTCGACAGTCACTGCTCGAATCAAAGTCGCACGTCCCAGTCGCCTGTTCCGTCTGTGCCGCGCGGTGTGTCTGCGGTGAGACCGAAAAGCGCGCGCTGCATGCTGCAGGCAAACGTGACTTGCACCTCCACTCGAAATTGAGCAATTTTGAATTTCGAGATCAAATTGAATCTGAATCTTGAATCAGGAAACCGCTCACGAGTCACGAGCGACATCACAACTCGTGACTCATCATGCTCTTCTCGCTCTTACTGTCTTCCCCTCACCCTCGCACTACAAGGCGATAAATGACGCTGTGGTACCAGCAAGAATCTTTCAGTCGCCATGAGGCTCACGTGTCGCTCAAAAGCGGAAGGACTAAGACTTGCCTCACCTCCACGCTAAGCCCCGACCGCATCCCATCACCATTATGGCAGAGCAAAAGCAAGTCGGATCGAGCCAGCATTTGACCTCGAGATCGCCACTGTATGCGGTAGCGTGAGTCAAAGTCAATCGTCCCACTGTCGATTCCAAAGTCCACCGAATCGCCGGCTGATCAACGAACCCTTTGCACAGGGATTTCTGCCTCATCCCGATGGGGACGCCGGGCACCTCCGTAGGCCCTTATATCGCAGAGTGTCAAAGGGTGCTGGAGAAGCTCGTGAAGCGGGGCGATCTCAGGACGTATGAGGTGCGCAGATGCAAGGCAGGGTGCCGCATGTCGGTAAGGTCTCGATTGACTTGACGGCAAGACCGCTGATCCTCTTCTTCTTCTTCTTCTCCGTCCACCCCTCCAGATGCAGTAAGTCGGCCGACGCAGCCCGTTGCCGAAGCGTACACTCACTCAAGTCGAGGTCATATTATTCCCCTCAGCGGCTACGGCACCAATTTGGAAGGCACATTCGCACAGGTCTCGGCGGCGATTGAGCAGTGCCATGAGGCAGTGCACGCGAAGGGAGTGCGTACAGGATCCCGAGTAGCGTTGAATGCCAGGTCGAAGCGGTGTCGTCTTGCTCACCCGCTGCATGCCTTCTCACAGGCACCACGCATTGCAACGGATATCCGGATAGGCACACGCACCGACAAACCAGCACCAACGCAAGGGACCCCAGAGCAGCTTACGTCTGACGAACAGGAAAAGAAGGAGGACTGGACTGCAGGTCTTGGAGAGAACGAGCGAAAGAGGGAGAGTGTCAGGAGGATATTGGCAGGCGATGCATAAAGGAGATCCCGGACACGTCGAGGAGCTGCGTACAGCGAGCTATCATTCTGCTGCGTCGGAATGTGGTGCAGGTCCGCTTCGAAGAGTGTATGCCGTGTGTAAAAACCGTCCCACACCTGGTGCGAAGCTGCGAAGATCGCGTTGAAGTGGATTGTAGGCATGCTCGAGTCATCACTCTCGACACATTTGTGTAGACTGTGAATGTCCAGAGCACTCATCGATATGAATGCGCTACTGTTGCATTGAATCGAATGCAGTCTTGAGTGTTTCATCTCTTGATGATATCTTCGCAGGTAGCTGAAACCAGTCAAAGTTAGGTGGAAGCGGCACGGCCCCTCAAGGAGCCCACAAAGGTGGCTCACGTGACCGACACCTCCCACAAATTTGTTAGGCTGGCCTGTGGAGGCACCGCAGGTCAGCTAGGAGCGAGGTACCCGTACATGTCACGGGCGCCTTCCCACGCAATACCACATCCATCAAGAAGGGTGCGTTCTTGCCACGCACACACACAAGTCCACTCTGCGCACACCACCTCGACTCAAGAGATACATGTTAGCGAAAGACGATGTACTCTATTGAAGTGCAATACTAGGTCCTCAATATCACATCACTTCTCCACCGCCTGTGGCCAGACTCTGTTACCTCCGTCGAAGGACGGAGCTACATGCCGCGGTGGCAAGATGGCGAGCGATGAAGAGGACGACCTCTGGCTGGTGGAGCCTGTGAGGCTTTTCACCCAGACGATCAAGCTCGGGCTCGATACTTCTGTGGACAAGCTTAGCAAGGACAGGCTCAATCGTCCTTCTACGTTTTGCCCGGCACCCTACGAGGATATGCGGCAGACTTTAGTGCAGTGGTTTCCTGATGCTGGTCTTCGCAGAAGCAGCGCCATCGAAGACGCAGAAGAGCAACGGAGGCTCGCAGACCAGGAGGCATCCATCTCTGCAAAAGAAGAAGATGCAGTACCCGGTCAACAGGATGGCACCCACCCTGAATCTCAGACCACGCCAAGGAAACGCAGAAGGGTCAAGACGGAGACAAACCCTGAAGCATACACATTGGATGCAGATTTGATTCTACTTGAAGACGCCTTGAGCGTGGAGCATCTCGGATCTCTTCCGGACAGCGTTTATGGAATCCATCCCGTCAATGCCTTCGCGGTCGTTGTTCACGCTCCTCGAGCTGCTGCTCATCGCCTGCACGGCGAGCTGAAGTCGCGTGATGTAGTCTCCCCTAACAGGCACATGAGTGACAGTCAGGCGATCCATCTGGACGACGACTCAGACGATAGCTGCTTGTTGATTGGCCATCTGGTGCGTTGTGCCCGGTGGTGCAGGTTTGTCTCAGCCACACGCTCATTTGAGCGCTTTAACATCCTTCCAATCGACCACAGATACCAAGCGCTCTGAAAGATCCTGCAGCAGCGTTGCGTCAGCTTCCTCTTCCAGCATTTAGAGGGGATCGTGTGAGCTTGGAGCGAGCTGCGCCTTGTTTTGAACGTCTGTCGCTGAGGCAAAACGCTGCTTGCGGCCGCTGCATACAAGCCATCCTTTACCTTCAGCAAGTGCCAGGTCACACTCAGGGCTCCTTTTCTCGACGCAGACGACGTGGTCGGACCTTCTAGTCACAGCCCATGGGGTAGAGCTCAAAGAGGGCCAAGTGGCTCCCCTCTGAGCTCTTACGACCCTCTCACTAAGCATCATTTCGATCAGCATCTGTACAATTTGCCGGGTACTGATCGAGAGAAATCGAACTGGAAGAGGAGGGGCATACGCGCGGGCCCATCCCTTGCTAGCTGTTCGACTTCCGATGTATCGCAAGTGGTAGATCCGCGCAGTCGAGCGACGCCCAAAAGGCTCTTTGGCGAAGTGAGTCCAAAACTCGAAATTGCTCGCTGCAGGTCTGAGTAGCTCAATGTCATCATCGACTTCTCAGTTGAGATTTGATGTGGTCGCAACAAATGAGGCGTTCGAGTATGGCCGGAAGCGGGATCATGATCACTACGTCTTGGGCGCCGCGAACTGGCACAGAAAAGCTCCAGCTGAGGAGATGAAGTTGTTCTTTGGAGCGCTTCTACAAGTGAGCTAAGATCCAAGACTAATAATTAGCAAGCTCGACTACACAGCTAATTATGTGACGCCAGCATCCCAGTGGGAATGTTGAGCTTGATGACCAGGAAGCGGATGTTTGGTCTCGAGGCACCAGTTACTATGCACCTGCGCCTTGCCAGCCACTGCCTTTGCACAGCTTTGCTAAGCCACAGCGCGGTGAATCAAAGAAGGCCAAGAAAAAAAATCTCAAAGCTTTGCTAGAGTGCTACGCTCATCGCGACCGGCACTCTAGGCCCAATCAACCGGGGACTGGCTTGCTCGAGGACACTGCATGTTCCGAGGTTGAGGCTATCCACGCAGCGAAGGAGGAAATGCAACCAGCTCGTGACATGGGACAGCCTCACTTGCCTCTTAATAACTGTATGTGTGCTATCTTATTCGTGCGCCTGATGGCCTACTGAGGTTCCAACTCCACCAAACAGCCCTTGAATCGCTACTCGAGGCATGTCGCCCACCGACAGACAGCCCTGAACTATTCCCACCGTCATCACTGATTGTCACGCCTTTGAAGCGTTACCAGGCTCGCGCTGTGGCATGGATGGCAAGTCGCGAGGAGCCTGAAGGCGTCTCTCATGGACTTCTATACCCTGAATGGATCGCTTTACGCTTCAAACATTTAGCCGAGCCCTTCCTCTCTGTAGAAAAAACATGGGAGCCTGTACCAGCAATTCGCGAGTCGCGAAGTCAGAGCCCTGAGACACGAGCCTCTTCTCCGCTTTCACCACCCCCATCACCGTCTGACGCAGGCCAACGATTGCTCGAAACGACGACTGGGGCGCGATCTTTCTATCTGGATCTTCTCACGGGCACGGTCAGCTTGAAAGCCTTCCGTGGCGATGGAGGCTTTCAACCCGGAGGAGGACTGATGGACGGCCTGGGATTAGGCAAGAGCCTTGAAATTCTAAGCCTTATTGCGGCTCGTCCTCGCGATTTGAAAGCTGCAGACACCAGTCGCTCGGCGCTTATGGTCGCGCAACTACCGGAATCGCAGAGACCATTCATCTCTAAGGCTACACTCATAGTGGCGCCCGCCGCACTGATAAGCCAATGGACTATGGAATGCGAGCAGCATGCGCCATCTTTGAGTATCTTCCGCTGGGATCAAGCTACGGTTGACTGGTCCATCAAATCCACGATGGACGACATTCGCGCAGGAGCGCGGCATTGGCTGGACGAATTCGATCCGGATATCGTGCTGTGCAGCTACGAGTTACTTCGCGACGAGCTCAGGAGAAGCAAGAAGAAGACTTACGCAAATAGTCCGCATACACCACTCCTGGAAATTTGGTGGCATCGAGTCTGTCTGGACGAAGCTCAACTAGGTTCGTATACGGCATGCAAGCTTCTGCGAGGCTCGAGATCTCATGTGTGGTGTTTTTCCTCACCCGATCCCTCATCTGTCACCATAGTTGCTAACTCGTCGGGCGCGGCTGCAGAGGGGGTCGCGTGTCTATGGAGAACAAATGGCTGGGTGAGCTACGTCTACGTGCTCGCAAATTCAATTTGTTGCTCAAGGATGTGTGCGCACTCTTTCGGGCAGGTGGTTACCAGCACGCCAGCATCTAGCTCTATCACAGAGCTCGCTGGCATTGTGTCATTTTTGGATCAGTGAGTGAAGAGAACGCGATCGAAGCCCTTCCAAGCTTCTGACATTACGCTGCATCTCAGCGACCCACTCGCAAACCCTACTGCATTCGCAAATCTGATCTCGAATGGATTTGCTGCTGGTGACTCTGAGCACATTAGACGTGCTCGTGGTTTCTTCTCTCAGATCTTCTGGAGAAATACTCGAGAGCATGTCGCCGATGAGCTTGAGCTTCCCTCTTCCTCTGACGTCGAAATGCGGGTGAGTTTCCACGCTAGCGACTCTACGACATTTGCGCTTACGGACTCAATCATTCCGATCTGAAGGTATCGATGAAAGGTGAGCATTGCCTCTAACAATTCACCATTGAGGGTGCGCGATGCTTTTTCGCTAACAGCAGTCGCCTTCAGATTTCGAGCTCACGATCTTTCAGCGCGAGATGCGCATTGCGCGCAATTTAGCGGAGAAAGTACTGACGTACGGAAATTCTTCGCAGCGAAAGCGTCTGCACAGCCTTATCGTGGCGCTGCGGCAGCTCATATCACATCCTCAGATTGCGACGGGCCTCGGCTATGACGCAGGCAACAAGAGAATGAGCTTCAAAAATCTGACCATGGGACTCTTGTCAAGGCTGCACAAAGGAATCACGCTCAAGCACATGGAAGTGGTCAAGGTGAGGAGCAGGTCAGCCCGCAACTCATTGTTGCGTTTCGATATTTACTTGCAGAGCTGCTGTCTAGCTTGTGATCACGATCGCTGCTGGTCATCGCTTCTTCGAAGAGGAGCCTGAGCCCCAGGAATGGCGTGGCGGTGTACCCGTGTGGGCAGATGATGTGTTGACAGAGGCTCTGCGAAGGGCAATTGGACTTTGCGAGCTCCATCTCGCTGCAAACACTGCCGACGAGGGCGACGAAGATATAGAAGAGGAAGATGCAGCTAGCGAGGCGGAAAGCGAGCTGGGCGATCCAAGCGTGCGGCCTGAGCGCGGAACGGTTGCAGACGTCAAACGCCGAATGCGGTGGAACGAGGCCGCGTACTGGTGCCGAGTTCTTCTCAAAGAGCCCACAGGAGGGCCGCCGGAAGTAAGTGCGCTGGGCCTTCCCTCCAATGGTCACGTTGTCAATCATCTGACCTGGACTCCATCGTAGCTATACGACGCGATGCGCCTCGAAAACCTTTTCTTTGAAAAAAGAAGGGTCGCCAAGAAAAGCGTAGACCCGAACAACCCTCGATACCATGATGTTGTGCTTGATGCAGGAACCCAAGACATGGCCGAGCGAATGGACGCGCACGACGCCTCGGGATCCGGGCGAAATGAATTCGAAAACCCAACTCTCAAGATCAATCGTCTGCGAGGAAACATCAAAGGCACAAGTAAAACGAAAGGGGCCAATCAGCGCGGTGCTACACAAGTGTGGTACTATAGTCCTCGTCTCAAGCTCGAGAGACTGATGGAACGCTTCCACGCAGCTTTGAGTAAGTACAATTGCACGACAAACGGCTACTGGGAAGTCTCTCACTAAGACAATGTCATCGCCTTGCAGGTCAGCTCTTTGAGCAAGAAAAGGAGCTGGAATTTTTGCGAAACCGAATCGTCGATGAAGGCCAGGCTCGACGCGAGGGCTCCGCAGGGCCGTCTAACGCTCGGTGTTGCATTTGTCTGGAAGATGACAAGCATCGTGGTTTGTTGCCATGTGAGTCACCTTTTGTAACGCAGCGATGTTGTGCTAGCAGCGCACTGACCGAATTGTATCCCCAGGCCTGCATGGTGCCTGCATGGACTGTCTCAGCGTACTGCTGAATAAAGGCCATCAGGCGGCAGATTGTAGGTAGTATAACGCGCTTAGCGATACCATATAGCGCAAGGCTCTGACGTTGTTCTTACTCTCAGGTCCAATCTGTAGACGAAAGTTCCGACGCACCAATATTACTGAGATCCTACCAGAGGCGCCAGCGACCGGCGTCACCCCCCAACAACTTGAGTTGGGGTTTGGAGCGAAGATTGATGCTGTGATCTTGGACATGAGAGCTCGCAAGTTCGCCGATCCCCAAGCTCGATTTGTCGTCTTCTCCGTCTGGAAGCGTTGTCTGGCCCTCATCTCAGAAGCTTGTACCACCGCAGGCATCATGAGCCTCACTTTTGAAGGCAGTGAGCAAGAGCAAGTGGGTCGCGATGCCTTGGAGTAGATCAAGCCTGTGCACTGCTTACTGACGTCGTTAGCTTGGTGTTCAGGCTTCAGCGCTCTCTCAATTTCGTATTGACAAGAGCATTGATGTGCTCTGCGTACCTCTTTCGCACACGGAGGGTGAGTCCTGGACGTGCAACGACACCTTCTTTGCTGCACGGACCTAGACGAAGACGCCGAGCCTTCCAACCCTTCAATTAGGTGCTGCTGGTCTGACTTTGACCATGGCCAACGTTAGCTGTGAGTGCTCGGTGGAGGCGCCCTGTACGTCCCAAGTCAGCTTTTCACCCGCATGACCCCTCTTCTGTCAGATTTCATGGAGCCTTGTCTCAACGCTAGTCTCGAGCAACAGGCCCGTGGCCGCATCAACAGAATCGGCCAGACGCGAAACACGACCAATGTCACCATCCTCATGGAGAATACTTTCGAGCCCAAAATCGCCGACATATCTAGGGAGCGCTTGAACGCCGCACGTGGCGCACACGGTCATCCGTCGGCAGCCGGACGATCTGAGCCGATTCGTGATCATCCCTTGGGGGAGAATAATACCTTCTCGAATAAAGAGATAGCTAGACTCTTTGAACTCGACATCAACGCCTTGCGGGCTGCCGAAGCCGAGAGGCGCTCTGCCACTCAAGCCCAGTTGAATAGAGAGAGAAATGCTCAAATGCAGACTTACCTTCAAAATTAAACCCAAAGTCTTAGACCCACCTTCCTATCTGCAACGTGTGGCCCGCCCATCACCTCCTGCATTGTAGTCAATATCACCTTCACGTAACATCAAAGGCCTCACGCCAAGCCTGCATCATCGCACCGACAGGTCGCCGGGCACTCTTGTCATGAATACGACCACTCGACGCCAGGAACATTTTGATGCTGGAGAAGATGGTGACATTTGAAACGGCAATGTGCCCGTTGTTTGTATTCAAGCCTAGAAAGTCGTTCGACTGATCGAAGTCAGAATGGAGCCGGCCTCGCTTGTGATGTGGCCGGCTCTGGGATATCCGTGTTCCTCAAAAGTTGATCTTTGCGTTGCTGAAGTCCATTTCGGGATGCTTCTCAACAACAGCAGCATGACGAGCATGTTCAGCATAGCTTTCGCTGAGACCTATATCAGCCTTTCGAACCGCATACACACCTGTTGCTTGAACTTGTCTAACGCCTACGTGGGAAAAAAAGAGGGAGAAGATTAGGGCTGATACAGCCAGCGACGTGGCACGCGCATATACGAATCTGCATTTGCCTGAATGAGGCTCACCTCTGATTGCTTGAGCTGGTCGGAAGTGGGCTTGCCGAGCGCTTTCTGCCTGTTGTCAAACTGCAGTAGGCACAAAGAGGTGATTTGAGGAGAAGTAGAAGTGCTAGCACTTCGAAAAGCGCACGTGACCTACCATCATCTTTTCGACCATCGCGCTGAATGGCCAATCAAGCGGGGATCGCTCACATGGTGTTAGCATGGGGATCATATGGTGGCAAAGGTGCTTGCAGCACGTACCGAGTCTCGCCATCCAGATCGCTCAGCTTTGAGTTCTCGGGCACAAGCTTGGTGGTGTCGATCTTGGGCGCCGAGGTCACTACATGTGGCCACCATTCGGACTGATTTTGCTTTTCGAGATGAATCGAGACAGTCTGAGAGTCCTCTGCAAAGCACTCCGAGCAACGTTCCATAGCGTCTTTGAGCGACAGCGCGCATGGGAACGAGGACACTGACGCGCAATCTGATCTCACCTAGAGACCATGTGCTGTCATCCTCCACAACATCCTTGAACAGCTCTCCCTGCAAGTAGCGGCGCGGCATGACGCATTCAGCTCCGCAGCTTCATAGCTTCACTCCATCGATTCCGCGCTCACACTGAAGACGGGCTCCTTGCCCTTTCTTCCAACCTTGATGCTCCTCCTCTTGATCACGACGTCCAGCTCCTTTGCTCGAGTTCCCTTCTCGAAATCCACCAGCACGCTGACATTTTGCAAGGTCTGATCCCACTTGTAGGGCAAAGCCTCTTGCTCGGCCGTTTGAGCTGCTGCTCGAGCTGAGTCGTAAGCTTGACGCTCCGGCACCGAAAGCTCGTCGTACTGGGAAGCTGTGAGCTCCTTTGGTTTGGAGATGCTCGGCGTGTCGCCGGCGCTTGAGGATGCTTCCGCCGACATCGTTGCTGTGATCAATGCAATAATGAGTTGTCCAAGCAAGCCTCTGTTTTGAGCAGTGTGAGCACAGAAGATGACAGGCTGCTGGGAGGTCCCAGGTCGTTTGTATCAATGCATCAAGCAAAGGTGTCTGCTTAGAAGCCATCTCGCCGTGACTTCGCTGCAACGTGCGTACCCAATGTCGAAGTTGTTAAATCTGATGAATCTTGAATACAAAGCATGGCTTTCTGCAATTGTCACGTGATCGCATACCAATTCCAAGCATCCACGCCGTTCTATGGAGAAGTGCGCTGTCGCGATCGAGCGTCCGTGCGTCACCATCAGCAGGCGAACGAGAGTGATCCGAGCGCCAGTCACGCCATTAAGCACAGGCGCACACGTTGGGCCAGCCATGCAGCCTTTTGCGGTCTTCGCGTGCTGTCATGCAGCATACAACGACCTCAAACACCATTTCGGACGGACAGCAAAGCGCCGCTGTGCTTGCTACCTCTTGCCCGTCGCGACCACCTTGACAATCACCATCGTAAAGCTCAAACTCAAAAATTCCTCGTCAACTCACTTTTACCTCTCAAAAAATTACACAATGGGTCCGTTCACAGCAGGATCATTGTCAGGTATGCGACAGAGCTTAGGGCTGATGCGCTCCTCCTCTTCCTCCCTCCCTTTCTCTCTCGCTCCTGCAAATGTCCGGGCATTCCACCAAACGGTGCTGCGGGCAGGTGTTCAAATCGAGCGAATCACTCCCGGTGATGGCAAGACTTTTCCTCAAAAGGGACAAACCGTCTCCATCCACTACACTGGCACGCTGGAGAATGGAAGCAAGTTCGACTCTAGCCGTGACCGCGGATCGCCTTTCCAGGTGAGACATTTGCGTTGATGCTCACAATCCTTCCGCAGCACATGTGCTGATCATCTTTGCATCATTACCATGCGTTTCGAATGGTAGACTGCCATCGGCGTAGGCCGTGTGATCCGAGGTTGGGATGAGGGTGGTGAGTGGTAGAGCCAAGAGTGCTGGTAAGCATGAAGGCGTCGCTTTTATGCTTCTTCTCACACGCGACTCTCTGCAGTCCCTCAACTGAGCGTTGGCGAGCGCGCCAAGCTCACCATCACTCCTGACTACGGCTACGGTGCTCAGGGCTACCCCGTGAGTTACCCTTGGGTTAGGCGCTCAATGGCCGGGTAGCCTTCACGTACGAGGCTAACTTGTCCTCTCTCGCCTTCATGCCTCCCACTCCAGCCTGTCATTCCTGCCAACAGCACCCTCATTTTCGATGTTGAGCTGCTTGCTGTCCAGTAAAGGCTCATCGGTGACACACGTCCTCTGTACACATGTGCACTTCGGATCTAAACTCGGCGGACGTCTACAAATGAAATTAAAACGAAGCTTTGCTATTTGCGCTCAGGTCTGGTCTGTAGACCCGCACGCAGGGTTTGTACGCTAGACCGTGTGCTGGCCAAGATGGACTGTACCTGTTTGAATCTCACTATTGGCTTGTTCACCCCGCTAAAGGATGACAGCTCAGCCGGCGACGCTTCACACCTCTCAGTAGACTGCTGCTCCTTTGTGATTCACTCATCGTTGTAGAGTAGGACTGATTGAGATCCTTCAGGCACAAGCAAATGCAGCGTGCGGAGCAAAACTCTCACATCAGCCATGATCTGATTGGTGGGGTTCTCGTTCACGAAACGTTGCGGCAACAAGATGTGCCATGACAGTACCAAGGACTCGTTCGTATGCTGGCATGACGAAGCAGTCTAGAGCTTCTGCATGGCAGCGACGTCGCTAGACTGAACGTGATCCTCGTCCTCTGCGATGAGGTCTTGAAGGGCGTCGAGGGAAACCTTGGCATCCTCCACGACAAGAGTGATCTGCAGCTTGCTGACACCGTAGCCGACAGGCACCAACTTGCTGGCGCCCCAAACCAGACCATCCTGTTCGATGCTTCGCAAGTTCTTTTCCAACTCGGCCATGTCCGTCTCATCGTCCCAAGGCTTGACTTCCAGAGTGACGACAGACTTGGCGGCGGGCCCAGGACCCTTGTTGGCCTTCTTGGCCTCGTACGCCTTGACACGCTCCGCCTTGATGCGCTCAGCCTCCTCGTCTACTTCATCGTCGGAACCGAAAAGGTCGACATCGTCGTCATCATCGTCCTCCTTGGCAGCGGGCTTGGCAGCAGGGGTAGATCCGCTGGCAGCGAGGTGACTTGCGGGTTAGGCCCGATGCAGAGTCTGCCTAGTCAGTCACCTGAACATAAGCGCGCAATGACGCATCTGATGCTACTACTCACGCAAAAGCGGCAGCTGCGGCAGTCTTGTCGCCTGCAAGAGTAGAGTGCTCGGCTTTGTAGCTCTCAATGTGGTCCCACCAACGAGCAGCGTGAGGGTACTTGTCCTCGGAAGGACGAGAACCTACTTGCTCGTAGACGGCCACATCTGCCTGAGATGCAGTGAAGCTGAAAAGGAGGGCCTCGCATGTCAGCATTGCGGCTGGCAACGTGATGTCGTGCAGGAATCGCCTCAGCATGCAGCCAAACCCAAGACCGTTGCTAGCGAAACGAGCTCTCTGGCCAGGAAGCTCACTGCTACCAGAGACCTGCCACTAGGCCCTCCTTTATACTATGCCGCAGCACCAAATCATGATCAGAGAGCTTGGTAGATGCGTTTTCGTCAGAGCAAAGAAGCGCGGGGTCTTAAGCCGCATTGGGGCTCGGAAACACGGACCAAAGCGATGAATCATCTCTTCATGATTGGATTGCGGTAAGCACGGGAAAGCGCGACAGCCTTCCCTGCCCGCTTTCTTTTCCCTTCACCAGATACTAAGGTCCTGCAACATGTGGTGGTGCAAGTCAAGACTCACCCGTTGATGTAGGAGCGGGTGCCAACGTGTGTGTCGAGCAGGGCCAAGCCGGCATCAGTGTTGAAAGCAGGCAGCGACATGTTGAGCGGTGTTTGAGAGTGCTTGTATGGAATGTCTCCTTGCGATGGGTTGGAAGAGGTTGTCGAAGCGCTCAATGAATCACAATGTGAATGAAGCACGAGTCGGTTGAGAGCGATGTGCTGGACTGCGACTCTTGGTGAAGCGTGCCCTGTGACTTGAATTCTGTGGCCGCGAGCACGAATCTGCACCTTCCATGCAAAGTGTTGCGCTGAGCTACCGGCGCACGCACGCACGCACGCACGCACGCACCGAGGATGCTGCTGCTGCTGCAGGCGAGAAGTGATGAGAGTTCAAAAAAATTCGTGTGATGCATGGCGCGTGCGTGCTTGTGAGGGTCCCACGTGGGACGGTCTGGTGCGCTCGCATACGCGTCCCACTGGAGGCCAAAAAATGTTGCCCGTTCAGCGAGCGAGCGACATGAAGTGCAACAATTACACTCACAACTCCCGACTCCTTCTCACAAGCTTCAAACGGCATTCTCCAACACGCGGCATACACGTCGACACTGACCTTCAGCGTCTGACGACTTCAACACTTTTCGTGACATTCGCGCGCAAGCATCGTTTCCTGCTTTTCTGCGACAACACCGAGCAGGCCTTGTCGCGATGCCTAGAGCTCCATCTTCCCGACCAGTCGGACGGGGTCCTCGAGGTCCGGTCGAGCGTCCGCAAGCTTCGCTAGCAGCCGAGCTGGAAGCCGATCGGGCCAGTTCAAAGTTTGGCAGCGTATCCCTGCCAGGTAGGAGAGCGCGCCGGAATGGTGTGGCGGACGAAGAAGAAGGAGTAGAAGATGGGGCCTCCTCGAGGAGGTTGAAGGTGACGGGCTCCAAAGCTGGTGGTGATGCAAAGACGCGGGACACACCAAAGGGATTCGTCGATGCTAGGTTGAGCAGAAACATTCTCAAGCTCGCACGGGAAGAGCAAGAGGAGATGGAGAGAGAAGCCGAGATGGACGCTGCTCAGGCTGGTCCCAGTCGTCTCTTCGACGCTGAACTTCGTGGCCCGCCAGTCGCAGAGGACAATGATGAGGATGAAGTGGACAAAGGAATGCTGGATGGCGCATCCGTCACTTCTTCACAAGCAGGATCTCTGCTGGAAGAGACCGAAGAGATGGATCCAACAGATGCTGCATTGCTAGCCAGGTTTGCGGAGGAACATGGTGGAGGTGGAGGTGCAGAGGAGTACCAAGAAGAGCCTGGCATGAGGGATCACGAAGACCCAGATGGCGGAGGAGGACAGACGCTGGCGGACATCATCATGGCCAAGATCAAAGAAGCCGAAGCGCGCGGCGGCAAAACCGCCAGCTTCAAATTGGGCGCTGTGGACGGTCAAGAGGCTCAGGAGGATGCAGCTCTCAATTCCCTTCCACCGGGTGTAAGCGTCAAGGTTGGCGAGGCGTACACAAAGTGAGTATATCGTGGCCATTGAGCTCTGTGCGCGCTAGCAGCTGTACTAAATCGTTTCTGCTTTGCTTCTACTCACCAGAGTGGGGATGCTGCTTTCGCGCTACAAGTCAGGTCCCCTGCCAAAGGCTTTCAAGATCATCCCATCTTTACCCAACTGGGATGCCATTTTGTATCTCACAAATCCCTCCGGATGGACCCCTCACGCGACGCTTGCAGCAACACGAATCCTTTGCAGCAATTTGAAACCTTCGCAGTCGCAACGCTTCTTCAAGTACGTCTTGCTGCCCAAATTCAGGGAGCAGGTTCAAGACACCGGAAAGGTAACCCCGCAGGTCTTCGAAGCTTGCATCAAGGCTGTATACAAGCCGGCGGCTTTCTTCAAGGGACTTCTCTTCCCGTTAGCAGAGGTGAGACTGCCAATCTGTACTCTCTGTGACACGGTGATCATTGGCGGTGCGCCTACCTACTCATGCTACCCGCCGTCTTGAACAGGCTGGCTGCACGCTCAAAGAAGCAGCCATCATGTCGGCCGTCCTGTCTCGTGTTTCCATACCCGTGCTACACTCCGCTGCAGCGCTCTTGCGTCTTTCGGAGATGCATTACAGAGGACCAACGTCTCTTTTCATCCGAACTTTGCTCGACAAAAAGTACGCTCTGCCTTACAAGGTCGTGGATGCGCTCGTCTTTCATTTCTTGAGATTCTCCGATCCTGAGATGGGAGTAGAGAAGAATGATCACGGGGAGAAGAGGATGCCGGTGCTGTGGCATCAGAGCTTTCTAGTCTTCTGTCAAAGGTGCGCCAGCGCGATCGTCAAGTCTTGATCGGAGCGAAGCTTGCTCATGCTCATCCTCGCTCTTGCCGCCTGCCTGCAGGTACAAGCAAGACCTGACGCCAGATCAAAAAGCGGCACTTTTGGATCTGCTGCGCGTGCAAAAGCACGACTCTATAGGACCAGACATCAGGAGGGAATTGACGACTGGGCATGCGCGCGGAGAAATGCTCGACGAACCCATCGATGAGGATATGGACGATGCCATCAGTCTCTAGTTTTCTGCGCATCCGGGATACCAGTAATACATCCTGTGATCTATGTCTTACGCGCTGTGGCAAAGCAGATCTGCAACACACAATCATGATTGCGCACGCTGCTTTCACGACTTATCCCACGGCAGAGCCATCAAATTCGGAGGAGGGTATGAAATCTTGACTACTACAGTGTGCCCAAAGATTACTCTTCGTACCTTGTCTGATGACCAGAAAGTGGGGACAAACGGGTAAGAGATATCGCAGCGCGCAGCAAAAAATGGTAGCCAAAAAAGAAGACGGGATGAGATAAACGAAAGCCAAGAGAGAACCCAAAGTCGCACAATGTAGAATAACAGAAGTAAAAGATGTGCAGTAGCCGATCCGATACGCAAGTCGAAGAGTAGGAAGACAGAGCTGGCAGGCGCGCGCTCGCGCGGCGCGCTCAAGCTTTGCGTCCCTTGGCAAAGGTCTTGTTGAGAAGACCCAAAATCTTGTTGACGTTGAGTTGTACGTACTCCAAGTCGAGCAGCTGCACATCGTCCTTTTGCTTCTCCAACAAGTCGTCCAGTTTGAGATCCATCTCCAGGATGGCCTTTTCTCTGCCTTTGTAATGGAGCGCAATGATAAAGGTGCCGGGCGACGGAGACGCGATGTTAAAGAAGATGTTGGCTCGCCTGTAAAGGAAGGCAGAGCAAGATCAGTAACGATCACGAGAGCATCTGAACAGCGTACTCCCTAGACTCACCTGTTCTCGGGCACGTTTGACTCGACGATGATGCCATCCTTCTCCATTTGGGCATGGGTGAAGCGGTATGGGCCAAGCATCTGGCTCTTTTGCGGTTTCTTCTCCTTTCCACCCACGCTGACCACGCCGACTCCGCCAGACGCCTTGTCCTTGCCACCGCCACTGGTCATGCGGACGTTCTGCAGGTAAGACTTGTAGGTGTCGAGCTGAGAGCGCAAGTAGTTGTTGTGTCCGACGATGGTCTTGTAGACGGCTTCAAGGCTGCGCATCTCCTGAATGACCTTTTCGCGCATATTGCCAAGGTGCGCCAACTCGGACGCGACTTCGTCCGTCATGAGACTGTAGCCATCTCGTCTGTCCACCACCTTGAGCTCCTCGAGTTCACGCAGCATCTCTTTGACTTTGATACCTTTGCGCACAAGGGTTGCGTCTTTGGTGGTGGCCGCCCTCTCCGCGATGGCGGGCAGGTTGATGGGTCGCTTTTCCGCCAATTGTGGGATGGATCGGATGAGCTGGACAAAGATCGACTTGGTCTCCATGTACAGAATGTCATTTTGAGTGACGTTGTTCTCCGACATGAACGCGGTCGTGAGATCCTGAATCGGTGTCTCCCACCGGCTGAACAAAGGAAGCTCCAGAGTGCGGTTCTCCTTGCGAGGCACTTGTCCCGGCGAAGGACCCAGCTCAGCCAAGAGCGTTCGGAGGTGATGCTTCTCGTTTGGCGCCAAGGTGTCGACGTGCTGCGCGACGAGAGAGTGGGTGTTGTACAGCTCGTTGAGAGTGATCTGAATCTGCAAGTCCTTCTTGGACAAGGCCATGTACTGATCCATCTCGAGCGTCTCGTAAAAGTCTGCCACGTCGCAGAGTGAGTTCAAGAAAGAGTTGATCCTCGTCTTGTTGGATTCGACAAAGGGGTTGAGGCTCATCATGTACTGCTCTTTCGCGTATGAGGGCTTGTTGGCCAAGTTCTGCAGCATCTTGGCAATCAGCGTCAGTGTCCTCCTTGGATGCTTCGCTGGCGGCCCGTCCACAAGCATGTACGCTTGCGGAGTAACAATCGCGGGATTGATGAAACGCAGGAAGAAGAAACCACCGATGAGACTGCAAATTGCAAAGTCCGTTGCATCGGGATACTTGCGCTTGGTGAGACTTCTAATTTGCTTGCAGATCCATCGAATACCATACGGCACCTCGTCGATGGAATTGATGATCGTCTGGAGGAAGCTGTTGGCAATCTCCATGAGCATAGTCAAGCGAGGAGCGATGATCGCTTGCACATCTGCGTTCTCCGCTGCGACCTCAGGTGGAACACCTTTGGGCAAGTTAGGAGGCAAGGAGCCTGTGTCCTCCTCAATCTGGGCGCACATTTGCTCATAGACCTGCAAGACGGGAGCGGGAGGGTGCAGCGATCAGCGAGCGCAACAGGACACGGCGTTGCGCAAGAATGTGGCGCACCTTCAGAGGATTGACTTCCAGATTCAGATCCTTGTGCTCGATGAGAGAGTTGATGCGCTCTGCTAGCACATCTTTCAAGAAGCTCTGGCCAGGGCCTCTCCTGGTGTAGGTGGTCATCATACGAGACACCGGTGTGTTTGCTCGCAGCAAAGAGCCGAAGTCTGTGGCTGTCTCGAATTGAGCCGACAGCACGGACTAGATGCAAAGAAAGGAGCGCCACGAGCAGACATCAGCCTGCGCTATGTGACCAGACAGGCGCAGCACTTGGAACCCCGAACTCACCTGGAACATGGTCAAAAGCAGGTGCTCTTCCCTGCTTTCGTATTGATTTCCGTAAAGCGTGAACATGACTGTCTGTAGCAGAGTGTCGATCTCGGCCAAGCTGACCAATCTACAGAGCGCGGCAACGTGTCTAGGCTCAGATTGTAGCAAGAAGAACAAATTGCCATACTGCTGCGTCTTGCGATCATCCAACGTCGTGCCCATTGACGACTCATTGTCTTCGAGCGTCGAGGCCACCTCCGATTGCTAAGGGTCACCGAGGTCCTGCCAGTAAGCCTTGAGCGCTCACAAAACGGAGTCGCCGACACAATCTCACTCACCTCATCTAGCGCCATCCTATTCTGAATCAACAGTGCGATCCGGCTGTCCAAATATCTGACATCCCGCTCGAGGACGAAATTCTTCTTGCTCTGTGCAGAGATGCGGCCTTTGAGCTCTCTTAATCGTTTTTGAGCTGCGTGTCAAGGATGAGGCAAGAGTGAATCAGTACGCGTATGCGGGCTCCCACGCCATCGCTCCGAGGACGATTGTAGCCAATTGCACGCCAATGATCTGACCACGACCGAACCTTCTCGCCGAAGAGCCTGTCAATTGTGGCGGACACGAAGAATTGCCACTTTGCTCGACTCGGCAGGCAGAGCATGACGTGACCCATCACGACACGGACGCGGACACAAAACGACTTCCAAGCGCGAATGACTCACCTCTAGCCAGATCGTCTTCCACTTCGACATCCTGCTCAGCAGCCATGCTGTACAGAGCAGTCACGCTGTACCTGTTGGTATTTCTGTTGCTCAGACTAGCAGCCGTGAGTCTCCTTCCCATCATGCTGCCAGACCTGTCCCCCGCGCCTCCTGCTCTTCCATTGCTTCCACTGCCCTCTGGACCTGCAGGCGTAGTGGGCGTAGTGGCAAAGGAAGAGCCATTACCGTTGTACATGGCTGTCGCCATTGTGCTATCTTGCGACTTCAGTGAGCGCAGGGCAAAGCGATCTCTTCGATGAAGGGCTTCCTATTCAGTTGCACGCTCGAGGCTGAATGTCCCAAAGTATAGTCGTTGCGACGCCCGAGTAGAGTTGAATGAGCCGATATGCTGGGCAGTACGTCGAGTAGAGTGTACCGCAGAGGAGAAACACCAGACCAAGGTGTCGTTGAAGAGACGATGAGACCAACGATCCCAAATACGAGCTGGCGGCAAAAGAAATTGGAGGGTTTGCTCCCTTGGGTGTGTTGAGATGAATGGCAAAACGGAAGCTTTGGCGCAATCTCGCTGCAGCGTCAGGTCCGACGATTCGACTGAAACTCAGCGCGCGATTGCCGTCGGCACGTGAGACGAGTGCTCAGTCGAGGCTTTGCTTGCTAAGGGCGCTCGAGGTACGGTATGGCAGAGAAGACCGGGCTAACTCGATGAGTCGGCCCAAGGTGAACGCTTTATATTTGCCGACTATCGTAGGTCTCGCGGATTGATGCTTCAGCTTGCTTTTTCGACTTGCTTGGTCGCCTCTTATGATCTGGAGCGCGGTGGGAGGAGCAGATAGGGTATGAAGCTTACTTTCTGATGAGCTTCGTCGAGGAGATGAGGGCTGATGATGATGAATGAGATGAAGAGGGCGTGCTGAGCAAGGCGCGGCCGCGGGATGTCCCTGAGCGTTGACTGGTCGCGGCGCCGGCGCGCGGCTATACGATTGATGTTTCTCTGACCAGATTTATTCAGCTGAGTCAAGCGTCGATGGGCGACGATCGATTATTCTGGTGAGGCTGAGGATGTGACCAATTTTGCGGAGCCGTGGGCGTGATGAAGCTGCCGCGTCACAAATATCGCGTGTGACGTGACTGAACGGCAGTGAAGAGAGAACAAGAGATACAGCAAAGCAACCTTGAAGCTAGGATCTCTTTGAGTCACTTCATCAGATCCTTACTTGTGATTGCATGCGGAGGTCAAGAGCTACGGCGGCATCGCGAATCACGGGATGAAGCATCCTCGGGTCTGCTCTCCGTCGACGAGCGAGATTGCACTTCCCTTATGCCTCCTGCTGCTGCTGCTGTTGTCGCTGTTGCTGCTTTAGCGGACTAGCAGGCAATCATGCAGCGCGTCAGTAAGTCGAAAGGCCAGCAGCGCGGGATTGGCGTGTACAGCGCGACGGCAGCAGCAGGCGTGGGTCCGTCACGCTTCATTAGGCACTTGTCGAAAGCCTTGCTGGGATGCATGGATGCCTGACAGCTGACCGCATTCAGGCAGCCAACGACGGCCGGTGCAGACAAACAAGCACACCGCGATACCGCATGGCCGGTACACGAACCTCGTGAGCATGAATGAGCAAGTCATTTGCGCCCACCAGCAAGGCTCATATCTCTGGGACTTTCGCTGGGGTCATCTGCCCCTCTAATTTTGAATCCATGTTGGCCAGCAATAGGCGGGGGAGCTCCTGGCATGGCATGCAGCTTGTCCCTCGATCGTTCCGATTGCTGCCCCCCCCCCCCCCCCCCCCCCCCCCCCCCCCC